>KK351024.1:1768464-1974560 GCA_000671755.1 Glossina brevipalpis
ACTGCGAAATGTCACCTTTCCAACGAGCATAAATCTGAAATTGTTTGATCGATACTTTACGAGAAATCTACCAGTGTAGCCATCTACCGAAAAAATAATGGATTTCTTTTTCCCCAAATTAATAATATATATGCATATATATATATATATATATATGGATATTATCCATATCTGGTTATTTCATGAGGTATGAAACGTCTTCTGGCGAACTATTGCAAGACCATTTCTGAAATTAATATATCTATTTTTGGCGTAAGGTATAAAATCTGATCATTCGTGAATTCTTTAAATAAAATAAAATTCCTTATGCTCCATTAGATTTTCTATACATTTATCCATATTTGAAACAAAATGTGATGCTTTTTTTTTCTTTTCTTTTTGGAACGATTCCTTATTTTAATGCTGCTAGCGTAACATGTTATGTAAAAATAAGCTTTCTACCCATAATTGTTGCACAAGCTGTTAAGTAATCAGCAGTGATATCTACAAATCTATACGAAATAATAATTAAAAATTAAAATATAAAAATTAATATAAAATAATAATAATAATATAAGATTTTCAGTTTTGTCTTGATTAAGAAAAAATGAAAGCAAGAATTTAATTAATTTTTAAACTTAATTTGATTAAAGTAAAATCAAACAAAGAATTGTGAGGAGTAAGTTTTATATTTTAGAAGATTATTTGAGAGAATGATTATGATTTCAGGACGATGATGTCTTGCAAATGTCTAAGATGGATATATTAGATTGAAAGACTTTCGCATATCATCTTCTAAAACATAAACATTCTGGGAACGATTCATTTTCGTCCTCATCCTATTCAGTTTATAATGAAACATTTATTTCAGTTTCTTTTCAGATGTTGTCAAAATTGCTGTTTAAATATAATATTTTATCAAACTTATTGACATCTTTTTTTATTACATTTTACGCTCGAACACGATAACCGTATATATGTTATTACTACATTAGGATTATTACAGTGGCTTGGATAAGTGAACGATTTAATGTCTTGTGAAACAAATGAAAATGATTCTATAATTTTCCAGTGGCTATGAATAACAAAGTAGAAGTAAAGAATGGATTTAAATAGTAACCCCCAAACGAACATCCAGAGTGCTATCTTGTTTAATATATGAAATCTGAACTGTATGAGAATAAGGTAAATTAGACATTCTGTATATCTTCCAAGGCAAGCCAAATACAGCAGAAATAGTCACTTTTTTTTCGAAAGAACTGGGCATAACGCGACAATTTATTTACGTTACCGAAAAGCAGTTAATTTTGATGTGCAAACAATTAAATAATTTCCAAAAAGCTTTGCGTGCAACAAAAGAAGTAAATACTTCGTAATCGGTGCACCCATAATAATGCAAAGCAGCTGTGTTTTTCAACAATTAAAGTATCCAATTCGTGCTGAGCCTTTCAAGAAGTCACTCGCTATTTACTGTTTTAGTTGACTGCGACTGCGTTGACTCCTTTTTTTTGATATCGAAATAAGTGATTATTGATAAATTTAAATGCATTGCTTCGGGTATATCGCATTTGTAATGTGAAAAGTTCTATGAAAACTTGCTTTCAGTGTATACAAGATAATATAGATTGTCAACGAAAATTGTCTTCACAAACATTCAAACATTTGCTGATGTTAGTTTTCTTGAAGTTTCTTTCATTTCATAAACTTGATAGCTGATTAGGTTGATCTTCCAATCAATCGCGTATTATATTTCATATCATTACCTTCGGCTTTTTAATTCATAAAATTTCCTTAAAAATCGTAAAAATTAGTTTATGTTCATTTAATCGAGAAAAAGAACTTGAACAGGATCATACCATACAAGTTCTTTGTTATCTTAATTTAAAATATTATAGTTTCTGGGGTTCCGCTACTGATTCCCGCTACTTCTTTGACAAATATATGTTATAGTTTTTTCATAGACCTGAGACATTATCAATGATTTAATGAAAATAAAATCAAATATTCGATGAATGTTGTGTTGTATGGTATGTGTCTCTTACGCGATGTGATTGAAATTCTTAAGAAATTCTAACAACAAATATAGCAAATGCCGTGACAACATAATTTAAGTTTCTCTCTCTAGTGATACGGAAGCCGTTACACATGTATGGTTTTTTTTGGCATTTTGACAAGCAAAGGATATAAAGGATATGGGAAAAGAGACAAAGAAAAAAGAAAAAAATTTAAATTTAAATAAAAAAAATTTTCCATTTATTCATACCTATCACGTAGAAGAGGGGGCGAGACGTGTGAGATATTTTCACCGCTTAATGGTTGCTCTTGACGAGGTCGTAGTACTGGTGTTAGCCCCCATCTTTCGATGAAATCTATACGTGAAATGGTTGACGATGAACGTGTCGAACGCTTAAGCAATTTGGCCAATTTTTTCGATTTACTTTTTTTTAGTTTTGATTTAATTTTTTTGATTTTTATTATTTATATTATTTTTTTTTGATTTCTTCTTATTATTTTTGTTTATTTATTTATTTATTTATTTTTTTATATTTTTTTTTCGATTTTATTTCATAAAAAGCAACAAGCAAATATAATCAACTTTCTCTACATATATATGTATGTATATAAGTATAGGCATATATGTTGTAGTAAACATAAAACACAAGCAATTTAATTTGATGATTGTAGCAATAAATCGATTTATGGCAAACGCCAAAAGCGTTTTATATGTTAATTAAAACATCTTACATGTGCTGATATTTCCATTGATTTGTATAACACGTTGAGATGAAGTTGAGTTGTGAATTACATGCGGAGATGAAACGAAGAAGAAGAAGAAGAAGAAGAAGACGAAGTAGAAGAAGTAGAAGAAGAAGTAGAAGTCTCAAGTTAAAGATAAAACATTAAAAGATTTATAATGTGCAGGTGAGGGCGCGCGATCGTGACTGGACTGTTGTTGCTGTTCTGATTGTTGTTGTTGTTGTTGATTTTCTTGTTAAATATTAAACATTAAAATATGAAATTATATAAATAAAAGCTTATCAGCTCGTCACTTGGAAAATTTTGTATTATCTCAAAAACATTATTGTTTTTGTTGTGCTATCTTCTTTCCTTTTTCAAGGTCTTTTATTTATGATTATTATTATATTAATACTTTTAATTTTAATTTCTTTTACTTTGTTTTCATTTTTTTTTCTTTTTCGATTCTTTCTTCTTCTTTGCTTATTTACTTTATGTTTTTTTTCATTATCATGTTATTATTGTTTTATATAATTGTTTGTTGTTTTTTGTTGTTGGCAGTTTTCTTGTTGTTGTTGTTTTTGTTGTTGCTGTTGTTACAGTTGTTGTTATAGTTGTTAATATAGTTGTTATTACAGTTGTTATTACATTTGTTGTCTTACGACTTAATATCATACTCAAGTAATCGCCTTTACTTTCAATATGTTTCATAACATTTTTCTCAAATTTTGAAATAAAATAATAAATACATTACTGATCCGATTTGCGTACACTAAAGATTTCACAAATTGTAGTTACAATTCACAAATTATTCCTTTATTAACATAAGAAAATAGAATTGTTAAGGGTAGAAAGGTTGATAGAGAAAAAGAAAACAAATAATTGAAAAAAAAAAGAAAGAAAATAACAATTATAATCGACCAAGAGTAGATTTTCTCGTTCTTCAACACAATTCAAGCAAACATAGAATATTCATAGAGGGATCTCTTGCCTTTTAATTTCGTTACGTTTTTTTTTGTGTTTACCTTGTTCAATCTGCTGTAACTTTTTTTAAACGCTTGCAATTTTTAAGTTCTAGAATTTAAATATTAATTCAAGATTAATTCTTGTGCAATGTTCGCAAGTTCAATTAATTTCTATATGAGATGAAAAGATTATTGCGGTCGTGTACGGAAGTGTTGATTTTGAAGAGAAATTCTCAGTAACTGAAATTGCTTATCATCACTTGATAGGAAATTCTTGAAAAAGACATGAAGATTGATTATCATTATGCGGCGTTAAGAAGAAGTTTAGACAAACCTTACAGTAGACGAAAGTATCGATTTCTTGAAAACGAAGAACAATGAAATTCATATCTAAGACTTAAATATCGACTAACCTTCACTGATATCATTCTTTCCGTTCCCATATTCAGATACCTTAAGATCGATAATTAAAGTAATGCTAAGTTCACTATTAAGATAATTGATAAAACCTCTAAGCCTTCTTTTTTTTCAATTATCAATCACTTGACAATAAATAATCATCATAATCAATCATACACGACAATAAATAAATCCGAAAAAAAATCGGGAACGAAGATAGATGACCGCGAACACGAGTTAACATCACGTACCTTAATGCCTTGTAATTGGCGGGGAGTGGAAAGGAATTATGCTGCTGCATTAGTTGTTGTAGTCCGCCCCAACAATCGACTCCTAGTTTCTAAAGAGAACAATAAATTCTATTAAATTATCTAATTGATAATTAAAACGTTCAGAATCTTTCAGCAAGAAAGAGGCCTTCCTTCCGTCATGATTCCGCAGAAAAATTAGAAAATTTTAGCTGGGAAGATGCATCTTCCGTAAAGCCTGGACCTTGCCCCGTCCAATTATCATTTGTTTTGTGTTCTGTGTAGGCTTCTTCTAATTGTGTAAAGGTGACTTCAAAAGAGACCGGTGAAAATAATTTAATTAAATTTTTTGCCAAAAAATTCCAAACATTCTACAGTAAAGAAAAGAGGTTTCCTCCAAAAAAAAAAATTCAAATTTATTAGCGGATCGATTAGGTGAAAAAATGCCATAAACTTCCTCTTACATTTCTTGTTCTTTACATTATGGAATTAAAAATAAATGAAAGAAAAGAGAAGAGTCACGTGCTCTGTGTGTCTGCCTCTTACCCAATGTTATACGGGCGAAACGAGAGTTATACGAAAATCGCTGACTTTATTAATTGTGAAAGGAATATTCCTACAAGTAAATATTACATTGCTATGCAAAACAACTATAGAAAATTCATTTGTTTTTAATAATTTTTTAAGTAACGCATCCCTTATATAGATAAACACAGATAGAGTTTGCGATAAATCAAATAAAATTCGTTCTTATCCAAAAGTAATGGTTGAAAATTTAGGCCGAGCTCTGAGAGGACGCTTGCCAGTTAATGTATTCGTTAAGGACAATACATGAGTTCGTATCAAAAATTAGAAATTCGTTTGTTATGATAAACTTTCGGAAACACTTTAAAACAAGTTAAGGTTATATAGACTTTCAATGCCAATGACTGGAGATCGACTTAATAGAAGAAAAGAGAGAGAGCGATATTCTAAAGGTTAAAAGTACTTATGGTAATGACGGAGATCGTCTTAATAGAAGAGAAGAGAGAGAGACATTCTGAAGGTTTAAGTACTTATGATAATGGCTGGAGATCGTCTTAATAGAAGAGAAGAGGGAGGCATTCGGAAGATTTAGGTACTTATGGTAAAGGCTGGAGATCGTCTTAACAGAAGAGAAGAGAGCAACATTCTGAAGATTTAAGTACTTACAGTAATGGCTGGAGATCGTCTTAATAGAAATGAAGAGAGAGACATTCTGAAGGTGTAAGTATTTATGGTAAAATTTTATAACTCAATCTCTCTATTTATTTGCTCTTTAAAATATTTTCTCCATATATATATGCATTATTTTATAAGCCTCTGAGACGTGCTTGTGCCCTTTTAGAAATATAGAAAGAAAAAAAGTAACAAGAACCCGTTTTCATTTTTCATTACTCTCAAAGTATACATAAAATCGAAATTTACTTAAGTAATTTACGTCAGTAATAAGTAATCTTTTAAGAATTCGGTAGAAATTTTAGATTTCACTTAATGTACGATCTAGCCTTCATATCATTAGTATGATATTAACGGGCAGAAAAGCAGCTTCGAACGGCTGCAAGAATTTTCGCTACAGAATTATGCATAAACTCATTGTGTACATAATGAGGCAGCTCTACTACTAAATTTTAAAGAGTAAAATTTCCTTTATGTATGTCCTCAACATTAATTAATTAATTGTTTTATTTTTATGTTTTTTTCTTCTTCTTCTTCTGTTATTTCAAGCCGCCCTAGCAACATTTTCGACACAAGTAAAATTAAAAGATTTAATTTTTTTTTTTTTTTTCAAAATTGTTTATACACCATCCAGTCTTGCATACACGTTTAGGCATACGATTCATAGTACCATCAGTAATTTGAAATTAAACTCGAATTCAATTATGTCGAACATGAGTGCTTGCATGCGTATGCCGCCCAATTTAATTGAAACGAATGCCACAAAAATGGCACAAAAAAAAATTTATTTTCTAAACTGAAATTTGACATTAATAAAGTTACCATAAAATTAGGCAGAGGAAAAAGAAAAAAGAGAAAAGAAAAAAGAAGAAGAAGAAGAGGAAGAAATTCATGACCACACATCGACATTGCATTTGAATGATATTTGATTGCAGATGATGGGTAGCTAGTTGAGATAGGATGGTGGGAAGAAAAACGGATACGCAAACATCCATACACACACATTTTGCATATGTAGACGGAATATTAATTTCCGTTGTGTGCAAAAATCTACAAATAAAAATCATATACTTGTATACAAGTGTATCAAATTAAAAACAAAATTTTGAAGAAATATCTACATATTTACGTGTGTATATATACATATATACACATATGTGGATGTGTTTGTATATACAAGAGAAAAGCGAACTGAATTTTTTTTTTTTTTTTTTTAAGGAAATTGTCAATGCCAGTAGAACTAATCAAATATTGTGTGGTCGACAATATGATTAAAACTTGGAGTAAATAGAGTTACAAAAAAATATATGTATGTATGCGTGTATGTAATATATATATATATGTAGCGAATAGCAAACTATGCCACACTTTAGGGTATTGTTTGTCTTCTTTTTTCTTTTTGCCTTACGCTCGCTTTATTACTGTTTATTGTTTGTTCTGCCTGTTTGTTGAAGCAGACAGGTTTCCATTTATAATTTTTTTTTTGTTCTTTTTTTTTGTTTTTGTTTCTTTCTTTTATGTTCTCTGCACAACACTGTTCAACCTTGAACCTTTTTTTTGGGGCCTTCTACACTTACCCTACGTATGTGTGCATACGCGTAAACATACTCGTACGTATGTTGCGGACAAAAAAAAACACATACACTTACACACGCACATATATATATATATATATATATGCATTCATATATATATTAAATTTTTATTTGTTGTTGATTTATAATCGCTGTTTTGTACAATTTTTATACAAAGCAGTCTATATTCTTAAGAGTGAAAGAAGAACTTCACAAAAAAGAAGAAGGAGACGGAGGAGGGAAAATTAACAAAGAAAACTCGTACGGCATCAAAAAGTATTGCGATATAAATTTTATATTAATTGACAAACGAACAGCAACATCTAAGAGAGAGAGAGAGAGAGAGAGAATCTTTTTACCCGGATTGAGTCGAATCTTTTTCCAAACTTCTGGCGACCAACTCTACCCTTTTATATTACACATTAAGGGACAACTTTGCATGTACCAGGTGGGCTGAAGAGTTCGTAGGCTAACATAGAAAAATTCATTTCTTTCATTTCAATTTAGTTGCCTTCGAGGGCGATACAACGATTATAGCGGTCATACAATTTTTCGATACCATTTTTATAGTACGATTTGTCTTTAGCGTCAAAATAGCCGTGCAGTCCACTCGGCTGACTGTCGATTAGACTCCTGTGTGAAATGATGGAGCCATGTTTCATTCATTGTCGATTGAACAGCTCCAAATACTGCTTAGAATCATCAATTCGTTGTTGTTTTTGGTCGATTGCGAAGTCGCTGCAGCAGCCACTTTGAACAGAGCTTTCGTATATCCAAATATTTATTCACGATATGTCCAACATGTTCCTTTGATATTTTTAGAGTCTCAGCTATCTGAATGAACTTCACTTTACGGTTATCCGTATTTATTTTATGGACTTTTTTGATGTTTTCGTCGTTAACAGCCTCTTTGCGCGCATAGTCCTCGGTGGTCATTTCGTCTCTTTTAAATTTGGCAAACCACTTATTTACGTTTGATTCTCCTGGTGTAAAGTCTGATTAATATTTATCAAGCCAAGCCTTGGCTTCGATAGTATTTTTTTTCGTCAAAAAGCAATGCTTTATTAACATACGAAAACTCTTTTTTATCCATTTTTTCAATCTAACAAAAGTTGCTTCACTAAAAATGCTATACCTCACATACTGCTGTCTATATATCTATGTAGACATGTCTTTTTAAAATTAGGGCTAATTAAAAATCATATGAATTTAAGACTAGTATCGCCATCTATGTGTCAGCCTACGAACTTTTCAGCCCACTTGTTACTATGAATAGAAGTAAAAGTTTGATCTTAAGACATTCAAAAGATTCGATATTTTACATTCTTTCTTAAAGGAAACTTGATTACTATAACATAAAATTTCATTAGAAGCAAGTATTTTATACAAAGCAGTTAATACCACCTTGACAGACTGACTGACTTAGTGAAACCATTTGGAAATCTAATCTATTCTGAAGCGTCAAATTAGAAAGAAAGAAAAAGAAGAAAAATTCATTATTCACAATTCTTAATGTATTAATGTTTTCAATACGCTCTAATATGCTCTCAACTGTAGCAGGAATAGCAGAACTTCTTGAGAAAATAAGTTTTGATCTCACAATTCGATCCGATTGCAACGAATTGCTCTGACGAGCAGCTTTCATACAATCAATTAATTCGAGTGCGTACAATCGTGATATTTAGATAATTTGAACCAAATCAAAACTATGCTAGTAGAGCATATTAGTAATTTAGTAAGAAAAAAATGTAATTTAGGGAGTTATAAGGTTATGTCTATGTATCCTATAGTTGTCTCGTAGAAAAGCCAGTTCAGATTAATTAGAGCTGTGACAACAGTTGTGAATGAATGACTGAACAGATAGAAAAACATATTTTTTTTAAGCCCTTAATTTAGAATCTATTTAAAAAAGATGATAAGGAAATGTTCTAAAAACGCGAAAAAAATAACGTCCGCCAATGGGAACAATAAAACAATACAGCTAAGTTGTTTACATATATATATATATATATATAGAGAGAGAGAGAGATAGAGAGAAAGAGAGAAAGAGAAGAAAAGAATATCTGAAATTGAAATTTCCGATACACACTTTACCTTAAAGGCTTCTTTTTCTATGTACGCTTATGACACCGATTTTCTTTGACATTTTATCGGTAATAAAAACATGAAATACATCGAAAGTATACAACTGTATTAGCCTTGGGAAGACGAAAAATACTTAAATACATCAGCTGGGAATTAGAATGTTGTTATCAGCATTATTATGACCAGAAAAGCATTCAAAATGATAAACAAAAAAAAAAAACAGAAAAGAATAATGAATTATAGTAAATGATAAGTGTTTCCAAACTGCGTCATATATAATTTATATTTTTGTTAGCAACTACTACTATACTGCTACTACTACTACTACTGCCACCAAGAGAATAAATAAGTCTTGTTTATCTTAAAAAAAAAAAAGAAAAAAAAAACATGATATACTAATATAACCGCTTGCGTTAGAATCTATTTTGCAAAAACAAAATTGGTTTCTATATAACAAATACTTGAATGCATACAATATTATATTCATACATATGTATTCCTACATACGCATATATATGTCTACTATGAAACTTTTTCTTGTAAATAAAATTTATATGAGAAAGTTCTCTCAATTCGAACGTTTGATTACGCACACATTTTCATATCTATCTCTTCATTGGTAGAAATTTCTTTAATAATTTTCAAAAAAAATTTTTATTTTCTCTTGGAAAATACATCGTCCTTCTACTAATTAAATAGTTAATTTATAGTTTTTGTTTTATGAATAGTTTTTCTAATTTCTTTTAAGAAGAAAAACAAAGCAATTACGAATGTTTTTAAATATATGTTAGGAAAAATATTATTGACACCATCAGACCAGTAATTGAAAAATTATGCTTTTGCAGGTTATGGGTTAATGAAATGAAAACAAAGTCAGAGAAAAAGAAATAAATAAATTTTATATCCGGACTATTAAGTAAACTTTGAGGCGATAAATATATATATATATATATATATGTGTGTGTGTGTGTGTTTATACTTAAGTAAATTAAGAAAATTAATACATTAGCATTTTAGTAGGTAGTAGGTTGAATCACTCACTGCCATCATGGTGCCATTAAATGCATCAGATTTTAATGGAATTGTATTAAATATATAATTAAATAAATAAATAAAAATTTTGCTTTAAATGATTTTCAATTATGTTAATAAACAAATGGCACATTATTATGTTTTTATAAACATTTCTCTTTAAATTTTCTACGAATGCAAAAACCAATAATAGATCTAATAAGAAGGAGGAAAAAATATATTAATTTTTGAATTATACTTCACTTAACCTATGCACGCTGAAAGTCTATTTTGTACATTTTTACATCTAACATATATATCTAAATTTGCGATATCTACACTTAAGAATGTATAATGATTTGTTCTGCTAACGTTAAACTGCGACATTATTATAGTTTTGTTTTTTTTTTTTTCTTAAATGGCAATGACTGGTCATGGAAGAAGTCAAAATTAATAAAAGGGGGAAAACTCACTTCGGATATATTCATCAAATATAGATAGATATACGTGTAATAATCTCGTGTAGTAGTAGAAGATCTAAACGACACTTGATTTTGATTATTCGATATTAAAGAGCTCAGAATATAAAATTGATTCAGTGCTTAATTATATATTATATATAATTATATATTAATATAATGTAATGTAATGGGTTGACAATTAAATAACTGCCGATTTCACTTATAGATGTCTCTCACTCCCCTTTTTATGATACACCTAAATGTTAGGATTTTCTTCTTCTTATATATGTGAGCTGTCATCTTTACCTAGCTTTTCAAATTCATTGCGTAGATATTGTCTTAAAGTTTTTTTTTTTTTTTAACTCAACATTAATATGGAACACAAACGTGAACATTTCCGCCATATTTTGATTTATTATTTTAGTAAAGGAAAGAACACAGTGCAAGCCACCAAAAAGTCACGTGATGTGTATGTAAGTCCTTAAAGAATGGCCATGCCGAAATTGGTTTGAAAAATTCTGTTCTCGAGATTTTTCTCTTAAAGATGACCAACGTTCAGGTCGACCAGTTGAGCTTAATGGGGATGAAATGAAAACCATTATCGAATCGTATCGTCATATAACTACACGGGAGATTACAGAGTAATTAAATGTTTCACATACACCCATGGAGAAGCATTTAAAACTTGTCGGTCTCGTTAAGAAGCTAAATATTTGGGTTCCGCACGATTTGAAAGAAATTCATCTGACATAGCTCATTAGCCCTTGCGAATTATTGCTTAAAGCCAACGAATTCGATTTGTTTTTAAAACGAGCCATCACTGGAGATGAAAAGTGTACAATTGTGTACAACAATGTCAATCGAAAACGATCGTGGTGCATGCCTAATGAGTTATCGCAAACCACTTCAAAGGCACATATCCAACAAAAGAAGATTTTGCTGTCAATTTGTTTTGATTGAAAAGTTCTGGTGTATTTTAAGTTGCTTCCAAGGAAACAGAACATTAATTCGTAAGTCTTCTGTCGACAAAGGAACTTCCAGTTTTAAATATTCCCTCTTATTCGTTTTTTTCTCTCAAGATTCTTTTGACTCGAAAATGATATTTTTGTTGTGCATCTTCACAGACACGTGGTCACACGTTTTCCACTTTATTTATACTGAACTGGCAAATATGAAAAAGAAAGAAAGTATTTGTATAAAATTCTTTAATCGATTTCATAATACAAAAATTCCAAAAACTTTAACCTATCCTCCTGCATATTTTTGTTTGAAACTGTTTTTAAATGAATACGAATACTTTCTAAACAACTGTTAACTCATTAGAGAAGACAAAAATCAAATTGGGTAGAGATTAGACTAATTAGGCTTCTTAGCACGGCCTCATTTGATGCGAACAGTCGTTTTGGAGCGATTATGGGAAAATTCGCCATTTCATGTAACAAATTTGTTTTCAAATAATAAAATATTTTTTTTGTGCGTATTCTAGAAATTTCAAAACATTTATTAAGCTAATAAAAAAAAATTTTTTTTTTTTGAGAAATCTACAACGGATTATTACGTGCATGGTTTAAACCGTACAGCAGATCCGTAAATGTGGAACTGAACGGTTCGATAAAAAAACACAAAGACTAACAAAAATGAAAAATATTTGATTCGAACATAGAAAATCTCCGGGCTCTCAGCGTGAGTGTATTATTAATACTAATAGCAATCGTATAGATTAACTGCATATTCTAGGTGTCAATTAATGTCGTGTAACAATTTCTTGGACTTATAATATATATGTAAATAGATGGACTTGTATAATATTTACTATAAATATAATAAATTTACCAAAAATATATGAATAAATTTGATTTAATATTTTACCCGCACTCACTTCACGTAAAGGAAAAAGACTTTTGTTAGGCGAAGGGAAAAATTCACAGAAAACGGAATACCATTCTGTGTACTCTGCTAATATATTATTTTTGAAATTAAATCACTAAGAACTTAAACTTAGAATAAACCTTACATATGTATTGTTAGGAGTAATAAGCAGCAGCTAATTTTCTCAATTTTCAAAACTTGCACTCAAAAATACCGATTATTTACCCAAAGAAATGAGCCTTAGTTTTCTATGCTCTTTTTCTATCGTATGGTATGCCTGAGTAATTATGTTACTTTTTTTGAATTTTATTTATTTAATCGAAGGATAATATCGTTTCCAATAATGCTTACAAATTATCGAAAATTTTCTTATTAAAATTCATAATTAATTACAATTTACATACCGTCCACTGCCCATTTTTTTTTTCTAAGAAATTATGAAGTTTTGTGAAAAGAAGAAAGCAAAGAGTAAAAAAAAAATATTTCAAGTGAATAGCTTTTTAAAAATTTAATAAAATTACACATCATTCTCAGTTATCGGGGTATTTTTCGAGTAAATCGAAAGTATGTGTGTGTGTGTGTGTATATTAAATGCCTTTGGTTAGAGCAGATATTTAACAAATAAATGATTTATTTACTTGTTGCAAAGCACATGAACCTTTCAATGTTAATGTGAATATAAGTAAAGTCAAACCTTTCTCCGAATTGAATTATGAAAAAAATCTCAGCTTTTTTTTTACGTATAATACAAATAATAAGTTCACGACAAAACATCAGAGAGGACGCAATTTTATATGGTGGTAATCGGTCAATAATATTTATTGAGATTAATTTCATTCATTTAATTCACAAGTTCGTGCACTTGCAAATAACTTTCAAAACCAATTTATATTTTTGCCATTATTATATATATATATATATATATATATATATATACATATATATATATATATATATATATATATATACATAGGCTTAATAACATATTTTTCATGCGATATTATATTTAAGGCTAATGTGAAAATAGAAAACAAACTTGCACGTAAAATAATTATTAAGAGAAAATTTTTATGAAATCAAAAATTTGGAATTTCTGTAAATACTTGAAGATAATAAATAATTCATCCATCATCATCATGTATACGTCATGAGAGAGACAAGGAAAATTAAAAAAAAAAAAAAAAAAAAAAAACATTATCAAATAAAAGCAAAAAAAGATGTAAATTTATTCGAAAAAAATCAAACAAAAAAAATAATGAAAAATAAAAAGCATTTTATTATTTCAACTGTCAGTGAAGCAACTGGCTGGCTTTTAGGCTTTATTGCGGTTTTTTTTTTCTTTTATATTTCAGACACCAGGAGCACTTTAAGATGTCATTTTGAAACTTTTTTTGTTTTGTTTATTTATATTAGAAATTATTTTCAAAAATTTCACCTTATTGTAGTTGCAAATATTTTAAAGTTTACTTTTTATTTTAAAATGGAAAACTAAAATATTTTCTCAGTCTATTTACTTAAGTTTATGTTTCACTTCTTTGATTGGTTTTAAAAACAAAAGAAAATAAATAAATAAATAAATAAGTAAATGATTAAATGTTACTTTGATAATTATTATTACTAGAATTTTTTTTTATTTTTTATTTTTTTTATAAATGCAACATTTTTGTTTGTTGTTATTATTTTTGTTTCATTGTTAGATAGAAAACTAACATATGCGTATAGAAAAGTGAGCGAGGCAAAGGCTAAACGTTATAGACATTTAGCTATTTGGCTATAAGTTAGGCGTTAAAATCATTTGTATTAGAGGTAATGGTTGTCCTTTTTCCACTTAAAACATCGGTAAACAAGAGAATGCCAGCAAGCAAGCATGCATTAGTAATAACTTGAAAGTACTAAACATAAATAAAGTAAAATTTAAAAGGGAATCAAATAAAGTAGAAACAAAACTAAGAAGAACGAAAAGAAAACTCTCCAAAGGATATCAGCGCATGACGGTGATGACAACAACAACGACGGAGAGAGAGAGAGAGAGAGAGAGAGAATAATTGGAAACATGCATGGAAGAGAGTAAATTAAAGTGAAGAAGAAAAAGAAGAAGAAGAAGAAGAAAATAATCTGACAGTTCTAATACAGTGTAGAATATGAAAAAGAAGTAAATACCATAAAAGAATAGTAGTAGAGCATGCAGAGAAAAATCCTTTTCTTTTTTTTCAATTTTTTTTTTGTTTTCTTTCCATAAAGGCTTTTCTAAGAGATAGACGAAAATGTGAAAAGAAAATAAATATTTCTTACATTATATTGTTTTTTTTTTTTTTTTTGCTTTTCTATTTACAGTCGTCGTGGCTAGCATTATCCAGAATGATTTACTTTCTTCCCTTTCTTATATAATTATCTTCGAACTTATTTAGTGTGCTTACATATACTTATATAAATTAAGTCAAAAAGATGCTTAGTCATAGAATATTGTATTAAGTCAATTATTTTTAAAGTAGCCTAAGTTAGCCATTTGTTTGTTTTCAAATCGAGCCAGAAATTTCAAGTAACGGACTTCTCCTTTCACAAGTATAAAATAATACATAACATATATAGTATAAGGCTTTACCGGGAAAAAAAAATATTTATAATTAAATGCAATGTAAAGTTGGAATTATATGAAAATGAATGTGTTTACAGGGAATTTTTATTAATATGCGTGAACCTCATTGCAAATTTATTATCGTAAACGATTTGAAAATAAATCATGTAGTTTAATTTCGTTATTATTATTACTATTTTTTTTTTATGATGATTATTAATCTCGCCAACCAGTAAGAAATATATTGATAACTATAATACATGTCCGTCTCAAATTCCATGTTGTTCCCCTTAACCTTAATTGAATTTCGTGCTCAATAAGTTTGATTTAAGGAAATAGCACTGATGAGAGAAATGATGCATAAAGATTTGCATAAGTATGCGTTTAGCATATAATTGAGAATAGAACTTTCTTCGAAAGACCATTTATATGACATCCTATACACACAAAATAGTTTTATCATAACTTTCTTTCTTTTCGGCAAACATCTTGGATGAATTAAATTAAGAAAACACATTTTTTTTTAAGCTTAATTTAAATCGTTTTTAATATGAACGACTTCTGATTGGAAATTTATTTATTTTACTACATTTTTCTTGTGTTTGTTAATAATGTTTCATTTCATTTCTCTATTTTTCTTTTTTGCTTACTACCGCCCGATATGAAAGGAAATAAATTCTTTTAATGTTTTTTTTTTTTTTTTTTTTTCTATAAACATATAAGTCTAAGTGAATGATTTCACTTTTGCCACCAGTTGTAAACAAGTGCCTAAGTAATCAGGTATAAAAGGGTAGGAAATTGCTTTTGTTTTTGCTTTTTCTGCACATTTATTTTTCTTTCTCTTTTTTTTTAACGTATTCAATAAAAACTTTTACTATTTTCTTGGAAAACGTTTTTAATTCAATTTTTATTACATACTTGCACTTAATTATCGCAAAAGTACTTAAATGCAACAGATACATAATAATAGTCTTATAATTACAACGATTAGTGTAGACATAAATGCATATTTATCAAAGGATTATACGGGAAAAGCCGTTAATGGAACAGAGTTATATGAATATAGATAATGGATGTAAATATATATATATATAGTACAACGATTTTTGTGTGACTGTAAGTATATTTATATACACAAAAATCTCTTAATAAGCCTTTGTTATATAAATGTTTTTCTCTCTTGTTTTTTTTTCTTTGATTGAAAAAAACAAGAAATTAAAAATCATGTTTGAAACAATATAAAATAAATAAATACAATAAAATACAAAATAAGAATAAATAAAAGTAATTTGAGGGGGAAAAAATGATAAAAAAAAAATTTTCAAAACTTTGATAAACTAAACGAAAATGCGATAAGTAAGTTTAGAATTTAAATTTACTTTTTTAATGTTTGACATTATGTATGATTTATAAGATTTGACGCGAATTTCTGATATCGAATGTTTTAAATATTTTTGAAAAATTGTAGGCGTAGCAAAAATTGTGCAATTCAAATTAATATAAATCAATTTTACTATAGGAATTTTCAATCTTATCTTATATAATATATGATATCATATGATATAATAAGTTAATATTTTCTAAAGATTGCCAGCAGTAATATAAAAATATTTTGTAAAATCAAACTGAGGCTTTCATTGAAGATTATATTATTTCTGTTATAGAGTTTGTAAAATTTTATAGAAGATATTTGTGCCAATAAATTACTAATGAGAGTAAAAAAGAAAAAAATCCTATTATAAATAAATGGTAGGATCAATTTAACAGACGAAAAAACAAGTATCGTCATGAATCAATAAACTTTTAGTTCAAAATATGAACAAGCAAGCAAATGTATAATCGAAGAGAGAGTGAATTACCGGTACAGCAGAGAACCGGATAATTTTGCAAGCAAATGAGCAGACAGACGGCAATGGCTTATTTGATGTAATAATATCTTACGTCAATCGAGAATATGTTTATTTGATCTAAGTATTCTTATATTTGTTACAGAAGCATATAAACTCCCTTTATAAAATATAGTAAATACATTACGCCTAAATAATTTTTATGATCGATAACCATTAGATGGATTTACTTGTCTTTTTTTCTTTTGTGGTTGCAATTAGTCAAAAACTCTAATAAGTTTATCTTCTTTAACTCAATTTATTTTATTAAATGCCAAAGCATATGAGTAAATATATATAAAACTGTAATCACACATATCTTATGCCTTTTTACCCACTTCTCTCTCTTTGACCGTTACCGTGTTGATATACGTATAGGGAATATATTTAGATATATTGATTATTAAAAAAATCAAAACAAATTTTTAAGAAAATAATTAATTTTTTCTTTTTTTTATGCCCTTTATACAACTTATAATATCTAGTCTTACTTAAAAAAAAAATAAATAAATAGAGCCAATAGTCCTAGTTGTGCTAGGGCTGATTTTATTTTTTCTATTCAAAAATTCAATTCATTGGTCTAAATAAATTATAATAATAATAACAGTAAACAATAGTAGTTGCCGTTGCCCTAGTATATGTATGGAAAATTTTATTTCAAGTGATACTTAAAGTTCCGGTGGCCTTAGAGATAATGCATTACAATGGAATGAAATGTAAAAAAAAAATCCCTAAATGATAACGAAATATACTGTTCACCTTTAAGATTAGTTAAGTTATATTCGTTATATCTTGAGATAGAATTAACTTTTAGTAAAGGAAAAAGAAACCGTATAAGTAAAACGCACTAAAAATTCTAAAAAATCTGAGTGCATTAGTCACGTTGCGATACGTACTTATGATAAACGGGGATCATGAGGGTCATTTAACAAAATAAAAATATGAATAAAAATTTTTTTTGAAAAATCATGTACTCGTTCGTATGTTTCGAAAAAAAGAAAAAAAAATCGATTTATTAAAATACTTTTACGAAATGGGACGAATCTTGAATGTTTGCCATTTAAATGAATATTGGAAAGTTTAAGCTTAAGAGAGCTTAAGTAGAGTGTGACGTTCGCGTTTCAACTTTTTAATAATCTTATTGTATTTTCCTGACCTCATCCTTTTCAACTTACAAAGTATATAACAAATTATAAGTTTCTAACTCAATTTTGCAAACTGCGAGAATAACAAGACTTTAAGTAATAATATTAATAAAACAAAAGAAAAAAAATTCATAAGTTAATCGATCAAAACAACAAGAACTCGTATATTAGGAGGTAACATATACTGCACCTTATTAACTCTATTGAATGTAGCGAATAAGCAGACTGACATGAATAATTAATTTAAAATTACATACGCCTGTTGAAAATTTTTTTTAATATAATACAGCGACTGAGAGAGGTTCCTACCATTTTGTGTATTATTTTTGTTTTTTTTTTTGTTTTCATCGTTACAAATGAAAACATAAAGTTAATATAACTCCATCGTATTATGGTAAAGTTATTAAACAAATGTTCCTTTATGCGTTATATATATATATATATATAGACAGCACTGTCAAGAAAAACATTTATTTTATTATATATCTTCACAAGCAACTCGTTGTTGTTGTTGTTGTAAGAAGGAACACTTGTCATTTCCTTTGGCTATTAGATACTTTTCGCGCGATAAATGGTATGGAGACTTATTTTTCTCACTATAAATACCAAATTGAACAAAAAAAAAAAAGAATCAAAAAGAAATAAATTATGACAAAAAAGTCTAAAGAAAATATATATTCAGTGTTAAGTAAACTTCTAGATTTTAAACAAGAAAACTAAGCAACTTATATTGATCTGTAGTGAGACAAATTGAAATGGAATTTCAAGGCAAATCTAAAAATATCAGCTCAATTACTGTTTAGAAACATTTCGCTAAATCAATTAATTGCTTCTTCAGATATCTTATCTTATTTTATATACTCGCGTAGATTTAAAGTTAGAATTAAATTGAAATTTTCAAGAATAAGTTGAATTGAAAACAGATAATATTTTTAAAATAATATTTGGAGTTAAATGTATGGAAATTATAAAAATTTATTATTATGAATTAACATGTTTAAAAAGAAAGCGGTTTTTCTCAACTCTTTAACTTATTTACAGACACAATTTGAATGGTCATCCTAATAGATATATATATAAAGTTCTGAAATTAATTTTATTTACAAATTAAAGAAAAAACTTTAATATCTTCATTTCATGCCCGAAGAAACTGTATGTGATGTTTTGAATATTGAAGAGATTTTTTTTTGTTTTTAATCTTTCACTAAAGGATAAACAGATGATTTTTAATGTTGCAATTTTTAATAATTGATTTAAAAAAAAAACATTTTTTTTTTTCCAAATATGGAAAAATTCAATTATTAGAGATTTATTTTTTTATATTTTACATGAAGATCTCGTAACTGTAAAATCCGAAAAGATACTTAATGAACAAAAGGATAATTAAATGAAAGAATTAGTCTTTCTATTAGAAGCGCTTAATTCATAATTTTCTTTTAAATCATTCTTTGAAATTTTTCATATAATTTTTTTAAATAACGTATGCAGCAGATATAAAAATGTTTTCAATAAATATGATTAAATATTAAAAAAAGGTTTAGGTAAAAAGTTTCTTTCATTTTTCTAAACCATTTCAAATTACAGTAAAAGGCAAGAACAAAGTTATTGCAAAAAACATAATTCAAAATATGTGTAAACAAACAAAAAAAAAAAAAAAAAAAAGATGGGGAATAGAAGAAAAATTAAAGAAAATTAGATACAAGGTAAGTATCAGTGTGTATATGTGGGTAATATAACCTAGTCTTAGGTAAATAAGAATTCATGCATATATATATTTGTATATTTTTATATTCCTACATATATATATATATATATTATATATATATTATATATATATTATTTATTTATTTATATTTATATTTATATACAAAAGGATGAAGCGGTAAAGCTATATGCGTTATCTATACCTACATACTTATTAAAATATTTATTTTTTTTTTTGTTTTAAATCTACTGAAATCTTTGATATATACACGTGTAACCTTTTTCTGCTTGTTTTTTTTTTTTTTTTTGGTAACCTTTTTCCTCTACACACAGCCACAGACACATATTATCCACAGATTTTTTTTTTATTGTATAGTATTTACAGTTGGATTGATATATGTGAGTATAAGTGAATGTTTAATTGTGTGTGCACAAGTGAGTGTAAGAAGTATATGTGTCTAAATAGACAACAGCCAGTCAGTTGGAAGGCAAAACATTAGCAGTCGCAGTAGCATTGGTAGTAGTAGTAGTAGTGGTAGTAGTAATACTAGTCTCTAGCATGATATGCTTCGTTTACGCTGATGTGTTTGTATATATGTTTGTATAACATATGAAGATATCTTTTTAGGATTTCTTATGAATCTTAGAAATTCAAATGGTTTACACTGTGTGTGTGTGTGTGCGTATATACCTTCAAAACTAGGTTTTTTCAAACGGTTTATCTTAGCAGTAGCAGCAGCAGCAGCAGCATCAGCATCAGCATCAGCAGTACCAACAGCAAAGACATATAATTGAAAATGATGTTTGGATACATTTGACTTTCATTTTACATGTAAGTATCTCTTCCACACACGTACATACATACATACATACGCATACATTTTATTTCTATATGTATGACATTCGGGTGACGTTTTGGCACGTTTTCTGTGCTAAACTATGCGAGAAAGGAAAAAAAAAATTAAAAATAAAATAAAAGTTAAAATAAAAATAAAAAGAAAACTTTCTACACAATTTACAGAAAAGTTACACACACCGACTGGTTGAGTATTGCTTGCCTGCTTAGTCTTACTTAGTTTGCTGCCGCTACTGCTGCTATATTGTTGTTCCGTAAAAACTTTGTTTGTTTGTGTTTTACTTAACTTTTTGCCCATTTTCTTATTCTTTTTTTTCTTCTTTTTTCATTTCATTCTTTAAAGGCTGAATTTTTAAGTTGACACATAGTACAAATACCACAATAAACTTATACGTACGTATATATATTTATATATATATATATATATATATCGACATAAGTACGTAAGCTTTTCTCATAAAGTACGATGCTGCTATTCTTTCTTTTCACAAATTCATATATATGGTGGTAGCCTAGGTGCCATACACACAGAAACACGCACAGACACATATTCACTTACTTAGGCACACACACGTGGGTATGTGCTCAAGTATACACACATTAAAGAGGTCACATTTGAATTGGTTGATATAGTCAGAGTGAGTTTTATTTTTATACTAAACAAAAAGCAAAAAACAAAAAAAAAGGAAAGAAATTTTAGAAATTAATGAAATGCCCTTTGGTGTCGTTTAAACAACATTTTTTCAACTTTTTTTTTTTTTTTTGTTCAAGCTTTGCATATAATAAAAACGCTGTTAAATGACTGATTTATTCATATGTATATTTGTGTGTGTGTGTGTGCGTGTGTGTGTTAGCAATTTTTTCAACTTTTAGTTATTATGTGGACAATTTTTATAACTGAAACTGAGTTAAAAATATACAGACACTTGTTTTATGAATGATAGATCAAAAGTTTTAATATCAAAGCATCATTACAGAGAAATTTATCTTCAAATTCTTCTAACTATTAGTAGTAGAAAAGCAAAACTGATACGCAAGTTTCGGTATTTTAATGGTTTGTGTTACGCACTTAGTTTGGATGTTGTTAGTTTGATTTTTTAAATATTCTCAGAGAGAAATCGAAATGTATTACTTGAGTGGTAGTTACTGTTTACCCTAAATGATATCATAAATTATTTCTTTAAAATCAAAGTATTATTGAATATTGAATGAATACTCGAATTTGTGACTGTTGCAGTTCAATTGATTTAGAACCGGCTTCCAATAGCTAGCACTAAACAATCTCGTAGCACTTTGAATATAATTACGATATAAAAATATTTAAAAAAAAAGAAGAAAATTGATATTGGGTTGGCAACTAAGTAACTGCCGATTTCTTCAATAAAATAAAACGTTTTTTTTTTTACTTGGAATGAAATTTAATCTATAATGTATTCTCCATTTTGTTCGATGACCTTTTGCCATCTCTGTGACAACTTGGAAATTCCATCCTCGTAGAAAGTCTGATCCTCTCTTTTCGGCTAAAAACTGAGTTAAGTGAGATTTTATAGCGTCCTTATCGTTGAAAGTTTTATCACAAAGGGAGTTGGCCAAGGATCGAAATAAGCGGTAATCGGATGACGCAAGATCAGGATTATATGGTGGGCGTACGATCAATTGCCAACCAAGATCTATCAATTTTTGCCGAGTGGCTAAAGAAGTGTGCGGCCTAGCATTGTTTTGGTGGAAAGAGACACCTTTTTTTACGATTGACCAATTCTGATTGCTTTTCCTTGACTGCTGCATTCAATTTGTCCAATTGCCGACAGTAGACCTCCGAATTAATGGTTTGGCTCCTTGGAAGCAACTCAAAATACACCGGACCTTTTCAATCAAAACAAATTGACAGCAAAATCTTCTTTTGTTCAGTGATGATTCGTTTTAAAAACGAATCGAATTCTTTAGCTTTAGGCAATAATTCGCAAGGGCTAATGAGCTATGTCAGATGAACTTCTTTCAAATCGTGCGGAACCCAAATATTTTGCTTCTTAACGAGACCGACAAGTTTTAAATGCTTCTCCATGGCTGTATGAGAAACATTTAATTACTCTGTAATCTCCCGCGTAGTTATATGACGATACGATTCAATAATGGTTTTCATTTCATCCTCGTTAAGCTCAACTGGTCGACCTGAACGTTGGTCATCTTTAAAAAAAAATCTCCAGAACAGAATTTTTCAACCCAATTTCGGCATGGCCTTTCTTTAAGGACTTCATCACCATACACATCACGTAACTTTTTGGCGGCTAGCACTGTGTTCTTTCCTTTACTAAAATAATAAATCAAAATATGGCGGAAATGTTCACGCTTGCGCTCCATATTAACGTTGAGGTAAAAAAAAGAAACTTTAAGACTATATTTACGCAATGTACTTGAAAAGCTAGATAAAGATGACAGCTGACATATATAAGAAAAAGAAGAAGATCACAACATTTAGGGATATCATAAAAAGGGGAGTGAGAGACATCTATAAATGAAATCGGCAGTTACTTAGTTCTCGCAACTCATTATATCAAATCATTATTCTGGATCAGTTTTAAAGTTGTAAAATATGAAAAGCTAGATGTTGTCGCACAAAGGCCAATACATTCTTCTCTTTTTTAAAGAAGAATTAGTCATCGCATCTCTAATTTTCGTATTCGTTTAGCATGATAAACAGTTTTCTAAAAGGAATATTTTTTAACGTCTGTTTTTTGTCGAGAAAGATAAAAAGAGCAATAAATTTTGTTCCTAATCCACATTTCATTAGCATTCATGCCTCAACCAAGTCATTTCGGAGTCTACCAAAATTTTATTAAATATTGTTCGTATATTGCGATCGATAGAATGACCATAAAAATAAACATGAGAAAGATGGGCAAATCGACGGACGGATAATCTTAAATCGATTGGGAAAATGATTTTGTATCTAAATGAAATAAAGAATAAAAAAGTTAGTTCTCTTGCTTTTTTATATATATATATATCATATATATAATTATATATTGCCGGCGTTTTACAATGCGCGTCGCTAGTAATTCATCAGTTACCAGATTTGACGTTTCTGTAGCGTAAATTTATTAAATTTATTATGCATTCATTTCATTCATTAATTTTATTATTATAATTAAAGTGACGGCCACAATTACGCGTCATATTTGAAAATTTTTTTTGTTAAAAGCCTTTCGTTAAATATATTTTGAATTGAATTAATTATTAAATTTTAATTAAACAAATTTCGAAATATCGTTCAGGGTTGAAAGATGAAATGTTAAGCTGTATGAGTTTTAAAAATTTTTGATTGAAAAAAAGTTCGATTCGGCAATACATCAGCTTCACAATTTCTCTGATCTAAATTAATCTTGCTTTATAGTAGCATTTTAGTCGGTTAGCCGAGGATCCATTAACTTACGTATCCATTTCCATTTCCGTCAATTCATTTTCCTCTATTCATCTCTATAAAGATAGATATTTATATAGAGAGGAAGACACAGATGGACTGTGTATCTATTGTCAATCGAATCTATTCCTTAAACTGTCTGTTCTTTGTTTTACTCAAATTCTGGCTTTTAATTCATCGTCTCTCCGTCTGCAAGCGTTTCCATACATTCTTTTTCCGATCAATCTTTCTTTCCATGCTACTATTTATTCTCTTGCAACCATATAAAAATTTTCCCTTATCACAATCTAACCGCCCTTTATTTACATCTTTGAAATCAGAAGAATTCGTATAAGAAATTGATATCCGGTACAAGTTTATTTGGAATTTAATTCCAAAGAATAGATTTGAAAATGAATGTAATCCGATCATAAATACATTCAAAATAAAATAGAAATAAAAATATATAGAACTTTTGCATATTATCTCATACCACTACTTTTATTCCCTCAAAGCAAAACGTTTCCGATACTAAAAAAAAAAACAAAAAAAAAATTTTTTTTTTCTTTTTGAAATAAGCCGTCAAATAAACATTCAGTAAGTGTCATACTTTCTATTCATATATTTTATATTCCAGTTTTCTGTTCACATATTTAAATTATATTATGCACACAACTTAATATTTTATAGGTAGAGTTGGGAGCTAAAGGTAACACAATGGAATTTACACAAATTTAGTAAATTAAATTATAATCAAAATTAATCGAAAGCGCTGATGCGTTAAGTGATTATATTTAAAATAAAATTATTTATTTGTTTCATAATTTTCCATAGCGAAACAGATGATAGATAACGTTTCCGATTGTTGTTCCGCTTTTTATATATAATAGAGCGTATATAATAGAGCGTAATAAAGGAATTTCATTTAATTATTAAAAAAAGCGAAAACTACTCACAAAGACAAAAGAAAACCGGTGCCATAAAAAAGAAAAATGTAGCTAAGCATGTTACTGTCGACCAATCATTTCGTACGTCAATCAAATTAAAACTTTAAACGACGACTTCGACTGTGTGTGGCATCTGATGTGCTGTAGAAATTGAAGATAAACTAAACTTTTGATTAATTAGCTTGTGTGAGACTTTATTGGAAATTTTCTTTATAGATATTTGCGTAATTGCAACTAAATACTTGAATTGAGCTGAAAGTGAAAGACTTTTTTATGTTTTTTTTTCGCAAAATTTTAACGTAAAAACTGTGATTTTAACAATTAAACGTAAGAAAAATGAAGTTAGATCGTCATGGTAACTGGGTATATTTCACCGGGACTTCAAAGCGTATATTATTTAAATAATCCAAACATATTCATTTTGGTGAATGTAGGAAATTCAGAACACCGTTGTACATGGAAGGCCTCTCTCTCTCTCTCTCTCTCTCTCTCTATGTGACTATGGATAATAAATCTTTAGACTAATATTAAAAGATATTCGAAGATATTAAAAGATTTCCAAATTTTCTATTTGTATTCGTTTAGAAGTCAGTGCCCCTTAAGCGATACAAGACGCATCCATATATTCGATACGATTTTATTCACAAAATAATATTCATATTTCTTCAACTCACAAAATTTGATACTAGGATTGATTTTTTATTATTTGAACCAGCCAGAGAGAGCTGTTACTCATGAAATTTCTGAAGCATACTTTTCGGTGGTACACATTCAAATACATAAAATGAAACAAATCCTTTGGTACTTCGATATAAACAAAAAGACAAAACAAAGAAAAAAAAACCCAAATTTTTAATGCTCTTTTAAAGTAAAGACGAACAAAAAAAAAAAGAAAAAAAACACGATGATTATTGATTTAGAATTCATACAGTATTTTCATACTTGCAATATAGATTTGCAAATATGAGATGGAATGAAAGAACGTGTAAATGTATAAAATAATGAAAGAGGCTGAAACAATTTGATACAAAATTTTATTTATGTTGTTGTTGTTGTTGTTGTTTTGTTCACTATAAAAATGTTAAGAAAAAAAAACTGAAAAACAATTAAGAACAGTCCACATATTAATAAATGAAAGGATAGAACTAGAGAATGTGTGTATGGAATATTTGTAAATTTTTTGCATATCATATTGTCTGTCGCTTTCGCATAAACAGAGGAGAAACAAATTTTTAAAAAAAATATAAAGAAAATCACTTAAGAAAAGTATTTGTTACTGTTGGACATTACAATGTGTTTGATTTAGAATTTTAACATTGGTTGTTGTTGCTGTTGTGTTTAATTTCTAATTTTGATTATACAGTTCCATTTAAGAGATTTTAGTAGACTTTATTTGAACGCGTATTTTTTGCGGTTAGAATTTTATAGATTTTTCTCGTCAATGCCTCTAATACATTTTTTTTTTATAGTTCTTATTTATTTATAATAATTTTTTTTCGTTCATGTTTAATAATAATACGTTTTACAAGTCTACTTGTGTCGTGTGATATGTCAAGGTTAAGTAGCAGCCGTCAAAAGCAGAAAAAAAAATAAATAACTAAGAAGAAAACACTCGCGCACTTTGTTTTAGGTCTTCTTCTGGCTAGGAGTTGTGGTCATCAATTCTTTTAATTTTAATATACCTGTACATATATATATATATACATATATATATATATATACATATATATATACATATATATATATTTATATATATATTTATTTATACATATATATATATATATTNTATACATATATATATATATATACATATATATATACATATATATATATTTATATATATATTTATTTATACATATATATATATATATTTATATATATATATATATATATATATATATATTATTATTATATATTATATATATATATATATATATTAGTATCATGAAAACATGTTGTTTTAGCTTGAAGCTTGAAGCAATTTTCTTAATACATTTTTATACGCACTTGCACTATTCAATGATTTCATGTGTGCCTTAGCTTTTGTAAAAATTCCATTATCTTAAGACACTTTTTTAAATTTTTTTTCACTTTTTGTTTAATTTTTATTTATTTCAGATGAATTTTTAATGTTCCATATTTGTTTTTTTTTTTTCCTTTTTTAATTTATTTCATGTTCACCGACATACAAGTATACAGCATCCATCCGAGTACCGTGCTAATACAGTGTTTAACGTTCTTCACTTTACTATACTTTTTGTTGATGATTACGTTGCGCGTTTACGCTTCTCTACAAACACTTTGACACATACGAGTGTGCTGTTATGCGCTTCTATTCATTTTTTCCGTTTTTTTTTTTCTTGTTTCTTTTTTATTTTACAACATTCATGTTCATGTTTATCTCAATTATTGCTCGCAATGCGAATGGTTTCATTATCATATTGTTCCCGCGCCTGTGAGTGTGCGAGCGAAACAAGAATAAGAACAAGAACAACAACAGTATAGCAGAACTGGAAAAACTTTCGTTTACCGTACATTTCTCTCTCTGGACTTCCAGCTGTCAGATGATTTTTCATATTTTTTGCATTTTATATCTTTCTTTTCTTATTCTGTTTTTATATAGGCTTTAATTTTTTTTCTGCTTATTGTCAAAGGATAAAAGCATATTTATTTGGCCATTCCATTGGTAATACTTAAGTTAGACACTTTAAAATGTTTTGTATTTCTCGAACGGTTAAATTTAATTTAGTTCCTATTCATTCATATATTTATAATTAAAAAATTCAAATAGAAAATTAAAATTTCTCAATTATAAATTCAGTTTAAATCTATAGATAAAGTCCATAAATTATATAATTTGTTTACGAAAGTTTGTCTAGTAAAACAAAGAATGAAACGAAGGAGAAAAAGCTTTAAATATTTAACATATTGTTAACAATATTTTAATATAAATAAAATTTAAGAGTTTATTCGAATATAATGCACAGCCATTGAAATCGTCCACGGAAAACTTGCTAAAAATTGATCGAATGATACAATCAGTAGAGAGATGAGCAATATTTTATATACTAAGTAGCCTCGTAGGTATAGAGCCTAATAATCACGATATAAGAAGGAACAGAGTGAATGCATTGACTTTCTCTCTCTCTCTGTCTCTCTCTTTCTCTCTCTCCCTCTCTCTCTCTCTCTCTCTTCGCGCTTATATTTACTTCAAATGATGGGTATCCAAGATTCGCTTTAACTTCTCTTGTCTCTTAGTTGTCAATTTGTTTTGAAAGCAAAAGCATTTTTATTCTATTCTGCTTCGTTGTATTTTTGAATTGATTTGTATTTAGTGTAAAATTTATTTCCAGTAAAATTACTAAAAATATATTTAACATTTTATATATAACATTTTAGTTATAAATTTTCTATTAATGGTATTCTTCTTTTCTTTTATTAAAATTCTTTTCTATTCTTCTTTCTTTGTTTTGTTACTCTTTTTTCTTTTTTTTTCTTTTTTTTTTTACAGGATAGACCTTTGATGTCAATGTCATTTAGTGGTTACCGATAAATTGCTACTTTTTCTAATTAAATAAAATCTGTTTCCTGTTATATATATATATATATATTCGAGAAAATTTATCGACAATTGAACTAGAAATATTTTAAACTAATTTTCTTTGCTTATCTGCTTTTACAACTTTATTAAATTTACTGTTTCTATCACCATTCTTGGAAAAACAAATGGGATTTGTGTCTCTTCATTTTGTGCCGTTTTGCTAGCCTTTGTGTTAATGATGTTTGTGGGTGCGTATGAATACTATGAAAATTAGTTTTTGTTTGCCGTAGATCGAACCAAAACTTCTTTAATTAACGTCGCATTTCTACGTAGTAAACTATATCGACCAATAACATAGGAATACATTTGCGATAATGAAACGATATTGTAAACAACTTGATAAGTATTATTAAACTATTATTTACTAAAAATCGTTATTAAAAATAATTTCATATATTTTATAAACCTGCTATTAAGTCGGTATAGAATAAAAAAGTTATTAACCAAAAGTCCAACAATTTGACAACTAAGATTTGTAACTAAGACAGTGGTGAAGATTGGAGGGATGGAAAGAGTATGAAAAAAGGAGGGATAAGTAAGAGAAAAGTAAGAAGGTAAGGAAGTGTACAACGTAAGATAGGCCGATCGAAACCAAAAATCCAGAGAGAAGGCAAAAAAAGCAAAAAAATATCAAGATAACTAAAATTCCCATTCACTAAGTTCCCTTAATGTGTTCCAAACCCAAAATCTGCGTCTAATAGCTAATATATGGAACAGAAGTGGAATAAATTACAGCATCAGTGAATCAAAATTCAATGCAATTCATTCTTTTACACTCTTACACATTGATACTTAAGATTAATCACTATTGTTTCCATGATTTGTTCACTTTTTGAGATTCCCAAATACTCTTGAGAAGTAGGCAGAAAAATAAATTTTTTTTGCTAGAAACTTTTTTTTATAAAATCAATCACTTTCGCCTTAGATCGTATTACTGATTTCTGTCGCTTTTTATAACGTCTAACTCTTGTGGTGCAGAATGTTATAAGTTTGTTCGGATTTAGACTCAGAACGGCTTAAAATAGACTCATCTCTTATTATTCCAGTCGATTCAGAATCGTTTTCTGAATTCTTTTAAGCCTCTCTGTGTTTCTGTCATCTGTTTTTGTATCCTATCTAAATGTTGCAATTTATGAGGCAAGGACGAACGCTATTGAAAATGAATTCGTTCAAACCATTCCCCCTAGAACGCCGCATTTGAAAAGATTCTTCATATAACAAAAATCGGTCGAGACGAGTATTTTAGTATATAAAATGAATGTGAAAAATTTGTATCGAATGAGTCCATTTTTTCAACCACTTCCTGTATATAACCTGTTTATATGAAAAGTTAAGTTTTTATAATTTGACAAAAAAATTAACTGTATCGAATCACCGACCGATCACGGACAACACACACTATAATATATTTATAAATTTTCGTAATATGTCAAGAATTTCATTAGGAAAAGGGGTGTAGAGTAATTTTTAGGGGTGGCTTGGCCGACTATTATGTTTTTATTTGTTTTTAATTAAAAAAGCACGGGAATGAAAAATGCATCTAATAATTAAAGATGACCCACATAGCATAGTTGATGTCAATTATTAGACGTTTGCAAATTTTCCGACAAAGTTAGGCCTCGAAGTGACTAAATTGTCATCTATTGAAATTCGAAAGAAATTGTTACGCATTTCGCAAAGTTTTTCATTTTAGATGAACTTTCTAGATTATACTTGGACTTGGCCTTTTACGCTGTACAAAATACGTGTATAAAATATCTTGATATGTATGTAAGACTATCTTCTCAATCGTACTATTAGAAATGAATATATAGCCTAATATCGTTACAAATTTTTGCATGGCATTTTAAATCCATCATACAGAAAATTACCAAATGAGAAAAAAATTTCTTATTTCTGATATTTCGTACAAAAAAATCTTTCTTTTTGAAGAATTTTTTTTTCTTTTGTAAATAAAGAAAAAGGCGAAATAAAAAATTAAAAATTCGATGCAAAATGGAAATAAATTGAAATCGTGTAGACATTATCATCCTTATCTTAGGTTCGAGATTTTATTGCAGAAGTGTCTCCGTCCTGTTAAATATTTTTGCAAGCGTTGTTGGCTACGATCCACTAAACTACATCACTCTAATAATTATGCACAGAATTGCCATTAAATGATGACAAATATACTACCATCTGTTACAACGTTTAAATGTTGCAGCATTGATTCGTTATGCATTTAATCCTAGAGATCGAGAATCGAATTTGAAATATATTACAAAAATATACTCTTTTACTGTACCTGTATAATTACGCTAACGGAACATAGTCAGTCTTATATCGAAAAATATAAATCGGAACATTTAAACGATAATTGTTATATTCTTGATGGGATTAGTTTTGCAAATAAAAGAAAAAACTGATTTTTATACATCCGTTTAAAGGCATTTGTCAATAAAACCATCATATATTTCTTATCATCCATTCTATGAATTTTTGCCTGATAGGTGTGGATTGTTTGCTTATAGGTCGACTGAGTTATCTGTTTACTTAGTTTATCTACAGGATAGAGAAGATTTCCTTATATTATATTTATTTAAATTTTTTTTGATGTTTTGAATTTTTATCTTCATTAAACTCACTACGTATGTATATATATGTATGTATATATATATTAAAATGTAAAAATCTTTTGAGATATTTTATGTTAATTAAGCAGTGGAATATAATCAAATATAACAAAAACAAACTCTTATTATTGTCTTCTCCTGTTTTTGTTTCGAAAGGAGAGTATTCACTTGAAAACGATAAGAAGCTTGATGCTTAAAATACATTTAACTGAAAATGAAATTTAAAAAACAGATTCGTTCGTTAAAAAAATAAAATTTTTCTAATACATAAGTATATTTATTAAGAAACATAAAATGTGTTGAGAATTTGTGTCTTTTAGTTGAAGAGACCATTTCATTTGATGTTTTGAATTTAAGACTAATAAAGCGAACTGCATATTGTGAACATATTTAATTGAATAAAATCTTGTCGTTAATAAGATAATAAGTATATTGAATGCGTTTATTACTTCAATTATCCTTTGTTATGCGAAACCACAATTTCAATTATTCACAACATTATTAAATTTCATTTCAAATGCAATAAGGCATGAAATAATCAATGTTTCATTAAATAGTCGTTCAAGGTAAATTTAAAAATAAAACATAGAATTTTTTCCTTGAAACAAGAACAAACAGAGTTTTCGCTTAATAGTATATACGCGCTGTAACGCTTTATAATCTAACGTATTTTCTTATTTTGCTTTGTTTTTATTATTCTACAGACATATAGAGATGCAAATACAGCATTCCAGAGATGTTATTTTCTCTGGTAACTTTTTCCTATGTTATACTTACTATAATAGAATTTCTATTTTCCATTGATTGCGCTGTAATAAGTTAGTGTACAAAATTATTAAAAAAGGATGCACCAAAATTGTGAGATGAGAATACTCAACAATTGATGCTGCTGAACAGAAGAGGGCGTTCGATTTGGAAAATGCAAGCGATGCATCAGTACATGTTGATAAAAAAAAAAAATATTTAAAAAAGCATCAGCTTTAATGTTAAGTAAGGCTTTCCTAAAAGCTTATATGAAAAGTTTTCTTCTTTATTTCTTTCTTCTCAATTTTCTCGAAATAAGAAAACATATTCAAAGTATTTTCATGGTTGTATTACGTTTATTATTGTATATTTACTAGAATACGTGCTGTAAGTTAGGTTGAAAAAGCCATCGTTAGAAGAAAGCGAAACCGTTGATAAAAAGCTTTCTTTATTGAACAGGTATGTTTACTTTATGGGTTTGCATCTTTGAAATTCGCTAAAGCGTTCATTTCGTATCATCACGGTTTGATGCTATGAAAACTTGTGTAAAATTTCAAAAAAAAAAAAAAACATTGAAAAATTATATTTATTTCATGAGGAATTCATCAACTGAGATAGAAGTATGTACCATATAGTATCCATTTGTACGTCACATGCAACTTTTCCTATATAGAATTCTTTTTGAATAATCCTTAACCATATGAGTTGAAAATTACCGGTAGATGGCGCTAATGTATGTAATTATAAGATTTTTAACAGTTATCCATCTTCAAAAGGGTTTGTGTCAAATTTTCTTGATATCTCTAAATGGTTGCAGCCTTGTAAGAAAGTTTCACTTCTATGACAATAGTAAGTCAAAAAATAGTTCGAATCTTTATGAATATTGCGTTTAAATTAAAGGACAATACGCTTCAAACTGATGCATGGATAGCTTGAGAAATACTGCAGGGCACAACCATCAATTCGAGAATAGTTCTCGATCTTTGATGTATTTATATGCTTGCTTTCCAAAACAAACGATATTAAAAATTCTAGATACTTATGGTAATCACAGCAACTACGAAAAAACAAGAATAACAAGAAAAACTTCTGAAGTTCTAATAATGAATGATCGCAAAATAGGAAGAAAACGGGATCGATCGTTAAAATTAGCAAATATAATGAAAAACAGTGAGAAATGGGATAGATAAGGGGGCCATTTCAATGATACAGGGCGTGATATAAAGTCTCTAAACTATAAATTTATCATTACACTTACACACTTCCATAAAATGTTTCGAAATTCTTCAAATATAGCCAATGTAATCAATAGAACTATCGACACGAGAGATAAGAAGTATTTTTGCAGACTACCATCGGAATTTTTATGGAGACATTGACACATTTGTCCATCCTTCTGCTTATCGGTGAGGTTCTTGAATTCTCAAAACGTTGCTCATTCAATTTTTTGTTTTTTGGAAATTTTTGAGCCTTATTCTCCTACTAGTATGCATACAATAATTAAGCAGAAGGAAAGAATTTCGTTAGAATCGTCATAAGGAAAGGTTTTATCATACGATAGAGATATTAAAAAAAAAAAATTGATGCTAAACGGCCCACTGTCAAACATACAATTAAGACAAATGTACAATTTTTGCGTTTATTTATTCAATGAAGAGGTTTTTAAATATTCGATCTCTTATTTGTCATTCGTTTCAAAATGTTGCATTTTTTTGCACATGAAGATTTGTTTTCTTAAAAGGAATCGAAACATAATTGTAAGCGGTTCTTGTCTAACCTTAACTAACATATCATTTTTCCGATCTTAGAAAGGGATTTAAATCGTTTAAAAATTCAAAAAAAAAAAAAAAAAAATGTTAACAAAAATCATTAAAAAGAAGTTTTCGGGATACTTAAGATATCTAGAGGTTTGCTAAGCCGTCCGTTATGAGTGACTTCATTACATTTCCGGTTTTTTTTTCTTATTTTATATGTTCGTGAAAGCAGACAAAGCTTGCATCCGATATATATACTCATAAGCTTGTAGCTTTTCCTAAGAAAAAATTACTTACGAGAATAGGAATAAACATGAAATCTCAATTTTTGTAACTGCGACTAACAAAAAGCGCAGGAAAAAAGACAAGAGAAAAGGAGAAAAACTCAAATAGAGTTTAACACTAATTCATAGAGTATCATATTGAGTAATTTCTATAAAGGAGACACACAGCACCTTTTTGTTACTGTATATGTATTTTACAAGAAACGATATAAAAAAGAAAAATTAAAAATTTATATGAAACAAAGAAGGGAGAAACGACAGCATTACTGACGAAACTATTAGGCAAAGTTTTTCTATGTAAAGATTTCTTAAATAATTGCTGTTGTTTTCATTGTATTGCTTTTTTTCATTTGTAATGCTTTTTTTTGTGGTCTTCCTTGCTACTAGCAGTTGTTTATGGAATAGCGCAACCTATGCGGTTTATATGGTTTATGTAAAAATCTATCAAATCGAATTCATATCTATGTAAAAGAGCAGCAACAATAACAACCAGGAACGAAACAAATGAAAACTTTACCAGAATTGTCATGTTTGTTATTTTAGAACATGGTTTGATAATTAAATGATACGTATACTACTGTCGTGAATGTTGGGGCAAAAAAGGAAAAGAAAAGAGAGGAAGCTGTCAAGTAATATCCCAATTATTGGTAAATTGGTAAATCACTTAAGAGGGCTTTAATTTTCTGGAAAGAGAAAAACCACTTTTTAAAAAATCGTGTTAAACATAATTTGGAAACGTTAAATGAATAACTTTTACAATATCAAATCAAAGTCGCTTTAAAATAAATAATGTACGAAGAAATGAACGAACGTCTGGATGTGTGGAAATAAACGATATTTTTTCAATATCCACTGAAATCTACGCATCAAAGATTATGTAAAATAAATATATATTTCATTATGTTAGTCAGTCCGATCGTTTAGCCGTTAGTATTTCTAGCGTTTAGAATCCAAAGTGACCTTATTTGAGATAATAACTTAACAATAAGAGGCAGTTAGCTACACTTTAAAGACCAAACCTGAAACTGAGTATAAAGCTCTCACAGTACGCTTCGAATTCGCGAAGCGTCTTGATTGTCAAAACTTCCATAATAAGAACGACAGTTTCATTGGTCGGCTAGCAAAAAAAATTTGGCATAACGGTATTCATGTGGCAGCGCGAACTTTAGTAGCCAGAAGATTATATTATGCATGAAAGAATGGTAGGAAACGAGCAGCGGTATCACAAGATGTTAGAGTTCGGAAGAAAGATAAGTTCCGAATCTATATATATATATATGTATATATATACTATAGCTCATTAAAAGGAACTTACTTAGTTATTCGAAGGAAACAGATAGAACTTTTTCAGAAGTCCGGAAGAAAGATAAATTCCGAAACCATATATACATATATACTAAAGATCATCAAAGGGAGCTTACTTAGTTATTCGAAAAAAACGGAACGGTATCGTATACTATAGGTCGCGTAGGTCGGACATGTATCTTTGGACTATTATTTGTTTCGATTTCTATAGAACTCTTTCCAAACATGATTTATGAAAACTATCTGATAAAAATTGTTAACTAGAAATTGATTAGAAATTAAGAATGTCGAAGTAATCATCGTTTAGTCATTAAAATACACGAAGATCGTTGAACAAACTGAGATGTATTAGGTTTTGTGATTTTATTTTCTAAAGAAATCTGTTAAAAACTTCATATTTCATTAGGTGCTTGTACAAAAATTTCATCTCAAAATTTCGATAGATTTTGTTTGAAATCATTTGAAATTACTTTTGAAAAATCAAATAAAAGAAAGAAAAAAAAAAGAAAACACAATAAAAAAAAATGCTCTTTAAACGATTACGTGTTTTATTCAGTTATTTACATTTTAAGTGACATAAATTCATTACTACTGTTAACTTAACAACATTATGACACATATTACCGATGTCACATTCATACTGACAAACGCGCGCACTTACTCAGCAAACACAGAGTTATGCAAAATAAATTGTGTTAAGAACTTAACCGACCAACCGACTTGGTTGCAACCACGCGTAATAATAATAATGATGAAGTACATTATTACATAATGCTCTCGCACACGTATTAGTATATAGAGTGGCGTGCATATGTATTGGATAAGTTACCAGAGAGAGCGAGAAAGAGGGAGACAAGGAACATTTTGTATATTTCATATGATTACGAAGCATTAAAATGATGTTTAAAAATAAAATAAATGACCTAAAAAGCTCTGGTCTCAACATCAAACACTGAATCATTTCATATTTAATAAATTTACATACAATTATAAGCTTATCTCAGAAAAGAACAAAAAACGAAACCCACATATTGCGAAAATAATCTCTTTTACATAATCTACACTAATAATCATTTCGAGATTTAATAAGATAAACAGTCTAATTTTACATATCGTTTGAAGATGTTATAGATAAAAAAAAGTTTTGTCAGACAATTTTCCTTTTTTCTCCCTTAAAAAAAAAAACAACAACCACAAAAATAGAAAACAATCGCCGTTGTCTACTTGTTTTAATAATCACTGGTCGTAGCTGTGGGTTGTTTTAAAAAACGCTAGTAATTAGTTTATGATTAGGAGCGAAGACTCATTCACGAGGTATATCGATCGTATATTGGTTGCATCGTGAGGATATCTTCGTTTTTTTTTTATAACGAGTCATAGTCGATATCGGTTATATGACTATAAACACGATAATAATCAGGAAGAAAGAAGTAAACAAAAAATAATGAAGTAAGGCTGCAGCATAGGGATTTTTTAGGCGATCGGTAAGAGTTACGTCTCCGAGTATTCATATGCTAATCTTTGTTAAAGTGTGGTCTTATATACTAGTAATTGTATCCAGGTATATCGACTTGATAGTCGTGCTTCGTATCTGCTATTAAGTTATGAGAGGTAACCCTTATTTAATTCATTTTTTTTTTGTACGATTTGGCAGCATTTTATAGATGATTAAGTATAAATTAAAAACGATATTAGACGGCTTTGAAAATATTTTTTTAAATTAATGCTTTGCTTGACTATCTGAGAAACTCAAATGTTGACAATTAATAACTGGAGCAACGGTAACATAGAAAATTCATCCGTGATAAGGGTAGAAAGTTATATGCGTTTTGCGACAAGTTTATGACTATCTGCACCGCATCACAGACAGAGTTGTTATAAAGGAAATCATAAACTTAATATGATGCCAGCATCTAATGGCTAATATTTTTCTTGTGCTAGGAGTCTTATTTTCCAGAATTTACCTCCAGCATCTTTCCTTAGGAACACTTAATGAAAAGAGAAATAATATCACAAGTCTTAGCAATAGTTTGATTGTAATCTAAATTAATGTATCATGATTATTATTATTATTTAGGCAATGAGTACTGCGACCTGAAACATTTATTGCACTCGCTCTTGCGCTTAACCCTCAAATTTCAAAAATTTTTATGTATCTCGGCACGAACACTTGATATCTGATTCTGCACATGGCCTCGCATTCTGCACGAATTAGTATTTGTGATACCCACATTTTTCAGGTGATAACTGAGAGATTTACGACCAGTGTAGAAGCCCGTGATCGGTCGTGGGTCGTAGCTCGTTCATAGTTCCATTATCTTGTATGTTATGCCGGGAGATTTTACGAATTCTTTTGCTGCCATTACGATATCAGCTTTTTAATATGGCTCCTTGATACGCCACAGAAAGTTTCCGGACCTATTATGGTACTTCAAGTTTCCCTGTTGGCCGGACAGTCGGCCCTAAAATGCTAGGTTGCGTGCAATGCGTTTCCAACAATTTCTTTGACAATTGTTTTTGCGAACTCTTTCATCCGTTCAAAAATTAATGCAAAACGGAAATTTGCGATTAGATTTTAAGAAAGTATTCATTATAAGATTTTTAACTTATACGAAATGTAATGATATATTGAATATTGAAGGAGAAAATTCTCGAAGAAAGTAACGAAGCTTTGCAAACTATTTAAAAAGAAATGCGTCATATATGGAAATTTTTTGTAAAAAAGATAATGTGCGGAATTCCTTCCCAAAGATATTTATTTTCAAGATCTTATTCAGTGGGCTAGTCACACTTTCTTACCTAATCTTAATAACTAGAGAAGTCAAAATGCACCTTAATGCTTTTATGCTTTTGGATTAAATATGAGGATTCTTTCCTGCAGAGACATATTTCAAGTCCGTAGGCGACCGTCTGTTTTTTTTTTTTTTTTTTAAATCATATTACACGGAATCTCGGAATTCACTTAACTTTATAACGCTGGTAAAAAAATTTCCTATTTGCAATGATTTCCGATCGATCGATTATTGTCCTCTGCTATCTACCACAGGTAGGTATTCGGTTTTTAAAATGATAAAAAAAAAAAAAATAAAATTATTCTTCTTGGAAATAAGGTGTGTGTAGACAAATGTGTTTTCCCGAAAAATTTTCTGAACTCATTAAAATGATTTAACGGAAGGTGCAAACAGAACTACAATTTCGCGGCAACATAAATAATATTATATGAATTATTGCAAGTGAACCAACGATATTAATATACCAGCATTAGATCGCGGACTTGAAATGGAATGGAAAAATAAGGTTACACGGAACGAGTGAAAATTTATGTTTATGATGTTAACGCGTTGAATGCGCACATGTAGACATACCATACATATATGGTATATATCTATATAGATATATATTCACATACTAAACCATAAAATTGCAAAATAATTTGTTTGCGCGTATCTGTGCATAAACAACGATTTATCTTGGTCTTCGCCCGATGCATTCCGTGTATGTGCATGCGTATGCTGTAATTATGAACAGGAAATAATTGAGGGGCAAAAAGTGAAAAGGAACACAAAAAAGAATGAAAACTTAAGCCATAGAATATCTTGTTATAAAAACAAAAAAAAAAATTCTTCATATAAATATAAACATATTTTCATATAACTAGTAATAATACATCAACATAGAATACAAATTATGAACAATAGCTAGAGTACATATATATATATATATATATATATATATATGTGTGTGTGTGTACGATATAAGTATGTGTACAAATATAATGTGCTGATGGAGTAACAGACTTTGTCCGCCTTCGGCATAAGCAGTTCAAGGTTTTAAATCGCACACACATATACGCACTCATATATTTACATATGCAGCTAACATAAATTGATGCTATCATGCATGTGGCTTGATATTAAGATTTTGATATTTCAACTATATATGCATTTATATGGATGTGTATCAGTGTGTGTGTGTGTGTGTGTTTAAGGCATATCCTCTTCGTTCGTAAAGATCATAAATTAGTTTTTCAACTAAATAAATGTCATAACATACTTATGTTAATATTAAAGATTCTTCATAATCCTTAACTTTGTAAAGACGGAAGAGAAAATTGAAATCTAACGTTAATATAAAGTCTATAGTCTTTGATGTGTGGTATGACTAACATGGCAGCATATGTTTCCGGAAAGTAAAGAAACGAAAAAATAGACGTCCGATTAGGCAAAGGAAACGAATCAGAAAGGAAAAACTAAAATAAAAAAACTAAAAAAGAAAAAAATGTTTACAGCAAATCTAAAAAAAACAAATCCGTATACGAAAACTTTTGTAGAAAATTAGTTCGAAGAAATATTGTGTGTGTGTGGGATTGCTTCAGAAAGCCTAATTAATCTAATGCTTAAGTAAATCCAATGTTTTTTACAATGTTGGTCTAATGTTGAATCCAGGTTTTCTTTTTTGTCATTCTGCTCTTCAGATTGTTTTCTTTATATAACTCCTTTATATAGGATTATCCATTTTATGGTACGGATTTGGAAGCCTTGTTTTAATAACATAAATCAAACAGAACTGTCCTTTCAAAGTATCATGTGTTTAGTGGAGTATTTGCCATTTTATAATATGGATCGTACTTAATAACCGCCTAATACGTTAAAATAAAAAAATATGTACTATAAATATATTAACTTAGGAGTAGATATATTTCGTATATTATGATCAGATTATGGCCGACGGCATAACCCTCCATTTGACTACACTATAGGGAAACCTGTAAAGAAGTTTGGAGCAATTGTATCTGTAACAGATATATTAAGAGCCGTACATAATTGAAATGCACTATCGATCGAAATTATTGGTCGTGTTAGTGAAAGTGTCGAAGAAGATCTAAATTTATGCATTATATGGCGCCTACAGCATTCTGACGGCTACAATCATATGATTATCTATTTATTTGGGCTTAATTGTGAAGATATGGATGTTGAAGATACGTGATTTCTCCCACAACGTTGCCGAAAGTCATAAAACACGCTGCGTTTTGACATTGTTGCGTGAGAAACTTCTCGGACGTGGATTTCACGTTTTGGCGATGTGAATTCATCAAAAAGAGTTAGACGAAGAACTGAGTTTATGTGGACAATCATCAAACTTTTGACGCTTTGAAAACGAACACTCGTCAATGTAGGGCCGAGCAATTGCTCGCTCTGTGCATATGTCATTGAAAATCCAGTCCTGTAAGATATCTCTTAGATGACATTGCAGTGACGTTATATTTCACGAATAGTGGCAAGGTCCAGACATTAAAAATAACAAAGAAAAAAAAAAGAATTGATCCAAATCTGGATCAAAAGTGAGCTTTACTTACGTTTACTCTTTCGGAAACGGATGATCTTGTATATTAAAAAATGATTGGGTGATTGGTTCTATAAGTAACATGCAGAGATTTACGCCGAACGTTGTATAATTCCATCATTCCACATAATAGACCAGTAGTTCTTAATGCGGACCTCGGCCTATTTCTCTATGTCTTTACTTTTACCTTTCTGTTTTTTTGTCTGTCTGTCTGTCTGTCCCTTTCTCTTTCTCCCTTTCTCTCTCCCTTTCTCTCTGTCTCTATCTTTCTCTCCCTCTCCCTCTCTCCCTCCCCCGCTCTTTCTCTCTCTCCCTTTCTGTCTGTCTCTTGGAGAACATGCCATGAATGCCATGAATGTGATGAATAATTTTCCTTTTTTTTTTTTTTGGTTCTTTGCATCAACGACACTTCAAACATTACGAAAAAAACAAATTGTTTGAAAATTGACTTAAGGGCAATTCACTTCGAGCAACTTACTGTTAAGATTGTTTAAATTAATGAAAAGAAATTAATATTCATAAAAATATTTCCAAAGTACTCTTTAAAGATATTTTGACTGAAAAATTTGAGCATCAAAAGCAACGTAACGCTCTCAGAAATTTAAAAAGGTTAGCAAGAAAAAAATTCTATTTGACGCTTTATTTACCACAGAGTTCCAGTGTACGAAAATATTAAATTATATTTTTATGAATATTTGCTTTTTTCATCTGCATAAATTTACTTTGACCCAATGGCATTGTTATTGTAATTTTTGCTTGTGCTTTTGTGATGATATAACATGTTGATAATAAATTATAAGAACAGCACGGACACATGCACATTTGCATACGTACGTGTACGTTCATTGATAACAATTGTTGATGCAAGGTTAGTATGTACGTTAACTTTGCCATGATTAATTTTAATACCCGCCAACTAAGAATAGGGCTACACACACACACACATTAGGTTTATTATTCCTTTTGTAATATTTGTCTATAAGTATTTTATAAAAATATAATTAACATCGAAAGATGACGACAAAAAAAAAACAAAACATTAAATATAAAAATAAAAAATTAAATTAAAAAAAAACCATTTAAAAATATAAATTTTAAAATATTTATGCATTTTTAATGAAAATCACTCAATTTTCTAATGCGAATTACCTTGAATTAGTTGTAATTCTTTTGTGAAACAACTGATTATATTTAAAATTGAGTTTCCAATAGGTCGCTAGGGTAATATTTGAAAATTTTTTTCAATATAAAGTTATACTATTTTGCCTATTAAAAGAGAATAGAAGACGATTCTGATATATGTGTTTGCGTTTATATGAGATATGGCCCAAAGCGAGTACAACTTTTGTATTCGTTATCTTTTCGAATTTTATTTTTAATGATAAGAAAAATCGAAAAAATATTTGTCCAAAATATAGGAAATATAAAAAAAAAAAAAATTGAAAATCAACAAAATTTTCACTGATAAATGCAAGAGAGTGCGATTTCATAGATAAACCAGTAAAAACAATTCATTTATATACCATAAGCCTAAATATACGAGTATATCGACACATACACAACTGTAATGCGTGCGAAATGTAAATATTGACATCCCAATTATTTATTTTTCATATATAAACAATTTTAAATTTGATGTCGCGCGTATAACACTTTTTAATATTTACAAAATTTAATAACTCATTTACAAAAAAAAGGAAATTATGAAACCCATTAAAACGAATGAATGAATTTACACTTCAATAATCTATTTCAATTTTTACAGACTAGAAAGTCGTAACAGTATTATAGACGGTAAGAGTTGCTCAAATTTCCTTAACAAACTTTTCGAAAATCTTCCTTACTCTTCCTTACTGATATATTAACTTTACTACAAGCCAAATACAGGGAAATAATTCGATTTATCCTCTTGGTCTCTTGAAAGTAAATGAATATTTAATTTTATTTTATTATTATTATTTAACCTGAGATATGTTCAATACTAAACCATTCTAAGAGACTTCAATTATTTTTGTAAAATTTGCAAAGGCAAAGAAGACAGAGAGATAATATTGAAAAAGAAAAAAGAAAAAGAAGAAGAAAAAGAATCAAATCAGATTAAAATTATTTCTAGAAAACTTAAAAATGACAAAATAAAAAATTTATAAGATAACTGTAAAATATATTTTTTTCCTCTTTCTTCAATTCGTTTTAAGCTCCAGGGACTTATCAATTATTATCATCGCTCCCTTTCTCCCTAGGCATGAGATATATTGAAATTTTCTTTAAAAAAAAAAAAAAGAAAAAAAAGCAATACAAAAAAAATCTTGCCAACAGAGAAAGCCAAAAAAAAAAAAAATTAATAAAAAAAATAAATAAATAAAAAAAAAAACAGAAAGAAGAACTCATAGCATAATCAAATAAAATATAATAAAAAAAAAACTTTTAGTGTCATGTTAAACATTTGTAAAACATGCACAGCAGGCGTTCAGAGTATAAACAGTTCATGAAATTTATGTACGCTAACATTAAATAAAAGCAACAACAACAACAACAACAACCACCACATTTCATTTTGCACTTTAACAAAAACATTTGTATTCCTGAACAAAAGTGTAACATTAAGAAAAAAAAAAAATTATGGAAGAGAACGAAGAGCATGAAGTATCACTGAATTTATAGCACTAATGGGAAATATGTATATATTTGTAAGTAAGTGTATGCACATTTAAAATATTTTCAAAGAGTAGTACCGGGTCAAAGGCGAAAGTATTAACTAAATGTGCTCTGCATACTAAATTAATGCTTCTCTTCTTTTTCTTTTTTTTTTTTGCTTGAGGTTGAAATTGAATGTTTTTTTTTTTTGGTTTTTTTTTCTTAACTCACTTCCGGAAGAGGAAGTACATTAATTCTGTCATATCAATGGTAATTTATGAAAAAAAAATTAAAAAAAAATTTAAAAAAACTGATTGGACAAATTCTTAATCACTGGAAGATTTTTGAAAAATTTCGTTGTATTCTCTTCTACACTATAAGCATCAGTTATGCCATTCAGTACATCTAGTAGATTATTTTCTTCGTTATTAAGAAACTTCTAGAGTATAAAAATGTTTCGATTCAATGCAGATGTCCAAAGTTCTATCAAATACACGACATATGTGTTACAAATACATATCTTTGATTAATCATTATCCTTCAGTTGGTCCATCGAAGATTCATGGTTTTATCTGCGATCAGTTTGTAATTATGGTTGACTCCGTAGACGGCTACGGACTAACTACCGGTTAAGATAAAAAGGCAAAACTTGGCAAATATATGTATTCAATGAAATTCTGTTCAACAGAAATGTTAATTCAAATGACCACAGCCCTCTATTTAAGCTGGAACGCGTTGAAATCATGTTTCTATCAAAAATGCACTTGCAAACTTTATACGTTGTTCTCTCATGGCTTTGGAACTATATACATAACATAGTTGCAGTAATATTTTTGTATAAAAAAAATTTAAAAAAAAAAATTTTTTTTTAAAAATTGAAAAAAATAGAGAACTTTATATATAAATACAAGTTGGGTATTTAAGATTCGATTTAAAAGTGCATATTTTTGTCCACTTTTTTTTTGGTTTTTCTCTTTTCACTGTTGAAAGTCTTTTGTTTGATTCTAGTTAATAATCTAATGTTAAATGAAGCTGAAATTGTATTTCAATGGAAATGAAAATGAACGTGGTTTCAGAAAAAAGTTAATTAATTTTTCGTATATTTTTTTTTGTCTCTTGAAACTATTTCTTTAATTTTTTTTTTTTTTTCTGAAATGCAATTTATTAACTCAATAAGAAAAAGAGTTTCAAAAAAAAATTTTTTTTTTTGATATTAAGCACCTTTACTTCTAGTTAATTATTCATATTATTATTATATTATTTTTTTTTTTTTTTGTTTTTCTCCATTTGAAGAAATTGAAAAGAACAAGAAATTTCATTAACTTTTATATAGTTCTATGAATTCTAATAATGAAAGCTAATTTTAATAAATTTATTGTTAGTTTAAAACACTTGTAGATAGAAATGATATAAAAAAGATACATTTTATACAATCTTCAATTCCATCCATTTTGCATTTCCGAAAGTAAACGTAAATAAAATACACTTCTAATTGAGATTTCGTATAAATTTTGTTTTTTAATATATTGTTTGGATTTTGCCATTATTTACGAAATAGATTATTCAAATGTCTTTCCATGGGATATCTTATATTGAAGAATTTTTTATATCAAAATATTTTATATAAAAAGTAAATTGCAAACGTATTAAGGATTTGACGGAGTCATCTTAGATGGATCTTGAGCTTGAAAAAGATTATATTGCAACAGTTTTTAAGACATCAAAATGATCTCTTCTGAGATTATAAAATACATCGTTTTGAGAGAATGATTAAAATGAGAACTACAAGTGAATATTCTGATATCGCTGGAAATTTCCGGCAACGAATTTTTTACTAAAAAGTAAATTTTTAATTATAGGATATTTTATATATAGTAGTTCATTAACGATGTCTTTAAACGATTCTCTATTGATTCAAACACATTTTTTTTTCATGCTAGCAAAAAATGTTTTCTAATTTCATTAAATTGTTATCTGAATATTGTAATGCTTTAAGCTTTAAGCTTTAAATTGGCCCAGCTACTGTTTCTTAATAAAATCTCTATATGTCTAGCTTCGAAGGCGAACTAAATCACACTAAGGGTTTCCTAATAACTAATAGAAAATCATGTATATATAAGAGGGAATATATAAATTTCAAAAATTTCATGTAATCAGACAATTGCTTACACAATGATGCCAAATAGAGCGAAAAAATGTGTTTTAAAATATTTACGATATAAGATATGTAAGATAGAACCTTTTGGAAATATTTACGAATAAGATATGGAAGATATAATTTTTTTGATATATTTACGATATAAGATATGTAAGATATAACTTTTTTGAAATATTTACGATATAAGATATGTAAGGTATAACCTTTTTGAAATATTTACGATATAAGATATGTAAGGTATAACCTTTTTGAAATATTTACGATATAAGATATGTAAGGTATAACCTTTTTCAAATATTTACGATNTGTAAGGTATAACCTTTTTGAAATATTTACGATATAAGATATGTAAGGTATAACCTTTTTCAAATATTTACGATATAAGATATGTAAGGTATAACTTTTCTGTAGATATAACCTTTTTGAAATATTTACGATATACGATTTGCATAGCACGACAATCGGTATACATATAGAGTGAATGTATGTTACCTATGCCTGGCAATTAAATATCATACACACCTTCGTATAGAGTATCAAGCTTTAACCAACTATTTTATATATAAATTATTACTACGTCGGCCATTGCTTATTAGTTTCATAGCATCTATTGGCATCAAGTAGAAATATAGTAATTTCGATGTTTGAAAAAACCATTCACATCTTCAGACATTAAGGCACATTTAGTTAGTTTTTTTTTTTAATTCTCCCAATAGGATGTATCACATAGTGATGGATATCGAAACTTTATTTCTCAACTCAAATATATTCTTTTTATTCATAATTCTCATAAACATACTTTACGCATAATAATTGACGCTTAAAATCTTTTTGCATTTAAATTTAAGCTGTTAGGATTTTCATAGTAAACGAAGCCAAATCGTAATCTTAAATTGAATCGTACCCTCCAAAGAAATAAATTTACAAGAGTTTAATTTTATTGAAACGTGCTCATGTGCAATTTTGTCCTATTAACACATTGCTGACCAGCCATTTTATTTAGAATTTTATCTCATCCCACTGGCTATTATTTCATAATTGGATGTGAAAGCGAACGCAGATATAAATATAGTTTTTTTTTTTTTTTAATATAAATAAATTTCATTCAATATTTAACTTTCAATATTTCTTTTTCGGTATGATAAACGATATAGTAATCACTTGTAAAGCCGTACAGCCGTGAATAGATGCTGCAAATATAAATTATTTTGTTACGTTTCGCTTCTGACGAGTATACTCTAACTGTTCTAGCTGAAAATATTTTTTGTAACAGTAATTAGTTGTTTTAAAACATAATCGCATAATTGTCTACCAAAACGTAAACTATGGCTCGTTATAGAAATACCAGAAGAAGCGTCGTTCGGGTACGTTGATGAATTTATTCGAACCTAAAGAAATTTTTTACAACTTAACTCACTTTTTGTAACTGATCGTTGTAGAAAATTTTAAATGCTTTCTTCAAAGTGGAGTTTATGAAAAAGAATGTTAGACTTTTGAAACATTTTAAACTTTTTCATAAGATATGATAGTTTGCCAATTAATTGGTCTGGGCGAACGATTCCGTTATTTTCAAAATATAAAATATAAAATCATTTGGATAATCAGAAAAATAATTATCGTATTATTTATTTAAGAATTCTTCATTGAAAAGGAATCACAACATAATTTATTTTATAAAGTTCAGTTACAATATGAAAAAATGTGTTCGAATATTAATGAAAAATGCCACGAACTTTTTTTAATCTATCTTATAGATGGGAAAAGTTTAGCATATACATTAGCGCACCTAGTAGTGCTACGTACAAAATGTACAGCAATAAATTGTTCACGATGAAACCCCAACATACGATTAAAACAAAAGCGCAAATTTTTGGTGGTTATGAAGGAGCGTTCTTCTCTAAGCATTAAGGAAGAATTTGTTTGTTTTCTTTTACACAAGACTTTAAAGTCAACGTAATAATTTCATGATACACTGCTGTTAGAAAAGCATATCCAAAGCGAGTTAACTATTGATTGGTGATCAGGAAACTTATTTCTAGATCGTACTTAAATATGCTGACCTGATTCCATATCGAAGTGCAGAAGATGTGTCAGTAACGCGAAAGTTAACTAACACTCGCCAGTTTTTGCTTTTCTTCTGTTTTTCCTTCTTTTCTTGTAGAGCAACATAAATAAGGAAAGCCAGTTCGGTCATAATTTTTTTTTTTTGGAAATTACTATTGAAGTGACAAAGAAATATTTCCTAGAACTTTTGTTCTATTCCAATGAAGACAATATACATGCAGAGATGATGATGAATATTGATGCAGTAAGAGAAAAGGGACGGCGAATATCAATAATGTGGATATCTTATCGTAGCTACTGACCGGCCTTGGGATTAGGCATTCAATACATTTTTCGACATTTACGCATTGATCAATAGTCGCATACAAATCGTCAGAGTATGTCGCTATTTGCTATAGAAATAAAACTTTTTTAAGGGAAAATAAATGAGTTTTCTACACCGATGACAAACGATGTATAAAATACGTAGAGAAAAAACAAAAACTTCAAATTTATAATAAATAAAACAAAAAATATATCCAGTAGATTATGAGGTATTTAGCTGATTTTAAATTGTGAAATAAAACAAATCAAGATTTATCGAAAGGATCTTTAAAAGGTTAGCGTAGCTTAAATAAAGTTTTGAAAAGAAGTGATTATTTCTACGTTTAATATGAAAAAATCCTACTAAAAGAGATCTAAAAACGTTCAAGACGTAATGATATACGAAACGATATACACAGCAAGTTTGAATAGAATAATAAATAACGCATATTAGCATATCGGAAAAACATTTACTTTTTGGAGGCAGAAAGAATTTACCAAAGATGGCAGAACGATGCTGTTCTCCCGTTACCGAGGGTAACAGTTTCGGAAAACGTATTCAAAAGAATGAATCAATATCGGAAAAATTTAAGAAAAGAAATATGAAAGAATATACCATAGCAAAAGGGATCATTTCAGGGTAGGAACGTATTTGAGATTACTCCTTAACGATGAAAAATAGAATAGAAAAACTTCAAAACAAATGCATTAATTATGTGGATAATATTTAATAAAAAAACACTTCAAAATTTTACACAGAGAAGCAGTATATCCGAATCGACAATCGTATAAAGCAAAACGATTATGAACATGTAAGGATAGTATGGAAAAAAAAAAATTCAAATTGAAATTCTTGTTGCTTTTCATATTTATTAGTCTAACTACCTGAATGGTATTTATTTACGACTCTTTTAAGTTACAAAGCTTTACGTGAGCATTTAAGCATTACAATGTGCAATGAGTTTATTATTATTTGAACTTCATGTTAAAGATTGACCAAGAAAACCGTTTTTCTTTTTTTTTTTTTCACTTTTGCTGAGACATATGCTGCCCATGTCTATAAATTTTCTTTGAATTGTTAAAACGCACAATTTACAAATTTTTACTGTATTAACCAGTCGTTGAGAAAATTGAACATATGTGGACTTGTAAATGCGTTAGCAAATGCCTGTGAATGTGTGTGTGTGTGTAAGTGCCTTTAGTGGTAAAGCATGCAATTTTCCAAGGCACTTTATATAGAATTGAAACGAAGGTTACCACCAAGCATGGACGTAAAATTGATATACAGCTATTACAACAACAACAAGAACAACAACAGTAAAAGCAACAGCAACAACGTCTTATACATATGGGTAATTTTATTGACATGCATCACTATGGCATATATATCCATATACGTATATTTTGTGTATATATATATATATATGAACATATTTATATAGAAACATACACGTACATACATGTATGTGCTTATACACATATCAAATCACAGATGGCCTATAAGTGCTACTATATTGACTTCAATGCGGTAAACGGAAGTGATGCATATGATTTCTTGTTACAAGTATTTTTTTCTCATGTCCTTTTTTTTGTTTTTTTTTTACTGTGAAAATTTACACATTTTCAGCTTATATACCTAGATTTCGGCTTATTTTTAACCTGATTGAATTTAACATAACGAAACCGACAACGACGACATAGCGGCAACATCATGGCTACAGCATCCCTGGATGTTTTTCTGGCGCCTTTAATAGCGAAGGCATTGCCAAAATACAAAATATTTCACAAAATATACATATATACATATAATACATATATATATATATATATATATTTACACAAACACACACTCAGACCCAAAATCATCGTATCGGATATACGCTTATATGTTTGTAATGCAGTGATTTATTTTCTTTATAAATTTTTCTTTTTTTTACGCTTGGCGCCATTGCATATAAGTTTCAGAATGAGTGAGAATAAGTGAACAAAAAATTATGCACAAATGTGTTTTTATAAAAATCACACAAGCCTTTCTTTTTTATTTTTTTTTATTTTTATAGCTATTAAAGTACTTTATATTAACTTTAACATTATTGGTTTAACGCACAACCATAATATTCTCGATCGTAAAAGGTGATGGGGGTTAGTGCGCCACTTAGGCCACTTGTACCTGCCTCAACCGGCCAAATATTTACAAGTGAACCAATAAATATAACAAACATTTTTATTCGAATCTTAGATGTCCACAATATACGAATAGTTGTAAACTGTTTTTTTTTTGTTTTTTTTTTTTTTGGTAGTAGACTCTCTGTGCTTCTTTTCACATGACTTCAGAATATTTATTTGAAAATATTTTTTGTGTGTTTTCAATTTATTTAGAATTCTTATTTAATAGGAGAAGTTTTATAAATTGTGAAGATCCATATAAATATAAAATCACTAGAGAGATATATCAACGTATAAACTATAGTATCATCACATCTGAAGCATTCAAATAATCTTATGATATTTCTTCTCTTAAATTTGAAGATACCAGATCAGGAGGGGGGCGGGTAAAGGCAATTGAATAAACACTAGTTTGTAACTTGGTGTGTTTTGTATAAAGTTCCGATTCATTTTTGAACGTCGAGATGTAATATGTTTCACCCACAAGAAGGTTTGAGTCATATTTTGAAATAAAACATACTTGGCATCAAAAGTATTTGTGACTCAATATACATAAATTCATATATATATATATATATATATATAAATAATTATTTTCCCCGCACTGTTTAACTGAAACTTTTGTAACGATAAGTTTTTTTTTTCAATAAAAAAATAAATTCTACCTACTTTCATTAGGAGAGTTTTTATAAAAAGTTAGAAATATACTTTTTTTTCCCTTTTTTTTTTAACAGTTAGTTGCTTTGACTGGTTTCACAACCGTATGTGAAAACTTTATTATTCAATTTAAATTTTAATAATATACAACGTCGTATAGCAATCCTAGGCTGCATTAACCATAAAATTGCGGTGGCGAACTTGATGTATATGGGACAAGCGTAAAGAGTGAGAGAGATAGGGCAGAAAATATATAGGTTAGTTAGAGAAAGGGTTGATAGAAGACACTTTAAAGTTTTGCATATTTTCTGATGATGAACATCCATGTGAATACCTACCTATTCCTTTGAAACTAACATGCAATCAATTTATCAGTTTTTTCCGTAGAGTAGTGAAAGTAAGCTACACGGGTGCTTATGCAGAGTATACCGTATACACGTATATGCAATCAGTGAATTCAGTATATACCCATGAGGACAGAGCAAATGAATAGACGGATATATACGAATAATAATTCAATTTCTTCCATAACAAGTGGAATTACCATTTTATCAGATTGCTTTTAAAATATGAATAAATATTTATGCATTTTTATATCATCGACCGAGAGATAACGATATATTAAATTTATCATACTATTTGAAATTTTGTCGAGAAATACACATCTAAGATGAATTATAAATAATAATAAAATAAGTCTTTTTTTTGTTTTTTTTTTTTTTTTTAAATTAAAGTCGGCTTTTTGTTTGGCATCTATCTGTTTTTCCATCCTTTTGCTGCTTTCTTCTGTTTAGAGCCTTCTTAGGTAAGGTAACGTAACTTATGACTCCTAGTTTATGAACATGGTCAAAAAAAAAGATAGGATCCATTTAGAATTATGCTTTTACATCTAACAAAATTGGGAAAATCTAGAAAAAAAAAACATTTTTTAATTAATTCATGAAGCAGTAATCAGTTTTGCTGTGTACAAATATTTTTGAAAGCCACATAAAATTATTCGATAAGGAAACTATTTCGAGAAAGAAAGAAAGAAAGAAAGAGAGAGAGAGAGAGAGAGAGAGAGAGAGAGAGAGAGAGATAGATCAATTATTTGACCCAAAAGAAAACTACAAGTACAAGAAAAAACCGAGAATTTTGTATAATATTTTTTCCCAAAGTGATACCGGTCTTAAAGAAATAGTAACTCTGCTAACGATTACCACACATCGAAAGATGGTAATATATTGAATTTGACATTACGGTGGAAACACGACATGATCGTGAAAGAAAATATCGATCAACGTAAGATAATGAATCAGTTTCATTACGGCTGTATGTCCGTCTGTCCGTCTTTCTGTCTGTCAATAAAACAAATGCGCAGTATTGAAATTCGAATCGTTTTAGAAAATTGAAAAAAAAAGAAGTGAAAGTTCTCTGATGAATTTTATACTTATCACAGAATCAAATTTGAAATTTAATCTAATCCTAATTAATTGCAACAGATACCAAACTCTAAAAATTCATTGAAAAAAAAAAATAAATAAATAAATAAAAATAAAATACTAGTTATAAAATTGTTTTGTAAATTAAGCCACAAATTTGAAATATTTTTTTTTTTTTTTTATTAGTGCATTAATTTACAATCTATTTACATATTATATTAGACTTCTAATCGTATTCGATTTAGAAATATTTCTGTTTCATGATTGAATACGTAATCATTGATAAATCTTTACATTAATAGTACACTTAGCTAAAAGTGGTAGGTGTGTACCCTAAACTCGTCCCATGACATTCTTACATATATTTTTTTTCTTTTTTTTTTTCATGAAGATGAATTTTGAAAAAAAGAAAACAGTCAAGCTTTAACTTTACTAAATATAATTACAACAATGTTTAAAAAAATTATTTCACCTTTTTATGCGTTTACTTTGTCTGAGCTATACCGCCTGACACAAAATCTACAAAAAAACAAAAAAAAAAAAAGAAAAAAACCATAGCTAACCGCTTCTATAGAAATCACAAGAAATTAACTTTATTTTTAACCCAGTTTTCTAAACCTTTACAAAAAGTTTTAACTAAAATTCATGTTATAGTTGTAACAAAAAAAAAAAAAAACCTAAGTATGTCTGTCTCTATAATGAAGTATTCAGTTGTGCTAACCATAACCTTACATATATGTTATGTAATCCCATCAGAAGGTGATGCACTATACAGTTTTATTTAATCTTTATTGCACAGTAGAGTAAGTATATAAAAATAAAATGAAATGTTTGTTAAGCAAAAGCAAAAAAAGAAACCACAGAGCACATAAATAGTGGAATAAAAAAAGGATATGTACGTGTACTTAAATATATATATATCAAATATATATGTGTATATATATATATATATAAGGTCAAAGGATTTTATTCAAATACGTCAATTAAACTAAAATTTTGTTTTTAGTTTACATAGAATTCAAAGCTCTTAAGTGAGAAACATACGAGATATGTATGCTGTGCCAGAAAAAAAAATGAAATGGAAAACAAATAAGAAAATCAAATAAAAGCCCTTTAAGCCGAAAGCTTGGGTACCCGTCACCACAAACCATTCTAAGAAGACTATTAAATTATTTGTGATTTATAATCTAAGAATTTCACGAAAGGAATTCTTAAATCAATCTCTACTATATTTTCTAAGTAATGGATTCGATTGCTTTCAATTAATTCTTGCGAATTTTGATAGAAGATTGTTCTCCTTTTGGAGGACTTTTGATGAAGCGCTAAAGTTAAAATCTTATCTTTGTGTGTTTATTGTTGAAAATCATTTTATTTAGCTGTTGTGGCTGTAAAAATACTTTTGACAGAAAATTGTGAAGAAAATCGGGTAACATAAATTTTTTTATTTTTTATTTTTTGCTTAGAAATAGTGAGATGGTTGTAGGCGGTTCTAGACTTTATAAATTTGTAGTTACTTTGGTTATTGATGGACGTGGCTTGTAAATCACTAAAAAATATTTTTCACAGAAGATTGTGAACAAGATTCTATAAAAAAAAATTTTTCGACTTTTTTTTTTTTTTTTGCTTAAAACTAGTGAAATAACTCTAGACTTTATAAATTTCTAGTCATTGAAAGTACGAAATTCTTATCTGAACTTATATATCATATAAAAAAACTGGATCAGTAGACAGATATAAACAGAGAGAATGGCTAACGTTTCGAGACATTCTTTAACGGTATACAGTATACGGTTAAGAGATTTATTCTGATCATATTTTCATTGTTACAAACGTTTTAAGAAAACTATTATATCAACGATTTTTTCTAATGCATGTAATAAAATTAAATGATTTGTCAGAAAATCCCTTTATATGTTTTTAGAAATTATCTTAACCTGGTTAATTCTCTGTCTATGTATATATACACACAAACACATATATATAAATGAATGTGACAAACGTGAAAGTTGGTGCATTCATCGAAATGTGGTTCTTGTAACTTTGTTAGTCATTTGTACAATTTCCACTTATGAAATGAATATATAAAAAGAAGACATTTTTGTTAATTGTGTATTAAATTATTATTAAAAAATATTAAATTAAAGTAACGTGTTAAGATGTATAGAAAAATGTATAGAATGGGTTCGATATATTAAACATTGAATCGCTTCAAATTAACGATGATGTGTATGTGTATGTGTAGTATAGTAGAAGACGATGCATTTGAATTCAATACGATATGATGAGATAGATGATTGTTAGTGGAAGGCTACAGCATTTAATGCAAAGAATATTTAATGGTCTTGTTATCTGTTTTGTGTTCGAAAGAGGATCATGTTTCTTTATTGTCTGCCTGACACCAACGGGCTTTTCGTTGTTTATGCGAAATACCCTTCAGCACTGGATGGCCTGAACAAAAAAAAAAAAAAAAAAAAATTTTTTTATTTTGATGGAAAACTAAGAAAAAAGAAAAAACGTAACGAAACGGAAGAAATAATAAAGTAAAGAAAGTACGCAATGAGAACTTTTCAGAAGTCAACGATAAGCAATAAACGAATTTTAGGAAAGAACTTAACCCTACAATAGGTTTAACTACTCAACAAGAATGCATATAGAAAACTAAGCAAAAAATCAAAAAAGAGGTGCGAACTTTTTTTGTACATTTTCAATTTTTTTTTTTTTAAGGGAAAAGGAGTTTGCTTGGAATATTTTACCAAGAAAACAAGTGGTTTAATGTGAACAAAGAAAAATTTTAAAGGAAGAATGACAAAAAAAAAGCACAGAACAACTAGAAGCTTTCAAATCCACACAAATACCAAATATGAGAGATTCAGCAATAATTGAAGAGTACTCTTAGGGATAATAATCAAATTGGGATTTGTTTTTTGACTGCCTTTATTAGAAACTGACTTAGTTAACTAGAAGCCTGGCCAGTTGCGATGAACCCGACCTCGGCACAAACATACGTTGTGAGGCTTGCATGCGATTAAAAACTTTCGTAACGGAAAAAAGTAAAGTAAGATGCTTTTGATGATTTGAGATTTTTGTGATGAATAGGGGATTAGTGTAAACGTTTAATTGAGAGCAAAGAAAGCTAATGGTACCAGCTTTTATGGTACACCTAAACGAAGAAACCAAAAATTTACTGGCAATTTATGAGAAGACTGACTGCCTTCCTGCCTGTCTGCCTGATCATTAGAAAAAAAAGTAAAGAGTCAACGATAGACTCTTTTAATAAACTGGTGGATGTTTAGTTGAGGTCCAAGAAGTCGAGAAAGTCGTAATAGCCTAAATCTAGAATGGATATTAACATCAGATTGATAAGGAAACGGAATCAAGCCTATCAAATTTTCGTTTAGATCCTTTAAATACGTATTTCTAAAATAAGTGATAGGTATCAAGAAGTTCGTTCAGAGCTCTGCCGACTATAAATCTCTCTTCGGTTGAAAATTTGTTGTTTTTTCTTTCTTGCTTTTTTTCTCTCTCTCTCCCTCTCTTTCTCTCTTTGATAGTAGTAGTAGCAATAATAATAATAGTAGTAGTACTAGTAGTAGTAGTAGAACAGGAAAAACACTAACAATAAAACGAAAATTTTATGACCTTGAAAAATAAATATGAATATGTAAACTATATGGGGGGGTATAAATGACTGTCTCTCCCTCTTTCTTGCTCTCTTTCTCTCTCTCTCTCTCTCTCTCTCTCTCTCTCTCTCTTTCCCTCTTTCTTTCTATGCATATTTTTGTAAATGCGTTTATATATGCGTGTACATGTAGCTTGCATTTAATACATGTATACGCGGGGAGTACGTAACGACGCCAATGCTCAAAACACTTTAAAAGCAGTGAAAAGGAAACCGGAAATTTTTTGGAAATTTTTAGCGGCACTAGAGAAACCGTTTACTTAGGTAGATGCTGGTGCTAGCGTTGAAAGGCAATTGTCATTGAGTCTGTGTGTGTGTGTGTGGGATAGTGCATTTGTGTTTGTATAAATGTGTGTTAAAAATTCTCTCAGAGACAAAGACGATACCACGCGTGTAAGTGAAACTGAAAGGGTAAAAAATAAAATGACGTCATTAACAGTCCTTCTGTTCTGTGCTTTCTTTTTTTTTTTTTTTTGCTTCTTGTTAAGACTAAATTATTGCTTAACGACTTTTTTACAATTTTTGAGAAGAATTTATGCAAATTAGAATTCTTCAATCTAATTAAATTTATTTTTTTTTCTTTTATTGTGTTTAAAAAGAAAAAAAAACTAAAGAAATTTTCTTTACGAAATGTTCTATAAGAGTAGTTTTCTTCAGAAATTTTCATTCGAAAGACAATTTGCGTTCTGCTGTTATGAATACGAATAAGATGAACAAAAAATTTAATATTGAAAATTGTGTTCTAAGTTTCTCAACATTTGTTGACTTTAATAAAACACACCCACACACACATAATGTACGATGAATAATTATCAGCTCGAGCGTCTACGATTGTGGGTAACTGTGCGTGTATTACAAGGAGAAATGTGTCTTTAAAAATTTTACTGGTTACACGCGAAAGTTAAACGTTTTTTGTTAACCGTAAAGAAAACTGTTCCCTGCATACTCATGTACTAATTTGTTTAGTCAAGCACACGATCAAGTTGTTAGACGAATTTTTTAAATCAACCATTTGCCAAATTTTTTTGTTTTTCTTAAATGAAAATTAAAATTTTTCATAATTTAAGTTTTTATTTATTTTTTTTTTTAATTTTCTCACAACTACAGCAGTCAGAATGTTGTTCGTAATCATAGTTTAGCACTTTGACTGTATTTTGTTTTTATTATTCATTTTGCGATATCCAGAAATAAGCATCAGATGCTCTTTATATAAGAACATATTTGCAAAATCTAATTTTTAATTCTAAATTGATACTACAGCCATGTCTGTCTCTATGAGTCTTTTTACTCTTAACAATCCCTAATTTGTGAATGAATGTTTGATGATTTGAAAAGAGAGATTTTATTTCATACATTTATCATTTGATGCATAAATCAAATATAAATATCATCAAGAGGTCAACACAGATTAAGGCGAGAGAAGGTTTTGAAAAAAATCTCGAAAAAGTTTATAATTTTTTTTATATTAATTTATGACCCAAGTCATACAACTGGTTTTTTATTTTTCTTATGTAACTCGTGAAGACATTTGAAAATTCAGATCATAAATTATGAGAATTTTTGTTAGAATTATGAAAGTCATTGAATTTGAGATAAAAAATTAAAATTTAATTTATCTCTCTTTAGCCTTTAGTTTAAAACAAAAAGTTATTATATAATATTGATATTAAAATTTCTCAAATGAAACGCAAAACTTTCAAATTAAGTTTTCCAAAGTAACTCAGATAACATACTCATACTGATTCGAAATTTGCACAGATAGTTGTTATAACTCTATAAATGAATATTTCGAATTAATACAATTGTAATTAGTTTACTTTGTGTAGATCTTAAAAAAAAAAGAAAAAAAAAGAAAAATAAAAAACCAAGATGATTGACGAGAAATCATCTTTTCAACTATAGTTGCGGGTGTCTCAGATTACCATTGTAGCGGCTATGTAGTCTTCCTATTTGTCATGTCCAAAACATTACGATTTGTGTGTACATATGTATTCATTCATGCATGAGTTGCTATATTTCTTTTCCTTTTTTTTTGTTTTTTCATTGGTATTTTGCCAAAAAGAAGAAATAAAAATGAAGAAAAACTGGTCAGAGCAAATGGATAACGAGAAAACTGTTTTGCTCTCGTTCCCTTCACTGCAGTTAGGTTTCTTTGCTTTAAGGTTTGTTTGCCTGCTTTTAATAAAAACCAAAAAAAAAAAAAAAAAAAAAAAAATGAGAAAATGTTGTACTACCTTGCTTCGCATAGAAATTTTTATCATCTTTTTCAATGAGTATAGGTTTTCGAATTTTTTTCTTTTTTTTTTTCTTTTGCGTTATTTGTTCTTCAACTTCAACCTTATTTACTGTCCGAGAATTCAACTGATTATTAAATTCTATACTATTCAAAAGTCAAAGAAAAAAAAAAAAAAATAAATAAAAAAATTTTTGTTTCAATTTAAGAGGAATTAAAATTTATTTTTTAAAGATTGTGGGGTAATTTTTTTTTTGTTTTTTTTTGGTATTAAATCACTTTTGCACTATTTTTATTTATATTGAATATATTTGGATTATAAAAAATATCTACGATATAGTCAATGATTTCAAATATTTAATTAATAAATAAATATTAAGTAAGATTTCCTGCATTTTATATTAACATATCGATTATATCCTTATGTGAAACCTATAACAAGATATCTAGCAAATCTTATATGTAAATATTATTGATAAAGAACACGATGATCGTTACTAATAAATCGTATAAATAAAGCTTCGAAATTATTTATAGAACACTATACGCCAGAAAGTTTAATTGCTTTATCTGCTCTTAACAGTTCAAATTTAGGTTTTTCCAAATATGGCTGCGAACATTTTTTTTTTTATTTAATAAACAGATTTTATTTGACAACATTTGTAATGAAAATCATTCAACAATTAAGGAGAAATTTACCAAAAAAAAGCCATTACCTAAACTCTTCAAACTTGGGTCTTAATATAATTGAAGATCAATTGATAGCATTACTAACGAAGATAATTTCCGCTATCGGAAATTGGACTTAAAAACGTGCTATCATTTTATATTTAAAAAAATTCAAATTTCTTAAATTCCCGCTCGAATTTTATTCAATTTTCAATATCAATATTTTTCTAATAATAAAAATGATAATAATAAATAAGTATCAATAATGTTTTATATCAATTTTTTATATATAAATTCCAATTCCAAAATTTGGTATTAAATTAATCAATACTTTAAAGAGACTCGTTTTAAAACTGAATATTTCTATAGTTTATTTAAAATATACATCTCACCCTTCAAATGAGGCCCGTTGAAGTTGCAATTGCTGCTCTCTTTGATATTTCCGTTCAGCGATTTTCTTCTGTTCTTCTTTCTGTTCGCGTTGCTCTAGCTGATGCTGTTGCTGTTGCTGTTGTTTCTTACGATGCTGGCGATCTTCGCCAAGACCGTAAAGACCAGCCACAGCAGCCATTTTAATGGCAAAAGCGTTTTAATTACACTTTATATATATATATATATATATATACACAGCCACATATACACAAATTCACGCACTTAACATGGTTGGATGGAGAAAACGGTTACTTTGGCAATTCATGTCGCGTGGTTGTGTAATTATCTTTTTATTCTTTTTCTCTTAAGCAATTAACACTTTTCATCAAATATATTTTAGTATACTTTAAGGCATTAATTTATTTTTTTTTTTTTGTTTTATAATATTTGTAGAATAATTTTTTATAAAATTTTATGGGGTAAAACTCCACCTAATTGGCTTCTGATTAACAAAAACGGAAACGGAAAAAAACAAAACAAATTAAAGAAAAGTGTTTTAAGTTTTCCTTTTTTTTTTGTATATGCTAAAGAAAAATAATATTTTATTCAAAAATTTTTCTTTTTATTTGTGAGGGAAGACAAGTCCTATTTTCTTTATAAATTTGACATATGTTTCGGTCTCCAGTCATTGTTCCAGGAAATGTGTTATTGTAATTTTTGTTTTCTGTTGGAACATGTCACGTATTTTCTTCTTGAGTTTTTTTTCTTCGCTCTCTCTTTCTCTCTATCTTCCTCTAACTCCAACTTGGCCTCCTTCTATTAGCCAGAGGATTATAAGCTCGCTTGTATATGCAGCAATAAATTCTTTATTTTTTGTCTATAGTTCGGTTCGGTACGTTTATCATTTATTATGCAAAAGGCAATGACTTCTAATGTTTGTGTTATGCTTTGTATGCACACACACACACACTCGTTCATTCCCGTGGAAGTGTGCCTGTGCGTGTTTGTTTGTTTGTTTGTATAGTATATCATTTATGTAACAGACTGACTTATTGTTTAACCTTTGTCATGTTAGTGTTTTTGTTTTTATCATCTTTTTACAATTTCATATTTTATGACATACAGTTTTTGTTGTTGTTATTGTTATCGTTAGCGTTTATTTGACATAAAAATTGTCATAGCCTTAATAAAGAACATGACGAACATGATGAACATGATGAATGTATACATGGATGTATGTGTGTATGTGTGATGGCATACCAATGGAATATAAAATTTTTACCTAAATTAAATAACTCTTATTTAAGACACATACAATGAGTGCACACATTGGATGAGTAAGGGAACTAAAATCGTTAAAAATACCTAATCAAGGAATTAGGGAATAACGCATATAGTACAGCCCTAGAGACTATATTATACAGGGAGATAAATAACGTCCTTCTAGCATTCATTCATTCAATAATTCATTCATCTATTCGTTCATTCATTTATTTATGAATTCATTCATTCGTTCATTCATTAATTCATTCATTCGTTCATTCATTAATTCAGTAGTTCAGTAATTCATTAATTCATTAATTAGTTAATTAATTCATTAATTCACGAAGTCATTAATTCATTAATTCATTAATTTATTAAGTCATTAAGCCACTAGTTCATTAATTCATTAATTCACTAATTCATTAATTCACGAAGTCATTAATTCATTAATTCATTAATTTATTAAGTCATTAAGTCACTAGTTCATTAATTCATTAATTCACTAATTCATTAATTCACTAATTCGTTATTTCATTAATTCGTACATTCATTCATTTATACATTCATTCGTTTATTCAGTCATTCATTGATTCATTCATTAATTCATTCGTTCGTTCAGTCATTCATTCATTCACTGATTCATTCATTCTCAAGTGTAAAAACCATCTGTAAACAAAAGCTCAACAAAAACACAACAAGAGCATAGTATTTCAATTTGCTGCATTCAGAAATATATTGGAAAGATCCCATAAATATTTGTATGAAAAAGTTGCAACTCTCTCGTATATACATTTCTGTTTGATGGCCAAAAACAGAATTCTGAAATATATGTAATCTGCTCACAAGCATATGTCGACTAAAACATTAATCTACTCAATATCGTATATTGATATGAAATTTCATAAAAGTATTTTACAAAACCATGTAAGTGTAAGGAGCACTGTACTCACTTGCTAGGCTTTATAATTGCTTCACCATCATTCGATAAAGGGAATTAATAATAAAGCTTGTCCTGAACTATCACACACTGCAACACTTCGATCAACCATGGATAGTTATTAAGCTGTCCACTATTTATAAATTGAGAAGTACATTTTTTTACCCGATCATATATAGGGTCATCCATTTCCTGATCCGGACTTAGCAGTCTTGTCTCAATAACATTTGTGAAACAGAATGGTTACCCAGGGCATCATATGTTTAGTGTAATATTTGCCACTTTACAATATATAATAGATTGTTTAATAAAAGTAAATGACACAATATATATATATGTATATATATATATTATATGTATATATATATATTATATGTATATATATATATTATATGTATATATATATATTAAATGTATATATATATATTAATTTTTGTAATCCCTTTCTTACGCGTATTCGCGTATAATATAATAGAACATTAGTTTGTGATTTATAGTTTTTAAATATAACTTGTGTATTTACATTAGTTATTCCAATTAATTGGGATAAAGTAGCGACCGAACTATAGATTTGGAATTTCATTGATTTCGATCTTATTTCTCATTGATTTGATTTCCTAATGTAAAATGACTGGTTGGAGAGATACGTATTTAATTACATTTCAATTTAAAACTGAAATTATAAATGGATAGATTTCGATTTTTTATATAATTAAAAAAAATATTGCATGTTGATCACCTCGTACTCGTTTCATTCCTTTCATGTTTTCAAACTCGACTTTATTTACAAAATTAACTCTCAATCAATTTATATAAAAGCGCTAAGTGTAAATTAATAAAGAAATATAATGAAGACAGATATATTGTATACGTAATTTATTTTCCCACACATGATAGTTATGATATGAAAGGAAAAAAATTGTATTTTTTTTTTTTGCTCAATTCATCTATGAAAAGTGAAAAAAGAATTAAAACACAAAAGCAAAAGAAAATATATATATATATATATATATATGGGCATTTAATTTACAACAATGATAGAAACGTCATCGTCACCCAGACAACGGCGAAAACAACAACAGCAACAACAAAAGCAACAATGAAAAGAACAACGACGACAAACACCATTCATTCACCCACCACTTTACGTAACGTTGTAATTAAGCCGAATTCACCACACTTATGCACTTCAATGTGCACAATGAATTTTTACTTATGAAAGCAATAAAAAAAAAAAGAAAAAATATAAATAAAAAAAAATGAGAAATAAAAACAATAACAACAACAAAATCTTTTCTGTTTGAGAATGAAAACAATTACAGTCAAGTTCTGGTTTTTTTTTTTTTTTTTTTTTTTTTTTTTTTTTTTTATTATTACTTTCTTCCTGTTGATGTTGTTGTTATATTTTTGTTTATGAGCATTCGAGTGCATATTTTTCATTATATTCTAAGCCTTTAACATTACGACTAGAGAGTATGGTCTATGTTTTTGTTTTTGTTTTTATTTTTGTATCTGTTACTATCTGCTACTGTTTGTTGCTTTTGTTGTTGATACTAAACTGAATTTCATTTATTTCTCTAAGTACAAGCGAGTAAAACATTACCATATAGGTAACTGAAGGAAATAATGCAAACAATAGTTTAATTATATGCTTCCCTTAGCAGAACTAAAATTGAGTGTGTATTACTGTTATAAGTATATTGAAATACACACACACACGCACGCATATATATAAATTAATTATAAATAGCGATTAGCATTAAAATTATAAACATTGTATTGTACACGTTACTGTATTGTTTGTCAGTTTTATTTCTTTGAATTTGTAACGGTATGTTTAATAGTAATCAGGTGTCAGACAAATGAATCGAGAAAATAATTACGAATGTAAAGCGAACATACGAATATAATGAAATTTGCTTTGTAATGGAAACCATTAGCGTGTTACAAATTAAACTTTATATATAATATTTAATAATTAATTGTTCAATAAATGCAATGGTATGTAGGAAAATAACCTTCAAAATGAATTTATTGCTTTGAATGAAATTTCTTTTTAAGCTTAACGGTCATAAGTTCATGCATTTTAATGAACATCACTTCAGATTTTTTTTTTTTTTTTTTTTTTTAAATAATGATTATGAAAAAACACTTTTTTTTTTGTTTGTTCTTAATTCCTTAATTTTCCATAATTTCTGTTTTATGTCGAAAATATTAAATTTCTCGATATTAATCCTTGCAGCAAACACACAAATAGAAAATAGGAAGAAGTAGAAGAAAAGCAAAAAAAAAAAGATTATATTCAGCTTACGTCGGACATTTTTCGAGATTGATTTTCTTGCAATAAACTTAATATCTATCCAGTAAGTAAGAAAACTCCAGAAGCTCGTATTAAAATATTATTTAGATACATGTGTCTACTTGATAAACAGTGACGGTCTGCTATGCTTTTCTGCTTTTTTTCGAATAACTTTGAGATATTTATTTAGTTGTTCTAGCATTTCTTTTGACCGTTATAGTTTAATATATTATTAATCAAATAAAAGAACAGGTGAACACTTTTTGAATTATTTCTTATATTTGCTTCTATCTCAATAAGGCACAGAGAAGTGTAAGAAGCATAGAAAATGTTGTTGCTATACCTGAGAGCAGTTAATTGCAGATAATTCGATTTTCGATTTCGGAGATATTCCCGTGTGCTCTGAATATTTAGGAAAGACTCGAAATTGCATTTATGTAATTTTAGAGGACTAAATTCGTTAGATCATGATTTTTATGCAAATCAAGACGGTGTAGAGGAGGGGGGAGGGGGATCTGTAAATCAGGAGAAATAATAATTTTCAAAATTATTCTCAGCTTTTATAAACCCGTTTATGATATAAAAGTTTAGTTAACATTGAAGACTACTAAGCGTTCTATGGGATCGTTCATTGATTTTATTTTTCAAGGAAGGTCCCTCTAGTATATATTCTAAAGTTGTATCCTGATCGATCAGTGAAACTTATATAATATAATAGTTCCGTTGACTATTTTTGGTTTACTCGAGTTTCTATAGCAATTATTCTAATAATGAAGGTGAGAAAATGTTAGATTTCTTGGAGATTTAATAGTCATCGTGACGAGAATGGCGGAACTAAATCCGCAACTGAATGAAAGGAGCGTTAATGCAATGCAATGCAAATAATTACCTCTTATCGTATTAATTATTAATTTTTATTGCTTTCCCTATTGCCTTCATACCTGGATAAATATCATTAAATAGAATTTGCGGTTGATCAATTATTTATATATAGTTTTATATATTAAATGGGTATTTTTCTATATAGAAAATGTGTAAACATTCATTACAATGCTATTGACTTATGGACCGGTGTCGGCGATAGTTTTAAAATGGACAGAAAAGAACGAATTTTATATTTTTGTGTCTTTTGTCTCATTTTAAGGGAGAGACAGAGAGAGAGAGAGACAGAGAGGGAGAGAGAGACAGAGAGAGAGAGAGACAGAGAGGGAGAGAGAGACAGAGAGAGAGAGAGACAGAGAGAGAGAGAGAGAGAGAGAGAGAGACTTGGGATGACTTTAAAAAACATAACTAAATATATAGAGAATAATCACTTCTGAGTTACTTAAGCGATCTTTGCGGAAGAGATGCAAAAAATACATCATTTATGCACAAGTCTTCGGCAACGAAATAATATTTGTGAAGAAAATGTAAAGAATATTTAATTTATATATAAATCTGGATGGGCATCTGAATAAATTAATAAAAAATTTATATAAATTTGATGACTTCTATTAGAATATCTTTCGTTTCTAAGGAAACTATTTGAGGAAATCAATCGTAGATCCAGCTTATTCAGCTTTCTATTTGTATCTTAGTGAGCTCTTAAATAGAAAATATTAACTGAGAATGTTTATTGTATAACACAATAGTTCCCGCCAGTAACTTAGACAGTTTCCACATACTATCTTGTTTGATCGAGCTATTGCAAGTAGTTTAGTAAACTTAATATACTCTTCTTATAATGTAGATGTTGACTGAGGAAAGAAAAGTTAGAAAATTATAGTCATTATTTTTATTTTTGAGGTTGGTTGGTTGGTTGGTTGGTTGATTTGGTTAAATTGTGTTTTAGTTATTTTGTTTTTTTTTTTTTCATTTTCCTAAAGTTTATTATAACTTTAATCTTTTTTTATTGTTTTTAACAGGCATTGTTTGATTGCTTGTTGTTGCTGCTGCTGTTATTGTTATTATTGTTGTTTCTGTTGTTTTAATGTTTAAGTTTTTCTTTCCTTTTGTTTTTGTTAATGGGTGTGTTTTGAGTGCACATATAATGAATGTTTGCATCATGAAATTATTTATGAACAAAACAAAAACTCGAAATTAATATTTGTCTTCAAAGTGTAAAAAAAGAAAAACCAAAAAAAAAAAAACAGGAAAAAAAATTTAAAACCCATATAAAATGTATAACTATTCTTTTTTTTTTTTAATAACAAAAACTTTATGGAACATTTAAAGAATTTTTCTAATGCCAGGAATAGACCAGTTAGCAGAGGTGAAGTTAAGGTTGGGCTCGTTGATAACAACGCGTTGATGGAAAGTCTTAACTTTTAGAAATTCTTAAGGCTTTAAATACATTTGTTTTATTTATTTATTTATTTTTTTTTTGTATATATCCATCATGAAGGAATAGCAAACGTTTCTGTGCGAAATTTAAATCGATCTGAATCGCGCATACTGGTCTGTTCATATGCGGTAAATATCCAACTCGTTACAAAAGTGAAGATATCAAGTTTGCTAAAGACACTGTTAGTTTTTTTTAGATAGAATGATCTTGAGAATGCGGTAAATTTTGTACAAAGGATATGTATTAAATACAACATTAACTAATTTTAAGTTAACATAGATTTTTAAGACATATAGAGTGTTATCCACTTTATGGTCCGGATTTATCAATATTGTTTCAAGATTTTATGTAAAACAGAACTGTCATCCAGGGTATCACAAGTTTAATGTAATGTTTGCCGTTTTATAATATATCAGATAGCGGATAACAATTACTAAAAGTGTTAAAAAAGTAAAAACTTACTACAAAAATGCTGTTTTTCTAGTAGGTACGTTTCGTGCATTACGAGCACGAGTTTACAATCGAAACAATTTGTGCATCTCAGCGCACTATACGCAAAATTGTGAAGAATTTCGACAAAACTGTATCTTTAATAGATTTATAAAGGCGCGCATGTCAGCCACTGCTAGCGAAAAAAGATTGGTGGTGTTAGTGAAAATGACGAAGAAGTTTCAAATTTAACCATAATATAGCACGCACAGCATTTGGACCTAGCGTATGAAACATTATGATAGCTTTTGCATTTAGATTTGCATCTTCATCTTTACAAAATTCAACTCACATAAGAACTGTAGCTGGCCGACCATGCGATATGCAAAACATACGCTGATGGGGTGCTCGAACAATGACGTTTGGATAACGATTTTTCGCATCGAATTTTCTTTAATGATGAGACTTATTTTTCATTCGCATTGGAACAAGCAAAATTGTCGCATATGGGGCAGTAAAAATCCACAAGTAACTGTGGAACAACCATTGCATTCCGAAAATGTCACTGTATGTTAGGACATTTACTCTGGAGGTGCGATAGGACCGTATTGTTTTGAAAATGACAAGAAAGTGACACAAAGCATTAATACAATTTTTTTTTTTTTTTTTTAGGTTTGAAACTGAAAATGTGGATAAAGATATACAGTTTCAATAGGACGATGCCACATAACACGGTCCATTTTAGCATTATTGCGTAAGAGATTTCCTCGACGTGCAATTTCACGCTTTGGTGATATGAATTAGTCACCAAGATTGTGCGATTTCTCATCAATTGAATTTTGTTCTCGTGAGGTTAGGGTAAGGATCAAGTTTATGCGAACAATGCTCAAACTCTTGACACTTTGAAAACGAACATTCAGAACATTCGTCAAGTTAATGGCAGCTCTGTGCAGATAAATCATAGTAAATGATCTCAAAACGATCCAGTCCTGTAAGATATCTTATGGAGGATATTGCAATGATGTTGTACTCTATAAAAAATGGCAAAGTTCAGACAATGTATTGAAAAAAGCTTATTAATCCAAGTCTGAATCAAAGCTATATTTTGTACTCGTTTACTTTTGGAACCATAAAATGGATAACACTATATTATAAAATTCTTCTTAGTGACGAAACTTAAAGGAGCCGTTAAACGAATTATTTAACAAACAATTTAAAGTATAAAGTTACTTCATGTATATAGATTTGAAAAGATGTAAAACTTTAAAAATTTTAAAACAAAAACGTTGCTTTATAGTCAACTCAATACTTTCTCTCTAACAGTTCTATACAAAGTAATACTAAGTCTTTAGGAAAAGAAAAATCACATAAAACAGTAAAAAGAAGAACGGACGCACATAAGCATTAACTAATCTTTCTTACTTCAGTAAAAATTTTGTCTTCTTAGTCTTACTAAAGAAACTTTTATAATCTTTCTATGTCTTTTTGCGTGACAAACTTTCAAAATCCAGTTTTTAATTGTTTTAAAGATTTAGTTCTGTTACAAAGTAAAGATTAATTTAAACGATTTAAATCTTAGTTATATACTTTTTTCAATGAAAAAAGAAACTAATGATAAAAGAAATATATATTTAAAATAAAAAATAATTTTTCACATATATCTTAAGAACTTGTATAGTTTCTACTGCAGATTGCTTAAGTGCTTAAGTATTTTTGATTTTTTTTTTTTTTTTTTCATAAAAAGTTAAAGTTCAAAGTTATGAATTTTCTTTTAATTTTTTAATTTTTTTTTTTTTTTGGCAAAATTCGTTTGTTAATTGGAACGAGGTAGCAATTTGTGAAACTAAACTACATTTTATTCAAATAGAAACCATTTCTTAGTAACAAACAGTGTTAGATCTATCTCTTCAAAGTGATTCTAATTAGTTTGTAATAAAAAAAATTGATTTCATTAATTCTCACGATCAAATTTTACTCAATTTCTTCTAGTCTAAGATAAGTTCGGAAGTCTTCCAGCCAACAAAAGATGCTTAGAGTAGCAAAGCGATCCACATATTTTCATGATGAAAATGATGTAAAATCACCTTAGGGTTTTTTAAGACGTAATAACAGCATTGTCAGTATCTTGAAACTACGAGCTGATTATTAATGAATATTAACTAATCAAGCCGATAGCCTATGATGCTAGTGCTCAATTAATTTCTTTAGTCTAAGAATTAATTTCATTGGACTAGAAAATATAATAATAATAATAATAATAATAATAACTAATCAACGACAAATAATACGAATTTAGATAAAAAATTGAAACAAACTCGAAACAGCTAATTAACATCTACAATTATATGCAAAAGGGTCCCAAAAGTCCCAAGATGACGAAATACTTCTATTCAATCTGGCAAAAAAAAAAAAAAAAAAAAAAAAAAAAATGCGATTTATATACTTAAAAGTATACATCCTTACATATAGCTATGTAAAAACTGAAATTTTTCACATTTCATTATTTACTTTATATTTTGGAAATTCAAAATGGAAGAAAACAAACATAATGCATTTTCAGAGTTTTTTTTTTGTTTTCACCAAAAACAACCAAAAAAATTTGGAAAAATTTCAAAATCTTTTAACTTACAGCAGAGACATATCGATCTAAAATTAAGCTTAAATTCATATCAAGGCCATCGCATAATTAATAATTTTAAATTTTGGAATTTTTGAAATGCTGGATGAAAGATACTTTTCAAAGCCTACTTAACTTTCCAAATTATTTTCATTCGAAAATGATATAAGTTCAATTTTCCGATATAAAAATGTTGCCATAGATCCATATATACACAAACTTGACATATAAACATATAAACATATATTCGAAATTTTCTTCGAGAAACTGCAGGATTTATATCTTTTTTTTTTTTTTTAATTTCACTTATCACACCAAACGTTTGGTAACATTGTAATGTGTAATGTGTAATGAGTAAACTTCCAAACCGTATTCTTCACAATGAATGAACCAAATATGTGGACCAAATATGCAAAGATATAGGAATAGTCTTTCATTAGGCATAAAACTAAGTGTAGTCAGTCAAAGCTATACATCTACAAGCCAGCGTGAGCTTCAATATAAAATCACTTATAGGTTGGAAAACTAATCAATTTAAAAATTAAACTAAACTTTATTTTCCCAATTTGAAATATTCATGAATTATTATTAAACATAGTTAAAAACATTACCTATAATCATAAGGCCAGAAAGAAATATTATGACAAAAAAAAAAAATTATGTCTTATAGGTGTATGACATTTGGTCTAGATTGCCCGTCGATTCGTTTTGTTTTTAAAATTTTTCAAATTTTTCAAAATTTTGAAAATTCTACGAAACGTATATGAAAAGCTGTATGTAGTCTTTCCTTTCAATTTCTTTTCCTGTTTTTCCAATAAATATTTCAACAAATACTATTAATTATAATATAAGGCGGTGGGCTCTCTTTGCCACAAAATTCATTCATTCATTTCATTACACATTTATGGTATTTTTTTTGTTTGTCTTTTCTTTTCTTTTCGTTTCTTTTTTTTATTATTTTGTATTTTTCAATAATTTATGTGTAAAGGATATTGAATTTTTTTTTTACTTTTTCTTATATTATTTGAATTTATTTTCTTTTTTATAATCATTTTTTTTGTCTGATTAAATAATAATTTTCATATTAATCTCTTTAGTGTGTTCTCCTTATTTTATATTGAAAATTTAATATTTATTTGTATTTTCTTTTTTAATAAATTCACATAATTAAACATCAAAGAACATGATTTACGTTTTCTACTTTTTGTTTTTTTTATTCCATTTTTTTTTTTTATTATTAATTATCCCCGTTATCACTGAACATTCATAAAACTGCTTTAACCATTGTGAACTTTTTTTTAAATGACAATTAAATGGTTCTCGGAAGAAGAAAGGGAGCAAAGAAAACACAAAGAGAAAAAAACAACGCTACACAAACACACGCACACAAACCCACTTAGATATTTGTATGTATGTACGTATGTGTGTATGCATAAGTATGTATATTCATTTGAACGCAAAAAAAGAAAAAAGAAAAAAAAAACGAAAAAGACAAAAAAAATTTTAATTATTATGAAGGGAAAACTGTAAAGCACACACAAACATACGCACGCATACAAAGGCAAATAAAAACAATAGACAAATGAAGACTAAATGTTTCTTTCCATATATAAACTCTGAACGTATTATTAGTTCAACCGCACTCCGGCAATATTACAATAGCGTGTTATTCCGTAATTTTGTCTTTGATTTGTATAACACTCGTACACACAGTGACATACACAGGACACATGAAAAAGGAAAAAAGTATAAAAAAAAAAAAAAAATTAAAACCAAACCAATCTATTGCACAAGTGCTACATATTAAAAGCCTGCGTATGCGCAAAAGTAATTCTTTTTCTTATTTCACATCTAAGTTTACAATTTTAACACAACAACCCAATAGTAAAGTAAAAGCACGTGAGTTAAATGTTGTTCTGTTTTTCCTTTTATATGATGAAAAACAAAAAAAAAGAAACGAAAAAACAACACACAGCAACTAAACATATTCTACTCCTCATAAGGGGAATCTTGAGTATCCAATACACACAAGCTAAGGCAAAAATATATGTGAAAATCTTTATTGATCGTAGAATGACCATTTCTAATAAAAGTATTTTCATATTTTTTTATTACTGATCATCAAGTTTTTGGGAAAAATTATTGAAATTATTCAACCTTGAAAACCTATTTGAGATTAATTAGTTTACACATGAGACCCGCGAGTTGATTAAATTTCATCAAAACTCCTTAAAAATGTTGAGCGATAAGTTGAACATGAGACAGACAGAGAGGCTTAAAACGCGTTTGAGAAAATGATAATGAGATGATATCCTTGTATTCTTGTGTTTGATTGATATAATAAAAGATAGGTTTTTGTTAAGCTTTTCTGGGTATTACATGCATACGCATAAATTTATAATACCTTGTAGGACACAAGTGGTGTAGAGTATTAAAGAAATAATTTTTTCGAATATTTTTTTTTTCTGAATTGTATAAAACAATTTTTTTAAGTTTGGAAAGTGGCCAGAAAACAATCTAACCATTTGAGTTAAATTTTCTTAAGGAAATGTTTCAAATACATATATAGTATAAGTATGGGTATTCATGTAGGATTTAAATGAAACAGAGATGTACATACATCTTTTCGGTAATAACTTTACAAAATCAAAGACAGTAATGCAGACAAAGCATCTTGAAGTCAACGTAACCCATAGTTTTTTTTTTTAATTAATAAGTAATGGGAAATACCAGTGTACATAACCTACCTACAATAACAATTTTAAATTTAGTTTTATTTAGCGTATAGAACCGCTAATCATGGAACGCTCAAAATTCTACATTCATTTTCTACATCTATTTTCTATATACATTTTCTACATTCATTTTCTATATTCATTTTCAACATTCATTTTCTAGATTCATTTTCTATATTCATTTTCTACATTCATTTTCTATATTCATTTTCTACATTCATTTTCTACGTTCATTTTCTACATTCATTTTCTACGTTCATTTTCTACATTCATTTTCTATATTCATTTTCCACATTCATTGTCTACATTCATTTTCTACATTCATTATCGACATTCATTTTCTACATTCATTTTCAACATTCATTTTCTACATTCATTTTCAACCATCATTCCTGCTATTAATACAATTATTTTAAAATACTTATTACATATTGTAATACATGAGAAAACGAACCTATGCTTAATAAGCTTTTAATGATTATTTCAAGAATGAAACAATTTATGGCCAATTTTCTTCTTTTTTTTTGGTGACGTTTGTAACAATATAAGAAAGCAAGGCAAATACACATTTCGTGGAATATCATGAAGCCCTTCATTGTTCATTTATAAAAACTTCAGAGTGTTTTCGGTAAATGATGAAAACATTCCACCAGGTGTAATTGTGATCAAGTGCGTTCAGATCTTTTTGTGAGAAATTTCTGAACGAAATCTGTTACATTTTTAATATTCATTTTATTAATTATTTCAAATTTCGGTATTGATTATACTTGATGAATCAATACCAAATACTTAACTAAAATGTATAGCGATATTAGTAGTCTGAGTATCTGACCGCATATCTACCTTTCTGTCTCTTAAAATCAATCTAAAAACTTTAAAATGTCACCTAGAAACAAAAAATTTATCTCAACTTTTTCCCTTTAATTAATTTTAAGACAATTTTTTTCGTACGAAACTTTGTGCTTGAAGTTTATAAAATTTTCCTTATTATTAATGATATTTTGGTATATTTTTAATAATACGTAAATTTGTTTTCATCTCACAATTAAACATGGTACCTATCCATAGACACATATCTGACTTGTTCATAACAAATGTAACAGATAAGAAAATGATAATAAAAAAATTTTTTTTTCACATTACATTACGTTATAACATAATAAGGTGCATAAAATGTGTCTATTTAAGCCAAATATAAATTCTCTTTTGTATGAAATTTAAGCTTTTTCCGAAGGTTTTTTTTATTTTTTTACCACAGATATTGTGTAGGAATATTTATTATTAATGTTCCATTCTAAAGGATATATAAAATCCTTTGAGATAGATATCAACTCCGAGATTTAGCTTACGTAACGTACATACTTATGGTAGTAACGCCATAATCCGGAAGTCATTTCTCGTTTCTTAAAATAGAAATTTAAAAATTCGAAAAATGATTTTGATAAAATTTCAAAAGATATTTTGGAATTTTTTTTTTTTTTTTTTTTCTGTTAGATTGTTTGTGATTTGTGCTGATTTTAAAAATTTATTCAGTCCACAAGTGGTAATGACCGCCGCATTTTTCGTATTTTAGATGAACGGACATGAATAAATTGATTGAAAATGTTATCTTTTGTAAAACCGAAGAATAAAAAAATCATTATATCTTTAAAATCCTTGGAAATGCTAGTGAACTGTACAACTGTACGAACGAACAAGTAAAGTATGGGAAATCAGAAAAAAGGTTGAAATGAAAATTTTTCCTTTTTTCCTTGACTTTTTTATAATCTTTTTTTTTATTTCTATTTTTTTTTTTTTTTTATAAATTTTCGTATTGTGGACGTTTGCTTTTTTTTCTTGGTTTTTATAAACAAATGCTTTTCATATATGTGCGGTGTACATAAAAATTCTGTTCTTTTTTTTTGCTTATTATTATTTACTTCTTTGAGTGAACAATGAGTTTGGTTTTTATGAAGGAGTGAGCATTGTTGATGTGTGCGAGATTGATTTTATATCCTGTTCTGGTTTTCTCTTTTTTTTTTTTGGTTTCTAAATGATTTTTTTTTTGTTCATTTTTATTATACATTTTTCCCCCATTGGAAAGGTTTAACCGTTTTACGGTTTTCCTTTTTTTTATTTTTTTATTTTTTGTTAAGATATTCCCTTGCTTTCCTTTTCTCATTTATTTATTGACTGTTTTGTCTGTCGTTTTTCACTTTTGCTAGTCACGTTAGCATTTATTTTATTGCTTGCTTTTACGTTTCTCTTTTTTTTTTGTCCTTTTTTTCTGTTGGAATTTTAATTATATTTGCGATGTTTATAGATTTAACCGTTTTCAACTTTGTTGCCATTAAGCTTTATTAAAAAACGATTGTTTTTGTTTCGTAACATTTCTACTTTTTTTCCTATTTTTTTTTTTTCTATTTTTTTTTCTATTTTTTTTTTTTTAAAGGAAAACCTGTATAAAGAGCTTTATCCCTGATAATTACTACTTATTATGTGAAGTCGTTCATTGGAGAAAATATATATATATTTATGTCAATGAAAAATTAAAACAATTTCGAAAGCAAGGAAGTGAAATTAGATAAGGCTTCAAAGAATTTTACGAAAATTTCATTTAAAGGAGAAATTTCGAACCATTAATTCATTATGAAAACCATCACAAATTATTCCTGACTACCTTTCAAACCACCCAATAAAAGCGGATTGTATACTTCCCATTTCATTTGTAATTTTGAGGGATCTTCATCATCGTAGTTTTTGAGATTCCCCTGAGGTCCTAAAACGACTAATTTCATCCATCTGCCTTATAAGTTTACCAAATGCATTATCTAGTTCATTTGATTACGTTATATAAGAAGGTAGGGTAGTTGTGAAACAAGTGAAAAAACTAGCTATAGCTTGAAATGAACCTTCGTTATCCAGTTTCTCAGAAGAATGTTTAATAAGTAACGAAACCATACTGGTCCTAGATATCTGTATACAATCAAATACAATGTTGTTCTTTACTTTTTGTTTTCAACCAGAAACCTTTTTTTTTTTCAAAATATTTAGTTGACGTAAATTTAATTAAACATTAGATCAGATAATCTGTTAAAATTCAAAGTTTGCAAAAAGAGAATAAATTTTTTTTAGTTTTATATATATGAATTGTTATGTTATTGGCAACAGCGCGACTAAAGAAGCTTTTCATACATTATTTCGTTATGAATTTTATATTTTAATGTTTCGCATAAATATTAGATGTAGATGACCGATCAAGTTGCTCGATCATTGTCAAAATGTATGTCTTAGAATACTTTTTTTTTTTAAATTATTCCAATTGATTTTTTTCTTTTTTCTAATTTTTTTGCTATTAAAATTAAGTTTGTGGCCAGTTAAGATGTCGTGGCCACGATTGGTCAGAGGAAATGAATTTGTTACGTAAGAGACCACTCACGTTTCTCTGCAAGTTTTTTTACTTTTGATTTTGATTTTTGCCAATTGTGATATATTCCTTTGACTCTATGGACTGATGGACAGCCATGGCCCAATCTGACAGAGGCATTTTCATAAGTTTACACGGTGACGTCATATAATACGTTCGTTTGTTTTAAACTTAATATTTGTCTTCTCTTTTTTATATACACTTTAAATGTGGCCTACTTCCTCTAAAGGTGCTACGTGGATTCAATATAGAATCCATTCAAAAGTAATTGCTATTGTTTGTTTTAAGTTTTGGTTTGGATTGGATTGTCTCTTTATCTACTTATGGAAACAGATTACTTTTCTTATCCATACTATCACTAGACAAACGTAGATTTATTTTTGGTATTTCATTCTCAGTTAAACTAATAAATGGTACTACTGACTTGCCGAACTTATTAGGTAAGATAAACTTCAATGTTCCTAACCGGTTTTCTATAATAGAAACTTTATTTTTATTAAGCTTAGTCAATGTATATATAACTATGAGCTCTTCCACCCATTTATAATTCTTTAGAAGAAACTAAACGTTATCTATAGATTCATTTCAATATCAGACTTTTTATATACCAGCAAATCAAATCTTCTTAATGCTCCCGCTTTGCTTATGTCGTATCTAAATTGACTTTTTATCCCTAATGTTTCGTATAATTTGCTAATTAAACTGAATATGTTCATTGGTTTTATCAATATTTCGAATGACTTCAGCAATACCGGGTTTTAATATGTATATAATGAATACATATTTAGTCAATATACCGAAACTAAGACAGAATTACAGCACGTAAATTTGGTAGATATCGGCTTTGTCGTAAAATTTCATTTCATTGACATGACCCTATAGGCTTGCATCAAATATATGTGAGCAGTTTTTAACAATAATATATTGTAAATGATATTATAAATGATAGTATAAATGACATTATAAATGATGGTATAAATTACATTATAAATGATATTATAAATGATGTTGTATATGATATTATAAATGATATTATAAATGATAGTATAAATTATATTATAAATGACATTATAAATGTTATTATAAATGATATATTCATAAAAAAAAGCTGCTTATCTCTACGAGAACTAGCCTACTGTAGCGTTCTAATAAAATTTGTAATACCCACCAATACTTGGAATTGAAGTGAGTGAGAAAGTGAAGGCAGCAGTCGTGAAGAAATTGAGAAAGCTCAAATTAAAATTTGATTTAAACGTTGCTTGCCTTATGTGGTACCTATATGACTTAGAGTCGATTCATAACAAAACAGTAAATCAAGTTTTGAAATTTCGAAATTCTAATCTGAGAAAAACAAAAAAAAAGTTCAATCGAGTTTTCTATAACTGTGTGAATACAGCCAAGCAATTTATTAACTGATTTTGAAATTTAAGCTGACAACACTGAAAACAAACCAAATTGAGATTAAGTCATGTATTCGTAAACAAAATTATCGGATTAAAATCATGACTTCATTAACTAAGCGAACACCGGTATATCGATTCTGTCAATTAGTTATACGTACGTCTTGGAAAAATCTAATAAAATTATTGTGTTGAGTACCTAACGAACTGGAAATTTGGTATGAAATAATTAAGAACGATAGCTGAATAACACGTTTGCAATCAATTAAACAGCAAAGAGCTTTCACACAACCAAATATGTATAACTAACATGCATGCCTTTGCATAGCATGTGGATGTAAAGTGTGTTGACATCTATAGAATATTAAGTGGAAGTAACGTTAGTTAGAAAGTAATGAATAAATGGCTTAGATCAACTTAGCTAGTTATCGATATTTACTAAAATGGTCTTAAATGTTCCTTTAATAGCACATCTTTACTAATATTTCCCTTTCATTTATGTAATATTTTTGAGAAAATTTTGTAAATATCTCTGATAAATTAATTGGTTTTCATTAATAAGAACAAGATAACAAAAATCTTTCGAATACTTTAAGTAAGATTTTGATTTTTTTTTTTTTTTTTAATAAATCATAGGATATTTCATGACATAACTTTTCATAAACTAACTCTAGTTTTTCTTTTGTTATTTTATATCTAATACTGGTAGAGCAAATGTACATAAGATTTGTTGTAGCGTTTTCGCAAATAGTACACAGTGATCCCCATAAAATATTTTCTACGTCAACTTAAGAGGGGAGACCACAGTAAAAGCTTTGGAAAACTAAAAACAATTTTTTTTTTTGCTTAATAAGTGCTTGGAATTCTTTAGAATAATGGTATATGGGCGGAAATTTATTATCAGAAGGATTTTGAAGCGAATTGTGGTGCGTTGCCTTTGCCATTTGAAAGATACGAGTTAAAAAAAATTGAGACGGACATGTATTTATATTTTTAATTACTGCGGAGAAATCAAGTTAGAATGTGGGCGTGGTTCATCGACAGACAAGTCTATAATTTCATAAAATATTAATAAAAAAAAAATTTGTTCTAAATGTTTATCAGACTCATCTATTAAAAAGTCAATATAAATATTGCATCAGAGTCGGACAAACGGCACACTTTTAATTTTGGGGAAATGATTTTCATTATTAATTATAGATGATATTTTGGTTTTTTTATATTTTAAACCAATGAGATAATATAATAGATTTAATTTTAAAAAACTTAAAGAGGTAGAGTAAGCGTCTGACTTTTTTTTTTAATTTATTTTTTCCAGAGGATATCACACAAAACACGTTTCATTTTCTTGTTTACCAAAATTATTTTTTTTTTTTAATCTTCAAGGAAGCTAAATGTAAAAGAATTATTTTCTGCAAATTTACTTCGCTCTATTATACTTATATTATCGAACTTATTTATTATTATTAAGGAGATTGTTTGTTCAACTTTGAATCGAGTAAATAATAAATAAATAAAATCATGCTCTTATGGACGTAAAAATATTTGAGAAAAAGTTTTAAATTAATTACATTCTTAAGACATATTTTTTTAATTAATTAAAAGATTAACTATAGTTAAGAGCAAAAGAATTCTTACTATAGTCAATCATTCTTATATGTTTATTGGCTTTGAAATGTAAACACAATAATTATCTTCCGCGCTCATTTAATAGTCTATAAGGTCACATGAATGTATCATGTGTGTCATATGTGTGTTATTCGAAATTAAGAAGAAAACCAAATGTTCTCCATTAAGTATTAGACTAAAGCAAATATTAAATTTTATATGTTATTAAAAAAAAAAAAAAAAAAAAAAAAAAAAATGTCATTAAGAAGGGTTGTGAGCTTTTATTTAATGCTTTTTCCTAAAACTTTGGCCTCAAGTAATTTGTAATGATTTTTGATAACATGCAATTAAAAAGGAAACAGCTATAATAAAAAATAAATAAATAAATAAATAAAAATGCAAAAAAAAAACGAGGGTAGAATACTCTCAACCACACACAAATGACGTCATAACACAAGTCTTTATAAACGTTATTGCAGTGGTTTCACTATAAAAACGACACCAAACTGTCTACCATTTTACTGCTCCGAAAATCTGTACAAGATAAACAAAGTTAAGCGAAAGGGAACGGAGCTATGAAGATGGTACAGTCAAGAGAGAAAAGAGAGAGAGGGAGAGGAGGAGAGAATATAACATTATATGTACATGACTAAACTAGGACCAGAAGAGGCCATGTGTTATGTGTGCTGTTATTTCAAATTATTTTGGCATTAGTTTTTGGTATCACATACACATACACGCCCTTATGATATCATTTCAGATATAGAAAAAATTCAATAAGATAATCAGAATGCAATTTCCTTAAAAAAAAAAAAAAAAAAAAAAAAAAAAAACACATCTAATGATATGAGGAAGGAATGAATGGAAAATTCTATTGGCAAACTATTTGAATTTTTTATTTATTCTCCTAAAATAATTACAATTCAGTAAAAACCATGTTAAAAATGTACGCATCAGTGGCAATCAATGGTCATAAACAAGTGTTTTTTTTTTCAATTTTTTTTTTCGTTGTTTTTGCTGCATATGCAATGAACCATTAAGTAATTGTATTACACACAAGCATTTGTATATATCCGTCATCAAATGACTAAAGACATACTAATATTGATACCTGCTTTGCAAAATAAGAGCAGGATAAGATATCACAATTATATGACTAATAATGGATGCGAGTTACCGCGTCAAATACTTTCAAACTTTCCATGTTCGGTAGAGTTAACTAGCGCATGTGAATGTAAAGGACATATAATGAATTATACCATAATGCTGATAAAATAATTCAGTTCCAAGAAAAATCTTATAGGCGACAGAATCCTATAGTTTGACACCGTTACGCTTCTTTCTTTTCTCTTTTTTTTTGTTTTTGTTGAGGCTAACGTCAACAAACCATAATGCATACAAAAAAAAAAAAAAAAATTACCCAATATTTCCTAGATATCATTTAAAAAAAAAATATTTTAGAAAAGGCGTATGGATCTCGTTAGCGCAGGCCACGATGTTTATTGATGCTAAAATGATTTGTATTGCATATAAGTGGGACATCAATTTTTTTTCTACTACATTTACATTTTTTGTCCGAAAATATGGTACACATTTTTTTTTTTTTTTAAATAAATGTCTAATATTTAAAATTGTCATATTGAAACACGGTATAATTAAGTTGTAGAAGAAATATATATACATTTGCAATTAACTTAGTCTCTTATCTAACTACTCCTTTACTTGTCAATTTTTTATCAAGTTTTTTATATTGGATCTACATAGAGATATTATTATTATATGAAGTAATAAAGAGAGTATAGTATAGCACAGTTATTCCATATCTAATATTCACAAAGGGACATAGCAAGCTTATTCCAAAGTCTAGAACTAATTTAATAATATCCGTCCATTAAAGTGCTCATTTCTCTTTTTATTTTTCAAAAAGAATATTTCAAATTTTGTGTATTTGCAAACAAATATTTGAAAAACTTTTACTCGAATGTAATATTCAGGGTAAAGTTTAACAATCAAAAGGCAGCTTCTACTGACAGAGAGAGAGAGAGAGAGAGAGAGAGAGAGAGTGAGAATAGCTATCAAATTAAAGATAGGGTTTCATTCTCTCAAAAATGAATTTTTTCAAACATATGTTTATCTCTGTAAAATATAATTTAAAATTTATTTGCAAAACTTTTCATTTACACAAGAAAAATGAAGAAAAAATCTCCAAAAAAAAGGCAAAAAACAAAGCTCTCGATCTTATATATGTTCATATATGTTCAAAATTGAGATCCAAGGATCCAAGCTCAGTTTTCCTGTACATCTACTTAAGTTTATAAATATGCATGATTCCTTCTAATTCGCTCTTTTCCAACATCGATATACACTTTGTTAACCTCAACAAAATCTAAAAGTTATTAACTTTTCAGTGAATATAATAAATTTATGTAAGATTTCTGTGTCATATCACAAATCTTGAAAACTTGAACCTGATGAAGTGAATTAATTTTCAATTGAAAACATTAAATGTAAAAATATCATTATTTATCTTGAGGTCAATGTTGCGCAAATTTCTATTTGGTTTGTGGAAACTATGTAAATAATTTTTCTTTTTCAAATTTAGACAAAAATTAATGTTTACAGCACATTTAAGTTTCAAAAAAAAAAAAAAAAAATAAATATTTTTCTTCGAAGTGTAACACTAAACAAAGTAATGTATTTGAGTCTAAATGGGTTAAAACGATTGCAGCCATGCACATAATAATACCTATATACATATATATACATACATATATATACAACATTCAAGACTTAGATGTGTGTAGTTACTTGGAAAAAATTCCGTTTCAAAAGCCACTGAAAAAAGAAGGGAAAAAATTCCTAAAACTGTTGGACCCCTTTCCAAAAAAAAAAATTTTTTTTTTTTTCAATTATTACAAGTATAAAGAGTAATAGGTGCCTTTACGCACACATACATAGAAAATAAGTCAAATGTTATGTAACGATTTCTGTTTTCATTTTAAAAATAAATTACAAAAAAACGAAAGCTTTCAAGGGAGAATAATAAAATAGAAGAAAATGTTTGGGGACGAGAAAACCAGCAGCTGAAGAGTTATCCAATATCTAATGAGTGCACATTAAATTTACTTGTTTGAAGTTAATTTTGGGTGCGGTCTACACTTGAGAAAATGTGTTAATTTCTTCTATTAATTATGGGATCGATCATCATTTTGTATAATCTTCACTTATTGCATACGATCGTTTCGATCGTTATCTGCTGTAGTTTAAAACTTATATTTGAAAACTTTCGTGTTTTTTTGCAGTTTACCTATTATGAACACCTTTTTTTTATAAGAAAAACGGGCCTAATTTCAATTTAATGTCACAAACTAAGGTCATAGTGTAATGATGCAGTTTTAGGTTTTTTTTTTTTTGATGTCAAATCTTGTGTTTATTCTATATAAACGTCTTACAAGTCAGTCTATATTTATTTACCGTTTACGATAATAAAATTTATCGGACTCTGTACTGAATATTTCTTTACATAAAAAATCTTATTATAGAATCACCAAATTTCGATTTTCTGAGAATAATGTATCTACGCTTATATTAATAATGTAAATGATCCATCCTATGCCATCTATATCCTAAAGAAGAAAGAAATTATATTCGAATTAAATCGATTTTGAATTCGGATAACCATTGCTTTTTCATATTTAAAAACACGCGACGCTACTATTAAAAGGCTAGGGTCTTATGAATTCACCGTAACAACAGAGGGAGACTATTTATAAAAAAACACATATAACTGCGTAGAATGTCCAAAATATAACATACATTGGCTTACTTTACATAAAATAAAATTGACGAATATTCTGATTAACACAAAATACTTAGGAAGTATGTAAAATATAAATACAATAAAATAAATAATAATTTACTAAGCAACAACAACAAAAAACGAAGGTCCAGTATCTAGATATTTATTGACATTAAATACACGAATACTTGTAGACACCATTTATGTTAATTGAATTTCTCACTATAACTCGTTTAAAAGAAAAATACAAACACGATATTAACACGACATTAACACGATAGTAATACGATATTAATACGATAACAAGGTTAGTTACTAGTTCTCTGTTGCTTTTCTTTCTCCCCTAATGAAAAATTTATATAGACCTTAATATAGACCTTATATAGACATTAATATATATATATATATATATATATATGGTCCATTACGATATATTATCTCCGATATGATATTCTATGGTATGCTTCTTGAAGAGAACGTATCTAAAAATGGACAAGCCCAAGAGAAGTTTCCGTTTAATTTTTCTGATCGTTTCACCAACCAACAGTGTTGGTTACCCAAAATTATTGCTTTTTTTTTGATAAAGCAAACAATCAGACAAACACCTACGAGTACATTTATAAATTAAAGAGAAACAAAATAAAGTTTTTTTTTTTTTTTTGAATTTCTGGAGTAGTGGAAAAAATCATTATCCACTAACATCCTTAAAACACGGCAAAAGTAGATGTAAAAAAAAAAAGAATAATTTTTCAATGTACGTACAAATGCAGTTACATTTGCTTTTTTGCTTACGTAGTTTGCATTAAATATTATTATGCGATATGAGAAGGAAATAGTGAGAGGAGAGAAAGAGAGAAAAACTGAAGGGTGCTTATTAGATGTAAGCAAAACATTCTTCTTCTAGACGGTGCAACTTGTGCGTGTACATATGAATATGAAAGTATGCTTATGTATATGTATATAAAGATGTATGGGTGTGCGCACGTGTTTATTGCCATCTTATGAATAATATGTTTGTGCTTCAGTTTTTCTAAGATAAACAGATTTTTTTTTTTTTTTTGTGTTTTTTCTCTCTCAAGCTGTCTCTTATTTGTATACATCAATGCGTACGTACAACTAACGACGAGAACCGCAATCGTATTCATAGACAGACATACTGTCTACGGTTATTTTGGTGATAGCGAAAGTTGTTGTCGTTGTTTGTTGGTGTTGTTGTTGTTTTTTTCTTTTCACCGTGTTTTCTAATCAAAAGATTTTCTGGGACAAGGTATGGGTGTAATCTTTTGTAAAAATATTTGAAAACAAAAGAAAAATACAATCGTCTTAGCCCTAAGACGAATCTTGAATACCTACACCTCTCAGATTCGGTTTGAAATTCCTTTTTTGAATTTCATTATATTTATCGTGTATCTTTCAAGAAAAACGAAAGTAAATAACTGTATATGCTATAGCGTATCTAACATATAACATATAACATATAAAAATTGAGACAAACCTATAGTAATCTTATTATCATTGTGCTAACTCAACTTAACTGAGACTTAACTTTAAGAAAATCATTTATATATTGCTTAGGATTTATAAAATAATGTACAAGCAAATTTTCTGCGCTCACAAGCATTGGACTACTGCTGATCTCTTGTCTATCGCATTATATATTCAGTTAGTATTTCGTGATGACTGTCCATTCAAAAACTAAATGTTTTCCATTTATTATTATCGGATGACTTGGCAATATTGTGTTTGTAAGTAACTTATACCTATTTGAGTACTAAGCCAATAAAAATCTAGAACATTTTAAAGTCTTATTCGATTGCTTCCTTATGTGAAGGTCTTCTATGAGGTTGGTTTAAAACACATATCGCCAAATTTTATTATTGAATTAGTAAAAAAATGAAATAGTTTTGTTTGTTTATTTTAATTGTTATCTTCTGTTTAGTAAGAATAATTGAAAAAATCAATGTGTACACAACCTCAGTAAATTCAAGCAAGCAAGCAGGCATTGAGGCCCTAAAAAATGAAAATTCTTACTTGTGTACTATGCAATCTATATCTTGTTTTTATAAAATTTTCTGTATTTTTTCTATTACATACACGTTATATATTATTTCCTTTTTTCTCTCCATCTGTCTCTCTCTCTTTCTCTCTCTCTCTCTCTCTCTCCCTCTTTTTCTTTCTCCCCGAATATTCCAAATTATGTGAAATATTGGTATAATTTTCGAGTTTTGCGCTTTATACGTTAAATAGGAAAATAACAATTTTTTCGCCTTGTGTATCATACTACCACTACTACTACTATAGTATGTTGCGTATGAGTGTTTTTCTTATGTTTGCATTAAATAATAAATAGTCATTCATACGCTCCAATAAATTTATTTCTCATTTTACACCATGACACCGTAAAGCATTTCTTTTTCTTCTTTCTACAAAGTAATGCTTGAACGTCATCTTTAGCTTTGTTTGAGATTCGGTTGGACCTGATGTATATTATAAATAATGCATATATGTGCATAAAAAAAAAATAAATAAATAAAAAAAAAGAAAAAAGAGTACAAATGGAATTATTAAGTGGAAAAAAGTCGATAATAGTTAAAGATCCTTTAGAATCATGATTAAAGGTGGCGAGTATATTAATTGTGTCATTTCGCTTGTACCATATTAAGGATTATGCTTTAACCGACTAACTGTATAGAATGTAAAAATTCCTGAGTACATTTATATTCGATTTAGCTAAATTCGTTTAAGTATTCGTTTGTTTAAACTTTTCGTTTTTCTTTTCATTCGTCTAAACGCTATGAATTTATTGACGTTTATCTATCTTCGTGTCTCCCTGTTAAGTTGACTATACATCCTTTGTCTACATATCTGTCTAAACATTCCTCTATATATCTACTCACTCTTTCATTATTCGGTCCTTTATAATTTTGCATGTACTGTTCAAATATGTCCATTAATATTGTTTTCGTTTTTCTATAATCATTTCTCTACGTATTCTACGTTTATCAGATATCTTTACATTTATGATTACGTTTGTATCGTACTACATTCTTATGAATATCTATCTATTATTTACCTGTCCATTTTTTTATTTATGCTTTTTTTACATCTATTTATGCGTTTGTCTACCTATTCACCTTTCTATATATGTATATATATATAAGTCCGTACGTACTTTTGTCCATATCTATTCTTGCAAACATTATTCTGTTTATTAGTTTGTCTATCTATCTGTTGATTAGTCTGTTCAGACATCTAATATGACTATACTGTTCCATTCTGTTCTGTTCTGTTCTTAATTTTTACTTTATTTAAATCGAAACAGATCAAATTAAAAAAAACAAATTCTAAAAATAGACAAAAAATTAAAATAGTTGTTGAAGAAACCTTAATATAATAATAATAAAAAAAAAAAAAAAAAAAAAAAAAAAACTTTCGCCATAATTTACGATCTAAAAATTTATGTGAATATATACGATAATAATATATAGTCGCAGCTAAACTAATATTTTATTAATTACAGATATAAAAAAAGAAAACAAAACGAATTGTAATTTGTCATATAACATATTTACCTTAGGGACTACGGGTACCCAAGATTCGTCTTAAAGCGAATACTCTTTCCTCTTTTTTCTTGTTTTTTTTTTTTATTGGTTTACATTTTTATTAAAGGCAAACAACGTGAACTAAATGAGCTAATACGTGTATGCACTTGAGAGATTAATAGGATGAAAATATAATTCATTCAAAGTTGCTATAAAGGCTGCGTTAAATGATTTTAAAAAAAAAAAAAAAAAAAAAAAAAAATGCTTCAAAAAATATAAAGAGTTTTTGCATTTTTTTTTTTATTTCAAAGTTAAAACTCTACTAAGATGTTAGGAATATATTTGAAATATATATTAGGAAAAATTCATAGAAATTGATATTTTTCAAGAAAAAAAAAAAAAAGAAAAAAAAATTCAATTGAATTTAACAATCAAAATTAAAAAGTTTTTATTAAACATAATTCGAAATTAATGGAATTAAAAGAAATTTGTGATTTTGATAATAAAAATCATTGAGAGAATATATGTTGAAGAAGTAGAAAATTACATTTAAAAATTTTAAATAATATTTAAGATTTTTTTTTAAAAAGTATTGTGTTTGTAGACATATTACTTAAATCTCAAACTAATCTCGAAAAGCTTAAGAGCTAACGTAGAAAAAATTTAGATGTAAGCGAATTATTCAGAAATATTTAGCAATTTTAGCCCTAAATGTAAACTAAAGATCTAACTCTAACTAGAGAAAGAAAAGATACGATACTACTTAAGATATTTCTTGTTAAGGAAGAGTATCTCTATATTGTGATGGAGATCATTTCTACAGTGTTTTAAGTACTTTATGATTATTATGATGAATTTTTTTAATGAAAAATATTTGAAATTTTCCGTTTTTTATTACTAATTTTGTATCTTTTAGCTAATTAAGCCCTTTTTGCAAGTACTTCAAGTACTAACATTTTTTAGTCTACTAGATCTTTGTTTATCGGTCATATATGATTTTTATTACACTCGTTTGTCTCGTTTGTATCGGTTCTCATCAAATCACGGGTTTTCAAGAAAAGATATTAATAGAGTAATTAAACACGAGAACTTATTATTCTTGTTATTATTATCATTATTATGAAATAATAAAATAAATAAATAAAATGAACCCAAAAAAAAAGAATTAATTATTCTTATTATTGAATAATAAATTATTAGTTTTATTAAAGAAACCCTCTACCGATGTATCAACATTTATTTTAAATACTACGGAATGCTTATTTTATGTTATTTTATGTTATTTATTTTAATATTAAATTAATAACAAAATTTTTTTGTTTTAATTAATAAAAATTTAATATTAAATATATTTTAATATAATAATATTTTAATTTTAATTATAAATTTAATATTAAATAAATTTTTAGAATTTTTTAACAATCTGAAGCCTTTATAAAGAAGAAGACCTTAACTGTTTAGTTTTATTATGTCCCTACGCTCTTACTTGCTTTGCGTAAACAACAACAAAAAAAAGGAAAAACAAACAGCGCTAAAGAAGTTTGCGTTGCGTAATTCCCTTTTAATGAGCTTTGAAAATTTTAAAATCTTCCAAAGTGTACTCTTATGTCGAAAAGAAGAATAAATGAATTTATAAAAAAAAAAAAAAAATAAAAATATTAATTAGGAGCAACTCTTACCGCTAAGAGAACTGAGCTCGTCTTAAATGAATCTTGAATACCTAGAGCTTTTCACAAATTCTAGCAATTTCGGGAAGAATTTTTTAATGAAAAAAAAAGCTTAAAATCACTTTATACGGTCAAAGTGTAAGCTTCTCATTAAAACACACATTCAACAAAATCGAAGGCTAATTTCATACTCTCTAAACTATGTTCACTGTCATTAATTCCCATTTTTCCGTTCAAGATATTATATTTTTTATATCTGCAACTCATAGCTTTTCGCTAAATGTCAACGTTGGCTGCTAATAGTGAACACATATGTTAGTACACAAAGTATATTTTATATAGACATTTGTTATAGATTATAACCAACTTGCAGTTTTTTCTTTCGCTTATTAACGGGACAATCACCAGATCTTCTCTAAATCTAAATCTAAAACTAAATACATCATCTAGCAATTGGATAGAGAGGCATTAACAAGAATATATAAATATTCTTTATGAAACTTCTAGTGAGTATTTCACAATTTCTCGTATAGAGTAATAAAATGTATATGTTATAAATTCTAAGAGTACATGGCACTATATCCGATTCAATTAAAGAAGCATAAAAATTCGTTCTCTAGGGAAAATGAAAACATAATTCTTTTCAACACAAAGAAAACTAAATGTATTTTTTTTTTGTTTTACATTTCAACACACACACACACACCAAAATATATGTGAATATGTTCGAATTACACAAAAAAAAAAAATATATTTTTTTGGTTTTTTAAAAGGCTAGACTTAGTTCTTTACATTGATTATGAGACTGATTTGACTTTAGGCAAAATGCATTCATTGAAAAAACAAAAACAAGAAAAAATAAAAAAAAACTGAAAAATTGAAAAATTGTTTAAATTAAAGGCAAAAAGAAACAAAGTTTGCTTTATATCTAATAAATAAAGTAAAGGAAACTAGTTCTGAATGTTTTAATGAACGAATCAATTGTTTTTTTTTTTCTTTTTTTTTTTTTTGTTGATGAATTCTCTTATTATGCTGCTACTTATATAGATTTCAACTTAATTTACTGATCTCTCTGCAAGGTTTTGTAATTTTTCTAGGAAATCTTTTGAATTCTTCTTGACACAAATCCACTCTTTGGTGATTTAGTAAACTACTCTATCACTCAATTTCCAAATCGTAAAATTTTTCAAAAACAATTACAACAATAATTTATGCTAAATAATTTTTTATACTTTGTTTAATTTTTTGTTTTTTTCTTTTATAAAAGTGCATTTTTAACAATAAAATCTACAGTAAGTTTCCTAGAGCTGAATACTGAAAGCAGTTTCTTTTATATAATAAATAAATAAATAAAACATTTTAGTTAAAGAGTTTTAATATAAAATATTAAGAAAAAAAAAAAAAAAAAACTTAAACTTCCAAAGAAACAAATTTATATCATTCTCTTCTTTCATTCAATTTGTTCCTATATATATGTTCCTATATATATATATATATATATATATATATATATATATATATCACTGTACGTATCGTTGCTTAAATAGTTATTAAGCTATCAAGCATAACATCTCGAGAATAATTGAATATTTTTTCGAGTTCAAACCTTGAAACATGTAAGAGAGAATTACAAGTAGTCAACGATTGTTAATTAACGTAGAAAGCTTGTAAAGTGTTTTCTTAAATTAAGGCGTGTCAATCGGGTTAATTGAGATGAGGTTTGTGCAAATATTTGGAGCAGCAGCAGCAGAAGTAGCAACAGCAACAGAAATTTTTTGGCAACGCCTGATCGTTTCTCTTCATATGCATTACATTACTTTTATTATTGAGAATGGCTTAAGGTCCTTAAATTAGAAGGGTACAGATGAAAAGAAAATTTTCTACTACTATCGGATGGTACAGTTAGGTAAGTGGACGAATGGACGGACGAACGGACAAATGGTATTAACTAATGTTTGTATATAATTTTACGCAGAATTAAGAATAAAATTATACACAGAACACTACTCATTGAACTCTGATTATCTCGTTTTGTTAGGTTAAAAGTTTCAGGATTCTATGTCAATTACAAATATTTATAAAATAAACGAATTTTCTCCTATACGCGTATTTGTGAATGTGATACAAATGAATGCACGAATCTAATGTACTCTCATTTTTTCAATGGTAGGTGTAATGATAAAATTTATATACTAATCAAGTGCACAGTTATGAAGATATATTTATAATGTGTTTTCATGTTTTTACAACTGAAAATACACAACACTTTTCAAGTAAATCTCTTAAGTAATAAACTAATGTGAATATAGAAGAAAGTTAAGTAACAAATTTGTTACGCATAAACATACACACACACAAACACACACGTAAACACATACAAACACACATACACAAACACACACATATAATCGTAAACACACATTTAGGCCTCCTAAACGCATACACATTTCTACTGCAATATTTAACATACATAGGCGCATAGGCCTGGGCAACAAGGAGTAATAATCACACATTAAACTTATGTTGCTCTTGCTATGAACTTTAAAGTCCTGACATTATTATCTGAACGAGAAAGAAAAACAAAAAAAAAAGAAAAACAAATTAAGTTCAGGTAAATTATAAAACTGTGTTAATAACTATAAAATGTTAAGCGAGTGTTTTTATGTGTGTGTGTGTGTGTGTGTGTGCGATTGTATAATAATGAACGTGTATACATGTGTTTGAATATATGTTACTAAATGAAATACAAAGACTTCAGTTTAGTTTAACTAGAAAAGAGTCAAGCAAAATATACATATATATACATGTTATGTTATCGTACATATATATATATATATATATATATGCATAGATGTATATATATAAACTGTGTCATGTGGTGATTTTTAATAATTAATAAACCTTCTTTCCTAACAATAACACACACATATATAAAAAAGTACTAAAGATGACGGAGGAGTGCAGAGAGAGAAAGAGAGAAAGAGAGAGAAAACATAACACAAAAAAATCCTGAATATGCAGCTACGAACCCAAAAGACGGCTTTTTTTTGTATTTTGCCACCGTTTAAAAGCAACTAAGTTTCATTAGAAATTTTTAATAATAAAAAAAAAACGGTTTCTTTTCTATTGTTGGCAAAAACTCACACATAGGCAGGCTTATACAGTTAATCCTAACCATCTAATGGAGGCATTAAAGTAAAAAAAAAAAATTTTTATTAACGTTTCGTTTGTGTTTCCTTCACATACACACAAGTGATATAATGAGACACTATTTACTTAGAACATAAATATTAAATATTATTTTGCATAATTATTTTTGATTTTTTTAATTTTTTCTTTTTTTTTTTTTTTAATAAAAACCATTCTTTTTTTTAAAGCTTCTTAGCTACAACTAGATTTTTCTTAGAATTTTATATATATTATTATATTTTTTGTAATAAAAAAACTTTTATATTAATTTATTTATCTGTTTTGCTTCTTTTTTTAAATTTATTATTTTTTTTTTTTTTTTTTAATTCATTTTTCAATTTAATGTTAGATTAAGTTTATTAGAGCCGCCTAACGTACGAAGTATGTTTTGCTACTAAAGTACACAACACTGCACTTGCACCGCTTAACCAAATTGCAATCAACATCAACACTCATACATTTGTACGTAAACATATAAACAGTAGAAAATGTGATAAAATGAAGGAGAAGAATAAAAAAAATAAATGGAAGCAGAAGAAGAAGACAAAAACATGCTTTCACATTACCGTATAATAGGTTAAAAGAAAACTGAAAACTACTACACTATATAAAAATATCCTAGTGCACATACACATATAAATACACGCATCGTGTATAAATTTACACAACATAGCCATTTACACATTTAAGAACACGAAAGAGCTAGGATTGAATGCATTAAAAAAAACTGTAGTAAATGAGAGATGAATAATAGAAAGATAGTAACAGCGGCACAGAAAGAAAGAGAGCATTAAGTACCATTTCAAAGTTATATGCATGTCAACAATCGAAATTTTTCTTACTCAGCTGTTGTAAAGTTTCTACACATTAACAGAAGTCTATAAATTTAAAGCTTTCGATAAATTCCAAAGAAAACAATTGGGAAAGTTAAACTTTTATACTTATGCGTACATACATGAATATGTATATATGCATATGTGCATGAAATTTTCATTCTCAACGTGCTAGCGAAGAATTTTGTACATAAACCAAGCTTTTAAAGAGCAAGTTTGGACACAAACCAAACAGAGAAAATTATGAGAGAACTGCCAACACCAAATCTTCAAATGAAAAAAATATACAAATTAATATTGTATTTGTCTTGTTATGTGGCTTTTCAAACGAACTTTGTTTGAGGTTGCTTCATATTTGGAACTTCGACGAGAGCATTTAGCTGAAGTTTAAAGAAGAAAAAAGTGAGCTGACACTTGGATGAATCATTGAGTACTTCGACACGATGTCAAAAAAATAATAAAAATGAATAAGATTATAGAGAGCCGTAACAGCATAAAAGATAATTTCTATTATACAGAAATAGATCACAATGAATAAATTTTGCTTAACATAATCTATCATATCCTGTGTAAAGAAGTACATTTTATATATATTTTTAGCACTTTTACGCATGTTAATCATATGTAACGAAATTGAAAATATGCATTTATGTGCACACTTTCTAATTTCGTGTCTGTACTATTTTTTGTTTGTTCGTTAAATTCATTTTTCTAAGACGAATTTATAGAAAGTAAAGAATATTATGTAAGTAGCAGAGTAAAACTCTAGAGGTGATTCTTGAATTCATTAAAAAAAAATTGCTTGAATTTTCGAGGGCATTACATGTCTAAAAGAAGAAATATATTTTTATGTTGCGATTCTCATAAATATTAAATTTCAATATGGCCCCTGCATACTTAACTAGTATGTAAGCACGAATTATATTACATATAAGACCAATCATTTCTTTAGTTCAGAATTTTAAAAAAAAACATAAATATTTTGAAATTTTACAGGCTTTTATTTTAGGGGAAAATGTGTATATGATCGATCAAATGGGGAAACGAACATACACAAAAGCATTGACAAATTGACCTACAATCTCACTATGGACAAGTTTCTTTAGATATGTATGATATACGTCATGAGTCCTCTGTAAGTTTCAAGTTTTCTATTTCGTAGTGTAAGTTTTTTTATTAAATGTATGCTCCAAAAGCTTTACGCTAAACAGTAATATGCCACTAAAAATAAACGCAGAAAATACTGATTGTTAACACAGCTGGCAATGTCTATTATACCAAATGATAAGTTCAGTTTATTACAAATATTTATCTGATCTAGAAAATTCATAATGCGATAAGATTAACTATTGAAACGTGTAAAATATTCTAAATAATTTTAAGGATAAAACTGATTAGTTTCCTTTAATTACTATTCTATATGTCTAAACACAAAGAATCTATTCAGAAAAAATTTTTATTAAAAACAATCTGAGATGTTTTAAGAATTAAATAGATCAGTCTATGTAGCAAAACGTTACATAGTAAAATTTATATAACATTCTTTGGGAAAAATTTAAATTGAAAAAAAAACATAAATCTAATATTAGAAGTTATAATACTTCTTCGAATACTTATAGCTAAATGGATGTAGTGCAATAAAACTTCCGTTAATTACGAATATTCTTAGTCAACGGGAATGGGGCAATGCTGATCTAAGCCATTTCCGTCTTCTGTTGGGTTTATCTTTTTAACTCTTAATATCACATTTGTGGGGCTGAATACATTATTTACAACGGTAAAATTAGTTTAGTTTCCATTCCATTTATACCTTCTATCCATGTATGTGTTATTATATGCAACAATGTCAGTCAGTGCTTATATGCACATAGACTTATTTAGTCTTATTTCTAAATACATTATAAAATCGCAATATCAAACTTATGAAGTATTTTAACGGACTGAAATAATTGCTTTGCTTTGCTTTTACATTTATGTTGTTGTGCATTTTTTTTATATTAAATTTTTCACATTAACTTTATGTTATGCTCTCTTTATGTAACATGTTACATATTAAGGAGATATCGACGAAGAAAATTCAAGTTTTTTTTTTTAAATCTAAATTCTGTTATTTTACATTCTTAACAAACGCTATGTAGCTTTTTATTACGCCAATCAAGTAAATTTGTGCTTAAAAAAAAGTATTAAAAAAGCTTTTTAAGAACTCATGGCTTTATGTTAAATTAAACTTTAACGACATTTTTAAGCAATTTTTAAATTCATTTAAGAAGAGAAACTCCAGAGGTACTTTTGGGAACTTTTCAAGAGCGTTATGTTACTGATAGACAGGAAAAACTTTTTAAGTACATATGACTTAAGATTAAAAGTTCTATATACTTTGCGACAGTTTATCTCAAGAAAAACTCATTATATCCAAACGATCCAAAGGCCTATTAAAAATTGACAAACATCTATATATATATATATATATGTGGTCTCGCGATATATATATATATATATATATATATATATGTGGTCTCTTAATTTTGGTCTGATCTTGTCATAATCAACTAAAAGAATCTTTTTATTGATCGAGTCCCATCAGTTCTTGTTAACCGCTTGCTGTGATCTCTTTTCTATAGTAGAGATTAAGATCATTTGTTCGATCAGGTCTTGGAGATTTATAACATAAGATTCCTTTTCAATTTCATCCATACGCACAGCTTAACCCTATTAAGCATCGAGTCGTTTGTGATAATTCACCTTTTTTTGACCTTTATCTATCTTCGGTTTTTTTGTCCAAGACTCTTTTTTAATATGTGACGTTACATACAGAATGGTCGTAAAAAGGTACGATCGATTTAAAATTTTAATAATGTACGTTCTTAGGTCAAAACAGATCAGTAAATTTTGCCAAAATATCTAAAATGTTGCGATCTTTAAGTTGAATACAAGTATAAGTGGATGAACAACTGGCAGACAGACGGACAAACAAGCTTAAATCGATCCAGGAAATCGACTAGAATAATAAGAAAAGTTGAGTGTATCTTAAGTTCTTCTTCGTATAGAAAATAGTATTTTAATTTATAAAATTAGTAGGGAGAATTTGGAACAGATGGCAATATTTTTTGGACTCCTCGTTCTCATAATAAAATAAATATGACGCATTCAAAATTTTTTAAATTTATGATGCCAATTGGTCCAAAATACGCAACGTTGGGCATAGATTTTGTCGCATGATACGTTCGGACCATACAAGTCCATTTTTGGGGCGCCCTTCCATATCAGGCCTTTTTTTGTATAATTTTAGGTATTTCATTACGAAAATCGATGAGAAATATGGGCGAAGTGGTATAGGGAGGGTAAAGATTTATTTGACGGCCCTACTCGACTATAATTGTATTTGATATTATCATCATTGGTTTTTCGTGTAGCAATGTATCGCAAACTTTCTCGTCGAAGAGAGAAACGCAAAATTTTCGCATTGATCTAAATAAGCGCACTGTTATACAATGCGGGTCATTTGTTCAGACTAATCCTTTAATTTACAATCTATACCGGATGTTCATTTGAAATTTTTTACGTATATGCAGAGGCGAGAGAAGAAAGAAGGGGGGGACTAGTATAGGTTCACGTTCGACTCTCTATAAAGTGGAAACATTTTGATTGGTTGGAAGCAACACTGTACATAAGTTGATGCAAGAACGGACATTATGGTTAAAGAACGACAAGCCGCAGTAAGGTGTTGTGCAATATATGAACAAGTCTAAGACGGATGAGTGGAAACGCTGAGATGGCCGAGTAGTTCTGTTAAAGGGTTTGATTGGTGGACAAACCTTCTTTATCTTTATAAAACACTCGTTTTGAATATTCCCATAGGCAATGCAGGTCATATTATGCCTACATGCTCGAAGTATATCAAGAACGTTTGTTACGTTCTCGTCGCGTTCATGACCATCTACACTTTTCGTTCATAGATAGAAATATTTAGTTACCTACGTAAATTAAACGCGTGAGCTTCCTTTCCACCTTTTATAACCCTTCCCCCCTTATGTATATATATATGAAGTCCTTACATGGTCCCATACATTTCATAGTTGAGTGATTGAATTAAAATTTTGTGTTATAAACTAAGTGACCCTTCATTCACTGATTACAGTTCAAGATTAATAAATAATGATATAAATAATTTAATTAATTCAAATAAGTAAATAAATCTACAGCTTTTACTTAACACGCCATAACAATGAACTTAATTCGTTAAAAATTATGGTAAAATACAATTTTATTATAATTTTATTATTTTATTTATATATTTAACATACACACACATATATATATATATATATACATATACACATATGTAAACGTCAGCACGTAAACTGTAGTAATAAAGGATAAAATTTTAAATGATTAATAACAGCAAACGCACACACACATGATACATAACGCGTACAGACCGTGTTGATAACATAATGGCAAAGGAGAGAGCGACGAAAAAAATTTTCTTTTTTCTTTTTTCTTTTTTTTACATCCTTAAGCAAAACTTATATACATATAAGCATGGGTATGGATAAGCCATGTAAGCATTGAACGCGATGGTGCTGGTGATGGTGATGGTAATAATAAAGTCATTAACAGATAAATTCAGAAGAAGTGCCATTAAAAGTCGTCCGTTTAATAAAAACATACAACTTGTTCTCATCACATGTCATATCATGATTATCGCAATAGTTACCGTTATTATAATCATTAATAGTATCATTGGAGAAAGAGAAAAGAAATTGATTCAGTTTACTCGACATTTTCGTATGTAAATGTGTTACAATATTTGGTGGTTGATTTTTTCTTTTTCGCTCTTCCACAAACAAATTTGATATTTTTATAACATTGAAGAATATTGGAAAAATTATCATTAATTTTCGTAGATATTGAAAACTAGTAGATTAGTTATCGTAAAATATAAATATCACATATATATGATTACTTTTATGTGTTGCATTCAAAGAACTTACATCATACATCTCTTTAAAAATATTCAATTGATTGAATATCAGGAGCATTGAAACCTATGAACGATTGAATATCAGGAGCATTTAAACCTATGAACGTCTTGAAATTAGCATCTGGAGAAGTTAATATTGATAAAATATTTGACTTTATTATTAGGTGCTTGAAAAGGTTTTGAGCAGTAAATCCTACAGGTAAAAGTATTAAAGTAAAGTGGGAAATACGAGTATAAATAAGGTTTGAATTCGACAATTTTGATCTTCCTCTAAACAAAACAATAATTTTCCATTTAGTTTTATTGAATTATTCAGTGTATACAGCCACTAATGATGGATCGCTCAAATTTTACATTTTCTACATTCATTGTCGACATTCAAATTTTCAACATTCATAATTTGATAAAAAAATCTGCTCTGTGTCGAAGCCTATAAAAAACTTTTAAAAGCTTATGGTGATGTTGCTCTCTCACATCTCAATTGTCATTTTGGGTTCCGATGGTTTAAATGAGTTCGGTCTCAAGGACAAAGAACTACCTGAAGGACCAAAAAAAAATTCGAAAATGACAGAAACTGAACTCAAACTCTCAAAGAGCTTTCGAACCGCTTAGCTGTTGATGAATTAATTAAACGTTCATATGCTATATAGAAAGGCCCCAAAGAATGGAAAGTGGATACGACATGAATTGATTGAAAATGTCATTTCGGTCACGTTTTGCAAAAGTGGTCAAGTATACATTATTGCAGCTGGCGAATGGGAAATTCTGCCATATCCAGCGCCTTCTGATTACCACTTGTTCAGATCGATGTAGAACTGAAGAACTGCGAAAAAAAGGTCGATTCAAGGATAGGCTCAAAAGATCATGAGTTCTTCCGACACGAACTCGTCACGTTGCGAGAAAGATAAGAAAAAGATGCAAAAAATGATACAAACTATTTTGATTAATATATATTTTACAAATTTTTTTCAATAAATGATTTTTTCAAGTGAAAAAATGTTTACAACTTTCCCAAGCACCTAATAAAACAACTAAACTAACTATGTGGTTTATCTTTAAAAAAAAAAAAACAACCGATAGCCTTAGCTGTTAGTGCTCATTCGTTTCGTTTTTTTCTTTTTTTTTTTTTTCAGTGCTTTATTTCTCATTGAGATCTAAATAAATTATAATTATATAGTCATGACAATAATGATTGCAGAAAAGTGCTCAAATAGCTTAGTGATAGCTTGGAGTAATCTAAGCAAAATTACTGGAATCCATATAAAGTTAAAGGACAAAAATTAGATCTTGAAAAAGTTTTGCCTTTATTATTATACGGGGATAGGTAAAGTTCAACATTATTAGAATAAATAGGTGCGCCGGTCAAATTTGATCACGGCTGGCGCGCACAATTATCATAGAAAATGCGAGAGTTTAGTTTTTTAATTAAAAAAAAACTCAACGTCTTGCTTTGGGAAGGGGGAAGTAAACAACTGTGCAATTTTTGGAAATCCAAAAAAAAAAAAAATTTCTCTTTTCTTCTTAATGTAAGCTTCGTGTTCGAAACCTTGATAACATGTGAAGGAAAATTCATTAAGAGAGAAAAAAAATGTTTCCTTGGGCTTTGTTCGTAAACGCACGCTACGAAAGGACCATTTCTACCAAATCAATTACGTTTCCTTTCATTTCAAAAAATTTGTCAAAAAAAAAAGCGTTTTTTTTTTTTTTTTTTTTTTAGGCTGCCACAATAAGTCTCCTCACCCACTAACAATGTTTTCACTAAGGTTTTCATTACATTTGTAACTCTCATCTGATCGTATAAACTAACAATTTTCATTTAAGAAAAATTTCTCGGTTATTCAATAATCGCCTCAAAGATTTTCAAAACACAAATCACTTAAAATGGATCATTTCTTTCAAAGAAAAAAAAAAAAAAGAACAGATTGAAACATCTGTACAAGCACTTAGTGCATAATGGATATACTGGTACACCCCCCATAATTTAGGCAATGCTTGGTTTCTTGTTTCCATATACTAGCTTAAAGACGAAGTGAATAAAGAAAATTTCATCGCATGCTTTAAATCGAATTAGTTTCAATTTTATCGTTTCACTACACTCGCTTGTTAAATATACCAAACGAAGCATAAATTTTTAGGTTAGGTTTTTAGGTTTCTGTTTATACTTTGGTTTCTTTTCGAAGATTTCTAACAATTACAGACAATAGCAGAGATTTTCCATTTAATTGAAAATGTGTACACTTTGGTTAAGTCAGTCGTTTATCGTATATATATATATATATATTCTTGGAATTTTTTTTTTTTTTTTCCCATAATTAATAGAGTTATAAAGATTAATGGAAACATTTTAACATATAGCCCTGATTTAGTTTAGTTTCATCTACGAAAGAATTGATTACAAAAAAATAAATAAATAAATAGAAAGATATACGATTTTAAGTATTTATCCTTGAGATTGCTTGGTAATAAACATGTGACTGACTCTTTCTCTTTAAAAAGTTAAAAATATATTAATCAACAGTAATGGGAATATTTATGAAAATTTCATAAATCAGCATAAAAAAAAATAATTTTTAAAAGTTTTTACAAATAGAAGAAATTTTCTTTGTTTTTTTTTCTTTTCTTTTTGGGGGAATTTTTCACCACAAAAAAAAACAACTATTATGTCATCATTGACTTTGTGTAATCGAGATGAAACAATTTGCAACAAACTGTTTAATAAGAGTTTTACAAATATGTTTTGTGTTACGTTCACTGATAACACATCTCGAACATCAACTTTCAAGGCTTAATGGTTAGAGAAAATTGTTTTAAAAAAATTGTTTAAGAAACAAAAGACAAAAAAAAAATCGAAAAAATATTTGAAGAAAGTTACCTGTTATAAGGTCGTCATGTAAACATAAAAATTTTGCAATTATTTTTGTAAATATGTTTATCTCAAGAGATTTAAATGTATACGTACCTGTAAAGAAAAGAAAGAAAAGAAAAAAAAATTATTTACGAAAATATGTTAAATTCATTTTGTTTTTGTTTTTTTTTGTTTTTTAAATATTATTATTTTTTTTTTGTTTAAAATAAGCGTTACATAGCATATAAAAGAATATCTTAACCATTTCAAAAGATCAAGTAAACACAAATTCCAGAAAAAGGATAACACAAAGATTTAGCTAAAGTTTTTGAATAACATTTAGAATTAAACAAAAACTATAAACATATATATATATATATATATATATGTATGTATGCATATATAGATAGATATTTATATATAATATCAATTAAATCTACAGAAGCATCTTTGTTGGAGTTTTAAGCGAAGCAAAATCAATGATCTACACAAAAAGACAATAGAAATAAATCAAAACTGAAATACTACGAAATTGATTTTCTATATGTATATATATAGAGAAGTAAAAAACAAAGCTTCATTCTAAACTTGAAATCATTAAGCTATTTTTTTAACATGTAATATAAAAAACAAACTCTAGCTGATTTAAAAAAAAAAAAAAAAAAAAAACTTTCATTACTATTTTTTTTTTAAAACTTTCATTACAATTTTTTTTTTTTTTAAAAACTTTCATTACTATTTTTTTTTTTTGTTTTTTGTAAATATTATAAATTTCATAGCAGTTCATATATATATATATATAGGTATGCAATAAATACTTACCCTCCTCCAGCCACAAGTATCATCTGCATAATTAGCCTAATTTGTTTATAACTCTTTCTTAAAAGCTTATTTTATATGCAGTGCAGTATTATTATATGTATATATATATATAAATATATATATGTATATATAAATATATATATATATATTTATATATATATATATATATATATATATACACATATATATATGTATATAAGTATATATATATATATGTATATAAGTATATATATATACGTATATATATTTTGGAAGAGACTGATTTTCTAATTGCTATGAATTTTGTTAGAAAACAAGCCTCACGTTACATATGAAATTAATAATTAAATGCGTACAAGTCAGTATTAAAAAGATTATCATCATCAATATCAGCCAAGAAGAAGCCATGTTTTTTGATTTGCAGTTTTTTTCTTTTTACTTATTTTTTCTTTTTTTTTTTTTTAAATATATGTATGTATTTTTTTCTTAGTTTTTTTTTTTGAATTAATTTTGCATCTAATGATTTGAGAATTGGTAGCCGAAAAAATATAATTAAAATGAAATGCTTTGCTAAACATTCTCTTGCATCGTTAAGCTTAATTCTTTAAGGGTTTAAAGGCAACGTTGTTCTAATGTTTCTTTTTTTTTTTTTATTTTATATTATTTATTTTTAACTTTTCTTTTTTAATTTTGCGGCTGCTGTTTATTTTTATTTGAAATTATTAGAAACAAGAGAGAGAGAGAAAAAAAAGAAGATGGATTATTCAAATTAAAAGGTAAGATTTAGGCTTTTATTTAGAAAACACATTCACATACATAAACATGCTAAGATAATACAGAGTGTTCGCTCGCGCGTTTTACTACTTTATTTATTTATTTTCTTTTGTATTCTCCGTCTTGATAAACATGCTTTATAATGATGCACACATTTCTTAGTCATAAAGTACAAATAGAAGATGAAATCGTTTTTGTTACGGGAAAAAGTATGAATTTAATTGTGTTAAATTGTGTGTGTTTTAATTATAAAAGCTTTTTATGTGAAGAATGAGTTATATAAACTTACTATAAAGTCTTTGTATAGAAATAAGGTACAATATAAACTAACCCTTACCTCTAAAAGTCTTCTCTCTCTCTCTCTCTCTCTCTCCCTCTGTAACAGATACGATTAAAACCGTAGGCTTTAATATGCTTACGTAAGGAGATCAATTATCAACTTTGGCTACTACGTATTAGAGAACACTTCCATCAAATGGGTCAAGAATGTATTGAGAAATCAACAAAAAAAAAAAAAAACTGATATCAATCAAACAAACAAAATCTAGGCCAGCAAGCTTTTTTGTTAATAAATTACGTTAAAAGATTCAGTCGACTTCAACAACTTTTTTTACAAGATCATTTTTATTTGCCTTAGGTATGCCAGCAAAAAAGACATCAAAGACATTTGCTGTCTCGAAAACAGTAAACTTTTTTTTAGTTTAACGCACCCTGTATTTCTTCGTTTGAATATACTTTTTTGAAAAATGCAATTCATGCAAATGTTTGGTATTTTTGAAAAATTCTCAATTAATAAAACTGAGTTTGAAAAGTGATAAAATCTGAATGCAAGAAATGAAAAGAAAAAAAAAGGAAAAAAAAATAAATAAATAAAAACAATTTAAAATTAAAAACACAAAACCAACTGAAATAATATACGAAATATACGAACAACGAAAACATTATAATCGCAAGCGATGATGACTATTAAATATCCTCTCAACTACTCTGACTAATACAATTAATTCTTCACTTATTTTCACATGGTAAAATGTATCAAAAGTTGTACTCGTATCACATTTTCATGTGAAAGCATATTTCCCACTTTGGAAAATATATAGATAGGGGGCTCAAAGCTTTACACGAGCGATTGAGAGAGTTCAGTAAAGAGAGAAACAACTAATAGTGAGAGAAGACAAAGCCTTGGCTGATGATTGATTGCATTAAAACTTGTCAGCCAAGGTCTCTTAATTTTCGTCTGATTGTCGAAGATACATTTTGTCTGACTGTATTATAATGAACTAAAAGAATTTTTTTATTGATCAAGTCCCGCCAGTGTTTCTTAACCGCGCTTGCTGTAATTCCTTTTGACCAGATCTTAGAGACTTATAACATAAGATTTCTTTTCAATTTCATTTATACACACAGGCTAACACTATGGAGCATGAAGTCGTTTGTGATAGTTAACCTCTTGCTTTGATCATAATATCATCTTCGCTCGACTTGTTTCCATTTTAAGATATTCCTTTTGGGAGGAAGCCTAAACCGTGAACTGACATGATCCGAATACAGCAAATTTTGTTAAAAATATTATTCTAAAGATTTACTTTTCATGGGAACCCTTATATCGGGTGGAGTCTAAAAAATTAACTTACGTGGACTAAATTTGATTCAGTTAATTTTCATGTTGAATTACTATTACAATACAATTTTTACCAAGAACTATAGAAAATTTGAGCATTCCACCAAATACGTATATACTTTTTACATATCAAATGCTACAAAAATAGTCCGATTCGATCCATAATTTTTTCATTTATTTTCCATCTCATCGTACTAGTTTATATCGATTTTTCTTCAGAAATATCATAAATTGTCTGTTTTTTTTGTCAAACACTCTTTTCTAATGTAGCGTTACATACAGAGAATTACCGTAAAAATGATATGATCGAATCCATTTTTAATAACGTTTGTTCTTAGTCCAAGACAGGTCAGTAAATTTTATCAAAATATCGAAACAAATTGCGATCCGTAAGTTGAATGCAAGAATAACTAGATAAACAACGGAAAGGCAAGGTTAAATCGATTCAAAAAATATTTCTGAATATTCGAATATTCGGTATACGAAAATTAAGAATATTTCTTTGAGTTCCTCTAGGTATAACGTAAATCCGTACAAACGTAATGTAGCAGGTGGGCTGAACAGTTCGTAGGCTGACACATAGATGATATTATTCGGACTTTGCACCAGGAAAATCAACCATAGAGAAATGGTTTGCTAAATTTAAGCGAGGCGAAATAAGCATAGAGGACGATGCGCGCAGTTGAACGCCCCAAAGGGTCTGTTACCGACGAAAACATCAAAAAAGTTCACAAAATAATTTCGGATAACCCTAAAGTGAAGCTGCCTAAGATAGCTAAGACCATAAAGATATTAAAGGAATGTGTTAGATATATCGTGAATGAATGAATATTTGGATATGCGAAAGCTTTGTTCAAAGTAGGTGCCGCAGCGAGCTCACAATCGACCAAAAATAACAACGAATTGATTATTCTAAGCATTGTTTGCAGATATTCAATTATAATAAACCCCAATGTTTGCTTCGACATGTGACAATGAAACATGGCTCCATCATTTCACACTGGAGTCCAATCGACAGTCAGCCGAGGGGACTTTTTGACATATTTTGACGCTAAAGACAAATCGTACTATAAAAATGGTATCAAAAAATTGTATGACCGCTATAATCGTTGTATCGCCCTCGAAGTCAACTATATTGAATAATAAAATCAAATTCTATCAGAAAAAAAAGAATTTTTCTATGTTAGCCTACGAACTTTTCAACCCACCTAATATAAATTATATACGTACGTAATGTATCGTCAAGTTTTCCACACACAAGTTGATTGTGACAAAATCAGTATAAAATCATTTTTGAAATAATTCCTGAGTATAAAAATGTGAATAAATAAATATATATATATATATAAATAAAACTAACAAAAAGAAAAAAGAAAAAAAAAGAGAAAAATAAATATATTTTAATATTAAATATTTGCACTTCTGAGGCATGCGATATTATTGCTATTTCGTATTGCAAAATGCATTTCATAAGCTACCTTAACATGTTTGGGAAAAAAGAAAAAAAAAAATTTGTATATTTTTTGCAAAATATTTTGAAAAATATTTCAAATGATTTTTATACATACAAGTAAATATAAATATATATATATGTATATATATATATATATATATGCTTTTCACATACATGTGCAAATATAATTCATATGCATTTTCAAGAGAGAGAATACACATTCATATATAAAAATAAAGTACAGCCACCGAGCAAACGATCAATACGACAAGAAAATAAAATAAAAACCAAAAAAAAAAGAACAAAAAACAACCAAAAATTTAATAACAATAACGAAGATTAATATCAAAAAAAAAACAAAAAGAAAGGCCGTTAAAAACGCACATATATACGCACACTCGCACACAAAACGAACACAAACATCCAGAACACATACAGAAACGATTAACACAACATATTTATGTATGTATGGTTAACAATTATTGACATAAGTATTAGAGTAACGCATTATTTATAATATCTATATAAAATGCAAATATATTTTTGTTTTTTTTTTTTTAACATAATTAATATTTATATTAATATGTGTTTAGTTTTTTAATTTTTTAGTTAGATTTTTAACATAAAGAGAGGAAAGGAAAGGACACTAACATTATTAAAGATTTGCATCCTCAGTTAATAATCTCTGTCCTTTTTTTATATCTGCCGATATCTTATACATATTAGTTTAGTTCAGTTTATGTCTGTTTTTACTGTTTAGTCCATCACCACATCTGAAGAAGCACACATTCTTTTACTTCAAACTATATTTATTATGTATACGTGAACATACCAAAGTACGTAATTTATTTTGTGGTATTAAAACGCTTTAGAATTGAAGTTAAGTTTGTATATAATGGGGTTTTATTCTTAACTTTTTTTGTTTTTTATATTATCTTTTTTTTTTGTTTTCTTCTTGATTTATTTTTATTTTCGATTTATTATACACTTACAGTCGTATGCAACAAGAAAAGCTTAGGTTAGTAGAGTGTTGTGGTTATTAGTGATATTAAGTTAAAGCTTATCTTTTAGTTTATTTATTTAATTTTTTGTTATTTTAATTTTTTTTATTTTTTTATTATTTTTATTTTTATATTATTTTTATATTTATTTTTATTTTTTTGCAAATCTCAGATGATTGTTATTTATAAATTTGGCAACTTTATGCAAACGTAAGATAGCAACTATTGGGAAATAATTCATTAACTAACAATTTTTTTTTTTTTTTTTTTTTATTCATTATCATCAACCATTTGGAGATACAGAAGATTTGTTCTTATACCTTGTAACTTGTAAAATATGCATGAAGAACACCCTACAATTGCCAGTTTTGATTAAACGTAACATTTTAATTGCATTTCGCTATCTGTCCTTTCATTTATCTCGGTGTTGGGACTGAAACTTTGCGTATATAATCTTAGCTGATGCTTACAATTAGAACTAAAAAAAAATTTTTAAAAATTGTAACAATTACTATTATAGACAAGACAAGCTGAAGTATTTTAAAGGTAACTTTGTAAGAATGCAAGCAACCGATCCTACCATAACATAGTGAAAAGAAAACGAGTATCAAACTTCGAAAACTTAAGAGAAATTTTTGTCAAAGCCATTTAAAGATTTGAGATAAAAATGATTCTAATCTGATTGGATAAAGGCGTTACTGATATTTATTGAATTCTTGTTAAGCGAAAGAATTCTTAATTCGGATTTTTGTTAAGAAAGACTATCATGAGGTTCATCCTGAAGAATCTCTCTTTTACATTTTCTCTCTTCCTCTTCCCCTCTCCCTCTCCATCTTCTTCTCTCTGTTGCTCTCTTTCTTGCATTTTCTCTTGCTTTCTCTCTCCTGCTCTGTCTCTCTCTCTGTCTGTTTCTCCCTCTCACTCTCCGTCTCTCTATTTGTCTCTTCCTCTCTCTATCTCTATCTTTCTCTTTCTTTCTAGTGCGGACCTAAGGTTTCTTTTTACATCTCAACTAGTTAAAGCGTAACAATTTACATGGTTATGAAACTCAACTATCTTTGCAGATTATTTAAGTTTTTTGTTGTTTTTTTCTTAAATCGAAATTCACAAAGGACGACTATGCTCAGTTTGCAAAGAATTGTATCTTACGACAAATATTCCGATAGTAATCGGACACAGTTTGTGCGAATGTGTGTAATATCCGGATGGACTTAAGATGGATCTATCCTTTTTTATGCTGATCAATTCAAAATTATTTTTTTAATCCAAGAAATATAGCTCCACTCCTACCCACATACAACCGTTCATATGAGAAAAAAGCATTTAAATGGCAAAATACTCTAATTTTTCATAGTTTATGAAAAAAAATGTATCGATAATAATTATTTGTTAATTAAAATTAATTATATTAAATGTGGATTATGGTTTCGACCCCACCTTACATGGGGTTTTTTTTATCAAAATTGAAATCTTATATGACAATGAATTTTAATTTTTAGCAGCGTAGATAAAGAAGAACAAGAGACCTTTGATAAGAAAATTAATTTTAAATTTAAATTTCGGACCATGTATCAGTTCGTCTTTTCGTCCTTCTTGCATGTAACTGTTGTCATGAAACAAATTAAAATTTTCGGTATTAGATCCCAAAAATACATGAAAAATTATTTGATGCGAAGCAATGCACAGTATTGAAAGGTCGCCATTACCTAATAATATATTTTTCATTTTTGTATTTCAAAATTGCAATCGAAACGGCAAAGGTACTTCGTTGGCATAGTTCAATAAAAGAAAATGTACATTGAAAATAACGAATAATATTAATGTACTTATGTATGTATGGCTGTGTGTGCTATTGGCGACTATGATTACTGAATTTTCCAATTGGAAACTGAAGCATGGATATTCTGATCAATTCTACTGCACTACTGTTAAATACTGTATTTTCCACATCAAGTTATTTATCCGTCCAAAGCTATACTCTATAGTTTGTGTATTAAAATGTGATACTAATGACAATTCCGTTACTTTCATTTGTAGGCAATGATTCATTATGTATGCATAAAAAGTTAAAAATTTCGTGCTATGAATCAAGGAAATCGAGACCCCCCGTTTTTACCAAAAAAAAAAAGAAGAAAAAAAGTATGAATTTTGTTAAAACAGTTCAATATCACACAATCGGAAGAGTAATACATATTATTAGAAAACTATTACATACCCTACGTTAAAGATTTACTTTTTAAATTATTTATAAATAATAAAATCATGTACGTAGGAACCATTAATATTTATTACGAAATTTTGAAAAGACAACTATTTTTATTGCGCCTATAATAGTTTTCATAAAGAGCGAGATCTTGTAATGAAATTAAATGGGAAATGTATATCATAATTTCGGACAAGATAGCATTAAAATGGTGAATTGTTTATGTTATTTGCGCTGGAATTAATTTTGCAACTTTTACTATAAATAATAAGAATATTAAAAAAACGAGCTTTTGCCTATGGTGTCGATACCAGACATATTCTGTTGCAACCGGCCTACGGTAATGCTGATATATTACATCTGAGTGAATGATGTAAATCCAAAGCAGGGTTAAGAACTTTTCATACTCTGCTACTCTGCCGTTAAAAACAGCCAAACGTTACAATACTGTTTTTGTCACATTCTATATAGAATTCGTATCAAGAACTCGACCAAAACGATAGAATAGAATTAAACGCTAGAATAGAATTTAAACAGACTTAACATTACTAACGACTTTGCTGTCGCAGGAAAAATACAACTTCTTTTATTTTCATATAAAAATAAAAGTAGATCTGAAAAGCATTTTATATTCTAGACGAACTTAGTATACCTAAGAAAGTGTAGTGAGAGTTAATTCGTGAAGATATGCCTTTAAAATGGAATTCTAAAGAGGAACTATTTAATTTTAATTCATAATAAATAGTCGCACCAAAAGAAAAGGACTGATAAAGTTTAGAAGCGAAGCAAAATCGAACAAATTTCATAATCCACTTAGTCAGTGATCTAGAATTTGCTGACTATTGTCGTAATCAAATTTATGGAATGACAGTTTTGGAACTTTGATGCAAAATAATTAACATCGATTCCTGTGAAGGATTTTTTATAAAAAAAAAAAAAAAATAAATAAATTAGCAGTAATCAGTTAATTAAAAACCATCACAAACCAAACTTTAGAATACATTTCGGGTAACACATTGATGTCTAACAAACAAAATCTGATAAGGAAACTCAAAATGATTTGAAAAAAAAGTCTGGATTGGACCAAATTGAATCATGTTTTATAAAGCCGATCATAGAAGACTTTATGATCTGGAGTAACTTGCGATCTATGCCTCTACCTGTGCATGCGACAAAAGAGATGGAGAGACACGTTCTGATTGTATGCAACTTTTAAAGTCAAAGAGGGGTTTTGTGTTGTTGCGTGAAAGATTAAGGCTGCCTAGTGAGATTGGTCTTTGGAAATCATAAGAAAATAAGGCTATTCAAATTTAGCTTAAAAATTTTTTAGGATTTTTTTTTTTGGAAAAGAAATAAGAAAAATGATTTTGCGATTTCTCTAAATTTATAATATTTTTATTATTTATGTTCCGTTGGATTTGTGTTTTATTAACTGATCGTTGTTAAATTAATTCTTTTTAATTAATTTGATTAATATTTGCAACTACTTGTCATTTGAACCGACCTTTTCATAAAACATAAATCAACGTCACTCAACACATATGTAAGCAATTCGCACTTAAGAGAAGGACATCTGAGTATATAAATAACATATTTTTTTCTTGTTTTTTATGCAATTTTTTGTGTTTTATTTATTTATTTATTTATTTTTGTTTTTGCTTTTGCTTTTGCTTTTTTAATATACGAATGTTCAGTGAAAATACACAACCAGGCACGCACACACATGCACGCACACAAACACAAACAAACATACAAATCCAAACACCCAAACACACACACAAACTCATAAACATAAAAACACACAACCAAACACAAACGCACACACGTACGCAGACAGACAGACAGACATAAGTGGAAGGAGAGTTAGGCATATGCTCATAATGAAATTATGGATAAATCATTGCAAAGGTTGTTGTTGCAGCGTTAAATGTGTAAAATATGTGTAAAAATTCAAATACAAAATAAACAACAACAACAACGCTTCATTTTAACAACAAAACTCGATTTTAACACACATTTAACACAAGTTAATAAGCATCACCAGCAATGCGAACTTTTGTTTATTTCCATTAGGTTTTCACTGCAACATTTATACAAATTTTTAGGACTTTTTTTTTAAATTCTTTTTATTTTACACTTGAAAACGGTTTGTTCTTTTGTTCGTTTTATTTTTTTTTTGTCTTTTTTTTTTAGTTTGTTTTGGCAAAGTTTTTTTCAAAAATGAACCCAAAAGAAAGCTATTTTTGTACTTGTGTTTCATTCAGCTCTGCTGTCTTAAAAATTACTATTGACTTGTGTTGTGTATGCAGTTTTAGATAAAACTAAATTTTCGTTGTTTACTTCTGTTTCTTTTTTCTCAGCAATAATTAAATGTTTTATGGCTTATTGTTTAGTTTTATTTGAGCACGGACTATATTTTATCGGGTTAAAGCACATGTGTTTTTTTTTTTTTAATTTTTCTTTTTTGAAACGCGTTTTATTTTGTTTTTATTTGTTTTCCCTTTTTTTTCCTTTTCTATATTTTTGTGCATAAATTCTTATTTGAAAATTTTACTAAACTGTGTATATTTGTGTTGTGTATTTAAAACTTGCTTTCGCTTTCGCTTGCGTTTATGTTTTTTTTTCTTTTTTTGTACTTTTTTTTTAAGTTTCCTTTTTCAAGGTCACTTAATTTTGCCAAATGATTTATATAGTTGTCTCATTTCCTCATAACAAGTAAATCAAAAACTTAACATTTCCAGAGAAATCAAAATTTATGAGAGTACGAAAAAGTAGAGAGAAAGAAACTGAGAGAGAGAGAGAGAGAGAGAGAGAGAGAGGAAGAGAGAGAGATAGAGAGAAAGTTAGAAAGCAAATGACTGACTGATACACCGAGAACACAGTTGAGTAAGACTTCAAGTGTCGGTGTATCAAACAAGTTTGTATAATATTTGACGTCTCTTTGCAACTCTCTCCCGTTCACTCCCTTTCTCTATCTGTCTTTCTCTCTCTCTCTCTTTCTCTCTCTCTCTCCTTTGTTCTCTGTCTTTCTCTCTCTCTCTCTCTCTCTCTCTCTCTCTCTCTCTTTCTCTCTTTCTTTCTTTGACACACTGGCATTCATTTATATGTGTGTTTACTTTAGCATTTCAAAATCTTTAAGCATCTATTTACCCAATGCTTTATAAGATTTTCCTTATAATAAATAAAATTTAGCTCAAGTCTTTAATGAAAGTCTTTCAATGTATTCTACTTAAGTATCGATTAAAAATTTACAAAAAAAAAAAAGAAAAAAGAAAAAAATATAGAAATAAAAAAAAAAATGAAAATAAAAATAAAACTGGGAATTGTAATTAAAATTTATTTGAAAAAATTATATTTCAATATATGTATATATGCTATGTATGCCAAAAGGATAATTAGTTGGTCTCAAATGTTAATCTGTATACGAGTATGAATGGAAAAATTGCTATGAATTTTCATTTTCTAATAACTTAATGATTCTAAAATCTATCTAATGTTAAGTACAGTAGAAGTACATTTTGAACTCTACTCTTAATACTAAGTAATTCGAAAGGTATTGTACTTAAAAGAATTAAAAATTCATAAATATCCAGCATTATGTCAAAAATATAAAGAAAGTTATTAAAGTCTTTAAAAATACGCACAAAATAATATCCATGTATTCCTTTCATTCGTTGAATTCATACTCTAAGTAATGTGCTCTCTCTCTCTTTCTCTCTCTCTCTCTCTCTCTCTCTCTCTCTCTCTCTCTCTCTCTCTCTCTCTATCCTATTATCAGGCGCAATATTATTTAGATTACATCCTATGTTCATGAAATTAGTTGAGAATAAAATGCACAGGAAGTATAAACGTTAATCATATTATATTTGAACACACAGTTGCATTGCGCGAAACTTTACAACTTATCGCATAAATTCAAAATATTTCCAAAAAAAAAAAAAAACAAAAATTAAATATTTATCTTTACTACCGGAAATAAACAACAGCATATTAATTTTTCAGAACTATTTATATAGCAGCTAGAAGTAAGCACCAGAATTATAATTGTGTGTGTGTGTTATTCATTCTGATTAGTTTATCTAGTTATCAATGTACCCCTAAGTTAGGGTAATAGTTACAATTTGCTAGATCAAGTGAGTTATACAATTTTTTACAATTTTAATAACTATTAAAATTATGATAAAAATTTGAAAATTTTAAACTGATTTTAGCTCTTAAATCTTTAGTGAATTTGTAAATCTTTAAACTTTTTAAAAAAAGTCTTAACCTTTTTACAATTTATTATTAGGAGTATCAGTCGATTGCTTGAAGTCAATCTGAACGTTTAGAAGATTCAACGGTAGATATTCAGAATCATTGGTGTTATATTTTCTAAGGTTAGTTAATATTTAGTAGTTAGTACCTACCATAGGCGTATCTATAGGCCTATTGATAAATTTGTTTATAGATCCAGATTCCAATACATATTTTAAATGATTGTCTTTGGCTATTGACTAAGAATGCATATGTCGAGAATTAAGCCAAAGTTCTTATCCGAGTTAATGTGACCATCTTTTTGTTTTTTTTTTTTTTTTTTTTTTATGAAAGAACAGGCGGACGCATGGACAGATGAGTATTGAAAAATTTATATTTTATACTGATCGAAAGCATGTAGTATATTAATCTATTTTTTAGGTTCTCTTAGGTTCTATATATATATGAACGCTTAAAAAAAATGAGTTTAATTCATCGGCTATAACAAAAGGTTAATATAATTTCTTTAAAGCTGAAAACTTGACCATCCTATTTTCTCATCAACAACTTACAAATTGTAATGGATACACTCTTAAGTACACTACTGTAGCTTATAAATTCTCTTTCTAATGCAGAAAAAAATAACAAAAAAAAAAATAAATAAATAAATAAAATCGTTAGTCTTTCACCTATATACTACCTTCGTAAAGTTCAATTTATAACAAACAAAATAGTTCTCCCTTTTGTGTTATAACTACTGAAAGGACTCCTACAATTAGTAAATATATGCAAGGCGATGAAAAAAGTATCGAAAGTCCTTACCGCTAGAAACTTGTGAGATCAACACTATGCTTGTCCGGCTAAATATATCTAAGCGTCAAGTTTGATTTTAAAATCTTCTTTTTCATTTGAATATATATATACGACGCATTTGAATGAAATCAAATAACAAAAGCATGTTTACTCCAAGATTAGGTCAATCGATGTCACAAGTAATATACTTTTTTGAGAGCCATGATATATCATCGACAAAGTAGTAATAATGTATGGTATTTATATAATATGTGATATCTAAATATAATTAATCTTTCGAAGGGAAAGTGTCACATTTACCTGTTGTGTTATGCACACCCAATACGTACAACAGATTAAAACCCAGACTTGCTTGCTTTCTTTTCTTAACTGAAGAAATTCACTTTTTTTTTTTTTATTTCATACACCGAGTGAATGTGGAAAGAAACAGATCATACATGGATTTTTAGAATGGAAACAAAATTTTATAGACTTTGAAAGGAATCGGTATAAAGTAATTTGACTATTAAATATGTGGAAAAAATTGCTTTCATTTCTATTAACCTTCAAAGGAATTTAAAATATAATTAGATATGAATTCAATTTTTAAATTTGTGTGGTTAACGCTCACACACACACACACACATATGTGTATATACACAGTAGGAGATGTATTTTTGCTCTTAATAAGATGAATACAAAAAAAAAAAAAAAAAAAAAACTCTCTTTCTAACTTTATATCATTCATACGTCCCGTAAGACCATTTTTATTTTTAGCAAAGCCTTAGTTTGTTTACTTACAATACGGAACAACTTTTTACTTATAGTAGAACTAAAACAAAAAAAAGAGCAAATGAAAAAAACAATATTTCCATATAAAACTCCCCGAAGTTTAATAATATCCATAATGAAAACAAAAACGCACACACACATATACATACATATATTAAGCTGCTTTTTAATTACAAACAACCAGGCAAGATTTCATTGTACCATCGCCGTTGTAAACAGCTGACAGAGACTAAGCAAGAGATTTGCGTTTGTTTCATTCTACATGTGTATGCAATTTTTTAATTTTAATAGACATAACATAAAGAACTGTAAAAAGAAAAAGAACAAAAATAGTTGTTTACTTTTTAAAACCGGGTTAATCAATGACATCTAGAGAGGGCTGATAGTTAAATTGGAATAGACCAAGAGAGAGAATTTAATAAACATCTATAGAGGAATAAATTGTGAGAGTATAAACAATGTCAGCAAACAGGAGAGGACGCCGGCGTAGAAATATTTAAAAAAAAAAAAAAAAAAAACAATTGTCAAAGTTCTACAAATAATAATTTATTCGAGTGAAGGATTATTTCTATTAAATATAAAGCAGTTGCTCAAATCAATTTTTATACTTAACACGGGAAGATGTAGGGTATATTGATTTTGACAAACAGTTTATAAAACCCTCATAAGGAAAAAGCACAAAGTCCATAGAGTCAAAGTAATTCTGAGTCATTACATACGTCCTTCCTTTATCTTCCTCTACTTTATTTGTCCCTGGAACTATTAAGGTCATGGATATTGAAACATAACGCAAATGTATTCTTCTTGGTTATGCTCCATACTTAGAAAGAAGTTATTGTTTTAATTTCCAATTACCTCTGCAATATGAAAAGATAAGTCGAAACTATTTTCAAAATGTTTACATTAAATAAATTTTCGTCTTAAGTTAAAGACCGTGAATTTTTTTTTTTTTTTCTAAATTATCGTTTCGAGTACTGTAAGTAATTTCTTTCTTATAATAATGATAAAAATCATTTATTACAAGATGATGGGTATCCAAGATTCGCCTTAAAGCATTAACAGTTTCATTATTTTCTTAATATAAGTTTAAGCTTATTAAAGACATTGTTGTCTAGTAGATGCCGTTTCCTTTTTCTTTTTCTTCTTTTTTTTTCAAAAACTTATTAGTGTCAAGTTTCCTTAATAGCGGCAATAAAAGCTAATATCCTATTTAAGGGCTTAATTACAATAGTAAAAAAGAAGCAATTGATTACTTGCAAACATAGAAACATATATATATATATATATATAATAATAAGTGTATATATATATATGTATATATATATATATAAATGTACATATATATATATGTATACTTGGTTTCCTTATTTAAGGATTCTACCATTATCTTCGCTTGTGCTTGACTGTATCGCCTAAGAAAACGTGTAATAATTCATAGAATTTATTGTATGAATCTCAAGCACCCTTGCAAGATATTAAAATAAATTCTTTTAGATTTTTTTTTAGATTAATTGAGGAAATGTGGAATCAATTTTGTTTGTGCATTAAATATTTAACGACCTTCCAATAAATAGTCGTATTAGAATTTTCGGGATTACAATAATTGTTATTTGGAAACAATTCCTTGGAAATTATGTTATTTTAGAGGGTTCTTCTAGACGAGTTTGTTGTCGTATTAGGGCTCAGTTTTAAGTCTAATTATAAAAAGTCTAAAGGAAGTAAAATAAAATTTAGAAAATCTAGAATAAAAAAAATATACTAAGATTTTACTTTTTTTTGTAGCTTTTACCTTTTCACAGAACATGAGCGAACCGAAAGACATGATTAGACATGATTAATCTCAGGGATAAATATGCTAAAGAATTTTATTGCAAAGCTGCGTTATTAAATAAACCATTTATGTTTTATGTTTCCGAATTATTAATCAATATTCACTAGAAATGGTGCAAACAAGTGGTGAAATGATGAATAAAAAATAATTCACTCTGGCAATACTATTGATTTTATGAAAGAAGAAAGAATAAAGAGAACCAAGAGCAAATTTCAAGCAAATTTCAAGCAGATCGAAGTTTAGATTCTTGAATATGGAGAGAAATTGTAAATGAAAATCGAATAAAAGAGTTTTATTTTATCAAAAGTTTCTTCTTAGCTGTGAACCACTTTAGAGAGAGTTGTATATAAATTCCATAGCGAAGAGTAGATTTATAAATATAACACGCAACCACGCTCCACGTCCGGAAACACTTGAGCAATGGTCAAAATTGAGGCTTTATCCGATTTCTATAGTTTTCAACTCGATTTGAAAGTTTTGTATGATACAAAGATTGAATTTATTTAATATCAAAAGTATCGGATCGATGAACAGTTCTTTTTTCGTCATAATTTCTTTTGAGTTCGAAACTGAATTTTCGAAATTGTTTCGAAACTGTTTTTGTTTTTTCAATTTTTGAAATATAATTAAATTTCGTAAACACATATTATACAGCCTTATAAATAAGTTTTCAAAATAAATTTCATAAATTTCAGAGTTTGTTTTTCTTTATTTGTGACCATACAAGTGCTTAATACATCTGTCATGTCTACCATAATTTCTTTAGTTATAATGCGCGTAAGGCGTTAATACATATTACTACATAAACTTAAGAGATAAATGTGTTCGAAAACAATATATTTGATGGTTAAATGGTCTAAAAAGTATTGCAAGTTATGCTCGGCAACAGATGAAACCCAATGACGTTTAATAGCAGGCACATAAATCTAAAATATGGGCAAAATAGCTTAAAAGTTCTTATGCTCAGATATAAAATGCTATGTCGTGAAAGTGAACTTTACGCATAAAAAATTTTATGTTTTATTTCAATAAAAGTACTATGCATTCTTCGCGAAATATTAGCATTCACAAATTAAGTATTCGTTCTTCTCAGAGATTGGATTACACTTTTAAAGAAGAAATCCCTCTACGAAATTTATTACCACATTTAAATGCCAAGCCGTCTGGCTCCGAAAGAAAAAACGAAATATTATTAGATCGTATTTTCGCGTTTGTGAATTTCTACTAAAGTAGTTCTTCACATCCGATTAGACAGGAAAAGCCTACGATACGACAACAAAAACATGTTCCGAAAAAGCAGAGAGAGGGAAAAAAATTGTGACTACAGTAAGTAAAGCCTATACTAACGCTCAGGAAACTTATGTCATGCATTTTATGGGTTTGGCTGTAATGCAACACGAACAGTAGAAACTTGTTTTTTCTTTAAACAAGTAAACTATAAACTAAACCTAGATACTTTAAAAAAAAACAGAAAAAAGCCGTTAAAACTTCTTAATACAAAAGATTTCATATACCACAACAACAGCAGACCGTATTCATTCATGAACCATTCGGTAGAAAATTCATAGTGGGTTTGAAAGCACATAGAGATGAAAAAACAACAAAAAGGATTAAAAAGTCTCTTTGAAAAGGCAGGACTCTCTATAGAGATACATATGACATATGGATCAAGGAATACATAAAGACGCAAAACTTTTAATTTGCAAAAAGAAAGCACGTATTTTTAATCTTCAATATTAAATAATCATAAGGCACACACAATATAAATCCACTATAATTGTTTGTAATTCCTCTTTGGATTCGTAAGATGAATTCATGGTAAGGACTAATATTAAACTTGATACTTTCCTTTAGTCTGTCAATTTTTAACTATCGTTTGCGAATAGGATCTTCAAGTACGCATGCATCTTGATTGATTTCACATCTCTTGCCAGTCATCTAAATGTTGACCACTTTTATGGGAGAAAGACACATGAAAATTTTCGCTTCTCATGAATTCTGCTTACACTTGCCAAACTTGAATTTAACGGCGCTTGAATAAAGAATGCGTCTTGTTATAAAGATCAAATTTGCGAACGACTACATTAATTTCAAGTTTACGCTTTTTTTCGCATGTTTTCTTTTGCTTTTGGGGAAAGTTTGCAAATTCGGCAAATTCCAAATAGTTCTGCAAAGTTTTTATTTACACGCTTTCTAGTTTGCTTCCTTTTTTTTGGAATGTATTTAATTTTTACTAATCTCTACTATTCTCTACTTTTCTCTGCTATTCTCTACTACTCTCTACTTTTCTCTACTTTCCTCTACTTTCCTCTACTATTCTCTACTATTCTCTACTTTTCTCTGCTATTTTCTGATATTCTCTACTACTCTCTACTTTTCTCTACCTTTCTTTACTATTCCCTACTTTTCTCTGCTATTTTCTGCTATTCTCTACTACTCTCTACTTTTCTCTACTTTCCTCTACTATTCTCTACTATTCTCTACTTTTCTCTACTATTCTCTACTTTTCTCTACTACTCTCTACTATTCACTACTTTTCTCTACTATTTTCTGCTATTCTCTACAATTTTCTGCAATTCTCTGCCATTCTTTACTATTCTCTGCTATTTTCTCCTATTCTTTATTACTTCGGAGTAGGCAATTACTTGAACTCATCTACCAAGTAAATTTCTGGATAATTCCATAAGTTCAGAAGTTTCCTAAAAAAAACCTGGATGCTTTCTGCAAAATTTATAATTTATAACGTCTGTATACCGTACCATAGACTTGATGGTAAATATTGTTCAATTTTATGTGGAATCTTTTAAAAAATTTTTGCATAACCATTGAAAATTTAAAAAACGAGATAAGAGAAGGAAAAAACAAATTACGCAATTATGGTATATAGGTATGCAGTGTATGTGTAATGAAATATTACCAATAACAAGTAATAAAATTACATACGCTTTGGAGCGAATCTTGAGCACATAGCCCTTAAAGCAAGCATTACAAAACGCGTTGGTGGCGTTTATGCAAAATCAAAAAAATATCTCGGGATAATTTTAACTTTATTTTAAAAAATATTTGGACGAAAATTGAAATCTAAATCTAATGCGAAAATTAGTTAGTTCAGTTATTAATAAAAATTTCAAGTTTTTTTCTTTTACCTTTTTTTTCTGGTAAACTTTTAAAAACAAATGGTGTTTGCTTGAGTAACTCTTACTTTGAGAATGGATTTATGTTAAAAATTTCAAGTAACTAATTAACGGAGAGACAAAACTCACTAAAAACTGATGGGAAATTGATGGGACCGTTACATGGGTATTTCTAGATGTTGTTACAAACATAACAACGAAATTAGTATACCCTAAAATAATAACAACAAGTATTACAGTTTTACAAACACGAACATACGCACGCTATAATAAACTTAACAGGCGGTTTTTGTTTTTTGTTTTTTTTTTCGTTTTTTAACTGACATACTAAAACAAAACATTACCTATTATAGTCTATAGCTTAGTAATAGGAACGGGTAAAAATACTTTACAATATATACGATAATAACAGAAAAGAAGGAAGGGGGAGCAATCGTAACACCAAGAGGTTCAAAAAGTCAAGTCAGCAAAGTTTGTTATTTAAAAAATTTAACGATGCCAAGAGTGTGTATTTCCTACAAATATATAAACGCGTGCTTGTATGTATGTGTCTATATATTTTATTATTCGGTTATTGGGGGTTGTTGAAAGAGGTGACGCCGCTGCTATATGTATGATATATATATATATATATATATATATATATATATTTGTATATACATATATGTATGTATGTCTGTACGTATGTATGTATGTATATGTATATATATAGCTGTATACATGTCCGTAAATAGTTAAATAATTGTGATTGTGTAAGAAAATATAAGAAATTTCTTTTATTATCTCCCTAAAAGTAGGCAACGATTCATTTAAACCTATTGATAGGAGATGGTTGCTCCGGGTGAACCCTATGTGCGTGTATGTTACTTTGAGTTTCTTTTTTTTTTTTGTTTTTAATAAAATTTGCCCAAATCAAGGATAAACACTAACGCGATTATCCTAATTTGACACACATATGCATGTCTGTGCCTTTTTTTGAATTTTATTTATTATTATTTTTATTATTTCTTTGGCTACCAATATGACTCAATGTTAGCTGTTTTTCTTTTTTCTTTTTTTTTTTTTAAATTTCCCAAACACAACAAGCGAAAGGTAATATTTTCATTTTGCTGTTGTTGAGGTTTCTGGCATTTTTTCAACAACAACCAAAAATTTCAACGATTGTAACGTTAGTTTAAACCTTAGATTTTCCCATAGAGAAAAAAACGTTTATTTTCCCTCAATTTCTTTTCACTTTCTTTTGCGTCGCTTAGAACATACATAACCAGCAAAATCAATTAAGCTTTTGATTTATGTTTCAGTTGTAATTTCAAGTGGTTTTTTTTATCTTCCGATTGCTTTCTATAATAATTGACAATTTTTTTCAAAATTTCAAAAATAGTTTTTTTCATTTTTCTTTTCTTTTTTTTTTCTTCTTTAAATTTTATTTTCTTCGCTTTCGAGTATCGTTGATATATGTATAAAAACGGAAGCTGACTTAAACGGAAGTGTTGCACGCACTCACATATGTTTATGTGTTAAAGGGAAAAAGTGAAGAAAGTAAAGAAAAAAAAAAACATAAAAAAAACAACAAAATTGTAGTAATAACACAACAGTAGCGATAACTACGACATACGTTAAAAATAAGGATATTTTTATACACGCACACGTTCTGTAACACTGAAACTGTAACATAACAAAACAAGGGTTAACAACGTTTGCTAAATACCGAGAATCCAACCAACCAAGTCTGTCTGATTATGTATGAAACGAGCAAACGAGCAAACGAGCAGACGAGCACATCAAAGGCAACACGCAACGACCAACCAAGTCTAACAATTAAGCAACGAACATGTCTGCGTTCATATAGGCCGGCAGTGGTTCGGTTGGTTTGATATTTTTTTGTTTAGAAAATACCCGCCAATACAACTATAAACACATATCTATATACAAAGATTCTGGTATTATATATATATATATATATATATGTATGTATGTATATATATAATAGCGACCGTTAACTACAGACGGTAGTTTAAAGAGTAGCCGTTAAGAACATGACACCAACGTTGCTGACTTGTATTGTTTGATGGTTTGGGTGTCAACTTGTTTTACTCGAACCGTTGCATTTCAGAACTGTTATTTTTTTTTTGTTTTTTGTTTTGTTCTTTTTCTTATGATAAAGTGTATTCAAGTGCATGTATATGTTACAGCTAATAATGATGATTCACAATGAGTTTGCTTATTGTCCTTTAAGTGTTTGTTTGTATGTGTGTGTATGCGTTTACGATTTCTTTTAAGAAAATTCATTATTTACGGACATTCAGCGTAACGTTTAATAACTTTCACTATCATTTGAAGTAGTTATGAAAATTTCAACATTTTGGAAAGTTTTCAAAGATTTTTCTCGAAATTTCACTTGTCTTCACTTGGCTATCAACAATAATAATAACAAAAATTGCAAACAGGACGAAGAAAAAGAGCTACAACAAAGTTAGAGAAAGCAAAAAATCTAATTTTCATTTCAATTAATTTGTTTTTAACTAGAAAATCTTTGATAACTTCTGCAGCTATATTACATTTACATAGAGACGATGTCAGACACCACCTAACAAAAATAATAATAATAAGAAATAAAAAAAAAACAGATGCAAATAAAATGCTAAGTCACTATGAGAACTTATGTTATCTGAGAGTACATATCAAAATTTGTAAAAAGTATCTAAATGAACTAATGACGAGTCAATGCATTCATGTCAATTCATTTTCAAACCATTGTAGGTAAGCACAGATCATAGTAAAAGATACGCAATTAATGTGGAAAAATTTAATATTAACAATAAATCGAAATCATCTACTTGCATAGAAAAAATGTTGTAAAGAAAAATATTACAACTGTCTCAGATTTAGTGTTACCTCGCAATCTACAATTCGCTGTTTTAAATAGAAAATTAACTAAAACTAACATAATTATAATCAAATAAGATCTCAGTTACCTTGAAGAGAAAATTTATACCTAACTCCAGCTGATAGATGTATAATGGACACATATTATTTAGCTTATAACTCTTAAAAAATATCACCAAATTATTTATCTCTCCTCTTTATTGTGCTGGCTTATCGAATTTATGTAAAAAATTTTTAGAAAATACGTTAAGTTTTGAAACATTCTCGCCTATAACTTACCCTATGAGAATTGGGTCTATATGTATTAAAACGGTCTAATTCTTAATATTAATTCTTAATACAGTAAAAATTAATCCTTTATAGCATAACAACAATAAAATATTATTTTTAATATTTTGTGGTGAAATTAAGGAAGGAATAATAAGATCTATGGTAAGAAAATAAATTTGATTTTTTTTTTTGCTTGGTTTTGTACCAGCAATAAACCGCCAATTTGTGGGGTTCTATCACGAAATCAAATAAAGAATTGTATTAAATCAAGTGGTATACCCTATTTAATGTCCGCGAATTAGACGGCAACTTCTATGAATTTTTTTTTTTTTTTTTTTTGCTAGAAGAAATTGATGGCTACTCTTGGCCTTAACACGTTGCCTTTAAGTTTTCTCATCCAGTTAAAATTGAATCAAATTTATCGACTATAATTAAGAAAACGTTTGTGCACTAAATTACTTACCAGCTAGAGATACTACTGTAGTAGCGTGCGTTGATAAGTAACCTGATTAATAGACCAAACTATAAAACACAATCTATATTTTAACTCATACTAGCTATTAATACGGTATTTATATACATACATACATACGTACATACAAATATTCGAGAATAGAACAAAATTGAACTTTTCCAACTGATATTATTCTACTATTGCATCCATTAATATTGCTTTAGTAGGCAAAATTATTTGCATATGCTTTATAGACGAAATTCATGCGCACATAAATGCAAACATTACAGGTATACTTGTAAGTGAAATCTCGTTCGTCATCATATTGACTTACTGACTGATTGACTGACACAGTCATTCTGATTGACAGTATACCCATATGCTTTTCCATTGTTGCTGACTAGCGGATCTAGTTTGATTGTTAAACAATTACGTTAATATTTCGTCATATTGTTACTACTACTACTACTACTACTACTGCAACTGCTACTGCTACTGCTACTACTTGGTCTCCTTCTCCCTTTTTTTTATTATTATTTCAGTCTATGCAAAATGAAAATTAACCACAGCTATTACACACCTACGGAAAAGCTCATTCACATTGAAGAGGATTGTGTTCACATTTACCTTTCTTTCTTTACTTTCAAACCATTATGGTGGTGTTGCTATTGAAAATAGCACGCATATCAAACAAAAAAATAAAAAATAAAAAATATATAAACAGCATAACAAACAAAAGTTTGAGAGTTTTTTTTAAACTTTTTTAGAATAAACTATGTTTTCAGGTTTTACTAAATTTTTTGCATTTTTCTAACGACGTAACTGCTTCTACTTTTAGTAAGTTACGTCATTCTTATCCTTACCACTAGGGTATAATGGAATGTTTCATTTTTGTCTCTTTTTCTATAAAGTTCTCTCTATAAGGTAAAGGATTCACACAATTTTCCGATCTTATATATTGTTTGTTTTACATATAATTCTTAACGGTTAAGGCATCTCCACTCATCTCAATCTGTTCTTTTGTCTCTACTTTCATCTGTTTGTCTGTCCGTCTGTCTGACCGGAACTAAAAATTCGTTTCTCTAAACGGCTGGCTATCTACCCAATCAGTTCCTTGGCTTTTTTCGACTTCTGTTTGCCTATCTGGCGGTGATGGAAATAAGCTCAGTATATAGCAATTTAAGCTCAGCTCAAGAAGGTATAACTTTTTCACTTAGATTTGTTAAATTTTAAAAATTAGAGAAGGAACCAGAAAGCTCATTTATATATAGCTAATTGAAAAAAAAACAAGTAAGAAAATTATATTCGGTTGCGCTTTATCTTACAAAAATTGGGAAAAACTAAATTGTAAAAGATGGGCGTGGCAGTGAAAGAACTTTCTGCCAAATTTGAAGACGATACCTTTAATTTTGCGATCAGGAAGAATGTTTACCACAGACATTACACAAAACGGGCAGACCGACAGACGGATAGACGGACATGCTTAAATCAATTCTAACTTTGATGCTGATCAAGAATATATATGTACTTTGTGGGGTGTCCGAAATTTCATTTTGATAGTTACAAACCAAATGACAAAATGAATTATACCTTTCACCTTCGGTGGGTATAAAAACAATTTTTGTAATCACAAAGTACAAAAGTAAAAGGCTTTTTCTTTTAATTGCAAGCGTGCGCAAAAGCCTGATGCTTACATTTGTAATCTAAATTTTCAAATTTGAATATAATTTTCTTACTTCTTATAATATATTCCTACGTGCTCTGCTGTCTATTTTTTTTTTTTTTTTTAATTCATATCTCAAGCAATTTTTATATTTTCACATAAAATTAAGTAAAACGTTGAATTACAGCTTAAACTATTGAAAGAAAGAAAAATCATTTGTTTCTCGTTGCGTTCATTTTCTTTAAGACATAGAAAATATAAATAAAATAATTTACTTTTAAGTTTTTGCTAACATTATCGACATAAAGCCCGCGATATCCTTTCAGCTTTATCGACAATATGCGCAATGTTTATGCAATCATTCAAATTAAACAAAAAAAAAAAAAAAACGTTAACTTTAACTAATTATCAAAAAAAAGTATATTAGAAAAGCTTTACATTACGAATAGCCACGAATGTTGAATACCATAAGAGGCAAGTGAGTTGTGAATCTATTTCAAATTGATTTATTGTTTATCAATTATCCAAAGAGTAGAAAAATCACTAAATTATTTGTTAATCACAAGCAAAAGTCAAACTGTTTAAATCTAATTTACATTAAATTTTCTACTTTTTGTGATAGTATTTTTTCCTTTTTTTTTCTTACAGTCCTACACCGTATGTTTCAGGACAAAGTGAATTAAAAATCCCGATTCGCGAAATTTCGATTGATTCAAAGTTCAGGAATAATTTATATAAAAATAATATGGAAGACCGTTCTCTTCTCTTTTGATATAATAATAAAATAATTTATTAGCCTAGCTAAGGTTTCTCTTCTTACTAACCACTGAGATCCTGTCAGAAGTTTTCCAAAAATGCTTCTATTGTCTATTAGTAAAGTTACGATAAACAGATGCTTTAGGAATTAATGTGTTCTTCCAATAGAGGTAATTTGATGTACAATCGTACGAAAAAGGGGAAAAGATTAATGATCTTATAACTCTTACTTAGCTAGATTTGTTAATGACAAGGCATTAAATATATTGCCAGGAGGTTATGCCTGTTTGTTCCACAATAATCTCTACAGAAGCTGTTCAGCTGTCATTCAATTTTTGCTTTGAAAAAAAAAACAAAAAACGAAAAAGTTGAATTTTTGAAAGCAATTGAACTAAACACACATTCACTGTCTCTCTCTCTCTCTCTCTCTTTCTCTCTTTCTCCCTCTCTTTCTCTCTTTCTCTCTTTCTCTCTTTCTCTCTTTCTCTCTATCTATCTATCTATCTCTCTCTCTCTCTCTCTCTCTCTCTCTCCATCTCTGTCTCTCTCTCTCTCTCTCTGAGTCTCTCTCTCTCTCTTTCTCTCTATCTATCTTTCTCTATCTTTCTCTCTCTCTCTCTGTCTCTCTGTCTCTCTGTCTGTCTTCTTAAAAACTAATGTGCTTTACATCAAGTCCTAATGAAAACTATTATAAATTATGCTTCATACTGCTAAACAGTTGTAACATTTTTTATACCCACCACCGAAAGTGAAAAGTATATTTCAGTTTGTTATTTGGCTTGTAACTATCCATAGGAAACTTCGGAGATCCTTGATTAGACTCAATTTTAGAATCGATCTAAGCATGTCCGTCTGTCCTTCTGTCCGTCTGTCCGTCTGTGTATTGTCTGTGGTAAACATTCTGCTGGCCGCAAAAATGAAGATATCAGTTTCAAATTTGGCAACAGCATTGGAAGTTCTTTCATTGCCACGCCTATCTATTACAATTTAGTTTTTCCACTTTTTTTAAGACAAGAGTAGGGAGTATAAAAGATTCAGCACAGCCGAATATAACTTTCTTACTTGTTTAAAAATGCACAATTACATTTCAAATACTTACAATTGAAATTACTTAAATACATTAACGAAAAAGAAAAAAAATCCTAAAAAATATTAATTAATACTAAATATTTCTTATATCTGTTATGTTTAGTATCTATTTATAAGAGCATGTGAATGTGAAATAATTTTCAAAATCCTTTCACTTTCTACGCGTGTTACAAACGTTTCAATACAATGCACATATCACTATCTCCTATTAATACATACACACACAAACAATAGAAATTAACACTCTTAAGAGTCAAATCGCTAAATTGTGGTGTAAGTAAAATCAACTTTTCACTGGTGCGTGTTAATGTGAATGAAAGTGCGATGAGCTAACATGGTATAGCGAACAAAAAAAAAATACAACATTAGAACATGCAATACCCTTAAGAGCCTTCACTACTTCTACTAATACTACTATTAGCACTGCTACGACTACTACTACAACTACTAAAGTACCAACAAATAAACCAAAAAGATGGTTAGGTAGGTAGGTAGGTAGTCATAGAATCAACTGTGATAGACAAACTGAGCAATATTGAGTGAAGCTCTTAGTGAGTGGATATAATAAACCGTCATTTATGTATGAAATTGCATGATATTCATGTGAATGTTGAACAATAGACGTACACGTATACATGTATGCAGATGCAAAGACAAACATATAAAAATGTATATTTGCTTCGCTAAATGCACAAACACATAAGCAAACATGTATACTTCTAGTTTGTGTATACATTTCGGAAAACTTTTTAGCCGCCATCAACTAGCCAACATTTCGTAATATCTGCTATGTACGTACGTACTGCGGTAGTAGTAGTAGTGGTAGTAGTACTAGTAATAGGCATACAAACTATAGGCCAAGTTAGTTTCTAAGAAAAAAGTAAAACATTTTCGTCTTGACAAAAAACAACTTGTTTTTTTTACTATTTTTTATTCTTCATTAATTTATAGTTTAATTTTAAACCATTTTTTTTTCTTTCTTTCTTTTCTTTCCTTCTTTTCTTTCGTTTTTTTTTTTTTTTTTGTTTTGTTTTTGGTTTTATAAAGGAAAAAGTTTAACTCGTGCTTTTCCTCATTTATCTATCAACCTAACCCAACTTAATTTACATGCCTGTGTTTATTTAAAGCTGGCTAGCTGTGCATTTATGTACATACGATAAACGTTTAGTGACGTTTTATTTAGCATTTTTAACACTTTTATTTTTAAGTATAAATAAAGAGCACACAAAAATAGAAAAAAAAAACAATCAAGTCGAATCTTGGATACCCATCAATTAATGATCATATATGAAGTGGAATCTGGAGTAAGTTGAAGATCTTAATACATAAGAAAATAAATGATTTCATAATTTGGATTTTGATCTAGTGAAGTCTGTATATATTTACGGTCTTAAGCAAAAGAATTATATACGCTTTGAAAGGGGAAATCAAACGAATATGTAATAATTGACAAATATCTCATTAAATGGTAGCGTATCAATATCAATATTGACTGTAAGGGGCGACCTTTTAGTAGTGTTACGATATCTATCGCGATACCGTGTTTACAATTAATATTTTTCCTACGTTATAAATTACGATATTCTCTTTATATAAGAGAGCGTGAACGTGAGAGCGTGTTTATATAAACGAAGCTCACCAATGTTAAATAAAATTATAATAATAAATAAAATTATAAAAATCTAAAATATTCAATCAATAAAATCCTAGACAAACGTACAGATAGACATTGTAAACAGTAATATAAAATTTAGATCATGTCAGCATTAATCATATATATGTAACATCCGTTAAGATAGAATTATTATACTTTAGTGGTTGATATAGAAGAAAGCGTACACATCAGTTACGTCAAAATTGAATGCAGATGCGTCTGTGTTTTATTTTTAGTTGTATGGTGTGCGTTGTTTAGTATTTGTAAAGAAATATGCGTTGCCAGGTGTATGTGTGAGTTTATTTAGTATTAGTGACATTTACAAATGTGTGTTGAAAGGTTTAAATTTTCGAAATGAATACATGGGGAGATACACGCGCACATACACACACATAAATAGGCAAACGCGTATACATAAACATATATAAGCGTATACATAATTTGTAATAGCGATTTTAGTTTTACTTTCCGGTTTTTTGGCAACTGAAAAATTGACAGAAAAACGATATGCAGTGAGAAAAATTAGTGAAGTGTTACAATTTAGAACGCAGTAGCCATTCATCAATAAGCAACTGAAAAAAAAAAAAAAAAAGTTGATTGCTATAAAACTCGCCTTTTACAAGGATATTTCAATGAAATATCGTCTAATGCTACTAAAAAAAATTTTGTCATACCGACAGATATCGTTCGCTTAATAAAACTGACCACTTAAGTATTTTAAAATTTGTTTTAACGCTTTCAACTTGATTCAAGTCAAATCCGCTATGATGATTAATGCTTTCTTGGGATAATAATAAAAATTTTTAAAAAGAAAAAATAAAAATAAAAATAGATCAAAATATTGAAAAATTGCGATCAAAACCTCTTATTTCTACCTTACGAACGTAATATAAAATATAATCTTCCTCTATCTATCTATTGACTCAAATAAATATCGTTTAATTTTCAGAAATTTATAAATGTATTAGTAAGTAAACTGCTCTACTAAACTTCTTTATTTTTAACATTGAATTTATGTAAATTATGTTTTTAAAAAGTTTATATTAAAAGAGAATCTGTGTGATATTTCGAAATATATTCTTAGAAAAAGAACAAACATTATTAGTTTTTCCTTTTTGTCATGGCCACATAATAAGATGATAGGATTTATTCACGTGATTTTTTTTTTATTTGTCTGCGGTATTTGAAATTATGATAAGAATAAAAGGATCGACAAAGGACAATAAAAAACTCAACACTATTAATGTTGATTTAAGAAATATTTTTATTTGATATTATAATTTAATATAATAATATTTGAATTTAATGAAAACATTTTCATAATTTCCAATGGGTTTGAAATCAAAATTAGGTTTACAAAAATTTTTATAAAGTAATCGTCTCTCTCATCTACACTCTGTGTATATCACAGTGTATAAAAATGGAACACGGTCATGGTCGAGGTCAAATAGACGTTTGATGCGCGTTCAGAATGAAGAGCAAATTTTTAAAACAAATACTAAAGTATGATTCTCTCTAACAAGTTTACAAATTAAATAAATATATTTGATAATGTGACATTAATTAATTAAAACGAATAAGAAAATTATATTCAGCGATTGCGAATCTTTTGTATTTGTACCCATGATATTCATCTTAAAAAAAAAAAAAAAAAAAAAAAAAATTGTCAAATTTCGATATTTCGATAATATTTTGGGATAGGCGTGGTAGATTTTTTCATTTTTATGAAATACCAACGAAATTTCTATCGTTTAATTTATGAGTAATGTATGTAAGAAAACACCCAGAAAGTAGGAGTACTTCCAGTTTATATTATGTAGTAGGCGTGACAGATTTGTTTTAATGCTTCTGCCAAATTTTGTGTCTGACATCTTCATTTTTCCAAACAAACGAATGTTTGCCACAGATATTACCCAGTCGGACACAGGGACAGACTGATACTTTTAAATCGATTCTAAATTCAATGCTAATAAGTTTATAGAGTCTCTGAAGCTTCCTTCTGGACGCTGCAAATGCAATATGACAAATGAATATACCCTCCGTTTTTCGGTGGTTGCGTATAAAGAAATAAGAGTTTATGACAGTTCTAAGTCAGACTACAATGGCTACATTTAAAGCTATTTCAGCTTACAGTGAAGAGCATAAAAGCATTAGAGATTGTGATACAAAGTGGATACCGGCCCCATATTTATAATTTATATTTTTCCAGTTATTTGGGGGGATATCTCTTATATGTGTAGATAGGGTGTTGGTCACGGCGTGAATTATAGCTAGAAAGAAATTGATGTAAATAAAAGTTGCAAAATTTTTATTTAAAGTATACATTTACAATCTTGTTATTGATTGACTCGTATACCGTCAGTCAAATTCAAGCAAATTTTTTTTCTTTTTGCAACTCAAAAGCTGTTTTTAGTAAAAAGTTCAATAGATTTGGAGGTTAAAACTATTGTGAAAACTATTAATTGATGATCACAAGACAAATTTGAATATAAATATATGTTTATAGTTTTCAAAAACATTTGAAAACAACGATATTTTTATAATATTTCTGATTATTATTTTGATTCTCGTAACGCATATCGATTTAAGGTGTGGCACAAATATTTTTTTTTATGGTCCTTAAAGAAATGCTCCCGATCAATTCAATGGCGTACAGGAAATATTTGAAAGAAATATTCCAATTAATATATACATATATATAGATATATGTAAATGTATATATATTTTCTTTGAATTATATGTCTGTAAGCACGATTTATCCCGAAAGGAATATAACTTTCACTTATTGACTTGCCAAAGAAGACATTAGAAACTCTATCGTATATATTTTATAATAGATTTTGAATCAATCTATAGTCAACTATGTCGTCTATTTGATTTTAGAACTCTATCAATATTATTATTAAATTAAAACACAATATTCGAAAACTTGACAAATAATTATATCTTGTATATATATGATGTGCTTATAGGGCTTTATATCGACTAAAAACCGTTAAAACGAAGCTTAAAAATAAATTCATCTAAATAATATTTTAATAGAAAAATCTACAGCGAATATTAGAAACAACGGGGGCGGGGGGAGGCACTATAAACACAGTTTATTATTATTATTATAATAAAAATATTTTGGATAGAGAATTTGGACAAATTCGCGAAGCTATATACTATTAAATACTGGGACTGTATGGCAACCAAAAGTTCATTTTATATATTGTTTGTTTGGTTCTTTTTTTTTTTTTTTTTTTTTTTCAATAATTTTTTGTGTTTTTTCTTATTTCTTGGTGTGTTTTTTTTTTTTTTTTTTTTTTTCAATAATTATCTGTAAGAAAATCATACGGTAAAGTAAAGCTTATCAAAAGTGTTCATCCATATTTTATTTGGGGGGAGGGGGGAAAAAAACAACAAGCAAAAAATTCAAAATATTTGCTAAGGACATTTGGCAATGAATTGTGGATGGAATTCAGCAACAAATTCATAGGCACGTGTACATTATTTATAGTATATACAAAACAATCATAAGGGAATGAAGTAGACAATCAGGTTGGCAAAGAAAAAGGATGCTGTATGTAAGTGTATGTTGACCTACTAAAACGACCATACATTTGTGCACAGACATAAAGGTTATAAAGAAGGGTGATGAAGTCAAAAAAAAAAATCAATTCTTTTGATAGGAAAAACAATAAATAATAATAATAATAATCGAGTGTTCTAAACAGAGAGTGTTTTATTAGAATAAAAAGACAAAATTTTTTTTTAAAAAAATTTTTTAAATATTTACATTTTGTCGATTTCATCTTTAATAACTTGGTAAATAAACATGATGAACAATATGAATTCTTCACCGGTTTCAAATTTCAAATATAAATTCAAAATTTGAAGCTCTAGCACATGTTTAATGTAGTTTTAAGCTCTAATTTGCAATTGATTTGAAATTAATTATTATTTTTTTATTTTCTATTATTCATATTATTATTATTTATATTATTATTATTATAATTATAATTATTATTTTTATTTTAATTAATTATATAAAATTTTTTATTTGTATTTAATTAATTAATTAAATTTTTTTTTTTATTATTATTAATTGATTAATTTTTTTTTTTTTGGTAAAAACTTTTCTTTTACTTTTTTTGTTATTTGATTTTATTTTATAATATTTGCTTTATATATTTTTTTGTTTTTAAAAAAAATTTTTTTTTAAATTTTATTTTATACCACAACTACTGCCACTAACTTTTCGACAACTATTATGAGTTTACATTTCTCCTGACCGCTTGCCATAGATTTATAAATTCAACCTTTTTTTTTTGTTAGCATAATTTTATAAATTATTCTTTCTTCATTTATTTATTTATTTGATTTTAGTTTTTCCTTTGGCACTATATCTAAGAGTGAAACGTTACACCAGACTTACTTTGGTATACAACTCGACTGACATTGTACTACTATGTCCACGACTATGACTATGACTACGATTGCCGTGGTTAGCTGCCTAATGGTAGCGGCCTGTTCGAACGTTTGTCGTCCGGCATTCTTTTCACTTATGCACTTATAAAATTGAATGCCTGTAATTGAATGTCATTTGGAAAAAAATTTGTTTGCCTTTATATTATTTTTTGACTGCTTTTTGCTCTTTTTTTGCATTTTCCTTTTTTTTTTTTGTTTTTCGATTTTCTTTTTTTTTTTGTTTTTGTTTTTTGCTTTTTTATTCTTTTTTTTTTTGTTTCCTGACTCAGACTCTTTATATTCCTTTCAATAGACATTTTCGCATTTAGCAATTTTATCAAATTCATTTTCTACCACTTTGTTTTTTTTTCTTTTTTTTTTGTAGTTGTTCTTATAGTTGTTGCTGTTGTTTATTGTTTATAGTGTGTGGAGAGTATTGTGCATATGCATAGGCTCTTTAGAAACGTTAGGATTTTGTAATAACATAACAACGACAAAAGAGCACTGAAAGCCACTAAATAAATAGAAGGGAGAACAAGAAAATCAGTGTCATCAGAAAATCTCTAGAGTCACTACTTTATTTATATTGGTTGGGTTTTTTTTTTCGTTTTCGTTTGCGTTTTTGTTTTTGGTTTTTATTATTTTATTTTGAGGGAAAATTTATAAAAAGTCAGCAGAAAAATTTTGTAATAAATACAATAGAAAATATTGTAAATAATAAATTAAATATTAATTTTTTGGTTTATCATACGTACCGAAGGATTTATTGGGAAACTTAAATTTTACAACAAAATCGCCTTAGATGGCATACGGGGATGGATAGCTACATATTACTTACAGTAAATTTAAAGAAAATTGTTTTATTCTTTTTACATTTAAAGCAGAAAATGGAAAAAGTAAAATTACTGCTAAAATGAACGAGAAGATTCGGCATTTAATAACATTACTAATCTTGGCTATGCACCGCCTATAATGAATATAAAAATTTAAAAGAACTCTTCGACTTTTTTTTTTCAAACCTTAATCAAGAAGCGGGAAAGCTAGAAAATCTTTTAGTCCACCTAAACAAAAAGAAAACCACCAAATGCCTTAGACGGCTTAAGTTTAACTTTAGGTAATCACAATGTATAGGAATCTTCTAGTTTTCTTAAGCTTTATGCTTGAAGTCAATGCAATAGAATAGCTTGGTCCTCTTGCAGAAAAAAAAAAATACGAAGGAAAACTTTATATGTTATTGTGGTCGAATCTGGACAGTCATTGCTTACAGCACACGTATAGGAGTCGCTCTCGATTTTTATTTAATTTATGGTGTAAAGTGAGGCGGTACATTTTTTTTCGTAGAGAAACAAAACGAGTGAGAAAAACCGTTTAATTTTCTTTTACATTTTAGGAGAGATACGCGCCCAAATAAAACAGCATTTAAGTTATAAGACTCTCTTTACATATAAAATGATTTAAGAAAATCTACACGATTGATAAGTATTTAGGTAGAACTTTGGAATTTTGGAACAGCTTGGTTTTCTTAATTTTAAGCAAGAATTAGACGTATATTAGAAAACAAAACTACCCAAAAAAAATCGCTATCAACTTTAAATCGCATCTAGGAGATTCACTACTACAATAATCGCAAAGCTTCTTCATTAACCATATGGTATATTCGAAGGCTTAGTGTTATATTTATCTCACCAACGTTGAAGACGATTTCGAAAAACATTTCGATCTTAGATCGATAACTAGTGTAATTTGCTATATAGTGTAGCTAACGTTTATAAAATTACCTAAATTGATAAAAATTTATTCAATTTAATTTAAATTAATTAATTTAATTGTCATTAAATTTTAATTAATTATTTAAATTAAATTATTTATTTAATGCAAGTGTTTCTTCAAGAGAAGTGCAGGCACAGAAGTATTCTTGTAAATTGCGGAATTTTTCACTAAAATAATCGGATTCTATATTTTATACGATTTTGACAAATATTTGCAACGAAGAACAGATAAGATTAATATAAAGATTTAATTTTTTTTTAATATTATTAGTAACGTAGCACACAATGAAAGGCATAAAATACTTATCATCTAAACATTTTTCAAATTTTCATCTCATTTTTTTAAACTTAATAGTTTCCATAACAGACACTAGACCCACTTGAGCTTATTTATCTTCATAAGCTGCCAAGCCATTCTATTCAGTTTTGTTTCAAGAATGTGCCTATATATTTCCCTAACCAGGATAAATGTCCGTCTACCCCTTCTATTTAAATCACTATTACGTTCTCATTAATTTCTCCGGAACTTATTACTTTTGTAAAAATCGTTCCATTGTGAATATTTCGATTATTTGCGTTTTTCTATATTTCGTTAATTGTACGCAAACGATGTTAGTCTACATATGTAATTACATAACTACAATATAATGTTTACGCTGACATATCTGATTACGCTTACATATCTGGTTACGCTTACATATTTGACGCATATCTAATTACACTGACGTATCTGATTACGCTTACATATCTGGTTACGCTTACATATCTGATTACGCTTACATATCTAGTTACGCTTACATATCTTATTACGCTTACATATCTGGTTATGCGTACATATCTGGTTACGCTGACATATCTAATTACACTGACATATCTGATTACGCTTACATATCTTATTACGCTTATATATCTGGTTATTCTGCTATGTGTTTAACTAAAAGAAACGCGAATAACCGAAAATTTTGAGCATATTTTCTTTAATTTCAAAAATTATTTTTCAAATGAAAAACAAAAGCGAACAACTTGTGTCTATGAAGTACTTTCGATTTAAGCCACAAATAAGTTTTGTTTTGTTTTTATCAATATTATTATTATCATTATCATTATTATTATTATTGTTATTATTCATCAAAATAAATAAACGAACCGTGTTCATAAAAATAATTATGAGGCACCTGTGTTTCTACAGCTGACAAAATCTTAAAAAAAACATCAATATGTTTCAAAGATATAAAAAAAAGTCAAAAATTTAAGCTGCATAAAAAAATATAAAAGCTTTTATACATCTATAAGTAGCACATCGTCCTGTTAATGGTAAAATGATGTATTCCAAGTCTCAATTGGTTTTTATACGATTATTAATAACTTCAGGTAAGAGTGTGAGTTAAATATCTTAGAATTTAAAAGTGTCCCCGTAATCGTAACGAACAGCAATGAACCAAAATTGAAGCATGTTAGTTCGTTAACATTACGTTATGTTAAGTAGAGCTTTTTACTTAATCTTCCATTGTTTGCGTTGTCTCCTCAATTTCTACCTGTATTTACATTAAAAGACCTTTAAAGCGAAATAACCAATAAGCCAACCACCTGTAGCAAAGAATGCCGTCAACACGTTAAAGTAATTTATACCGTAGCTGCCGTCAAGACATGAAAAAATTATAAAAATAAAAAAGTGAAATTTTGCTTCACGTATCTATTAACGATAAACTTGACAATTTGATTTTGCAGCATTTTCCCAGCGGTGACGAAAACTCTGACAAACTATTAGCGCACGTTTTTGGCCTTTAACAGTATTTATTACAATTAGATTTGATTACTATTAGATTGACGATAGTTTAGTTTATGATCATACAGATACAAAGAGTTTGGCAACGCAAATATTATGATTTTTCAACTGATCATAATGAGAATGAAAAAAACAAAACGTTAAAATTTAATTGTACACTAGTAGATAGAAAAGTTCAATAAATTTAACGTAATAGATATATTTTTAGTTTAAACTAAACAGATCAAATTCAAAGCTACCATATTCTTCAACCATTACTTCCAAATTAAAGTTTCAAGTTTCACGTTCTAAAAGCGGCTAAATATCATCTGTATATCGTTCCACTTACTACCCCCCATACTTAATCAACTTGGACTGCTAATATAATGTAACCGAGTCAGTTCGTTTATTAGCCCATTTAGTCGTGAACCGACAAATAGGAGGGATTATATTGTTTATGGAATTTCACGCCTCAATTTATAGACATGAATTGAAAATTCGAACAACACTGCTCTAAAACTTAGAATATCAAAGCGTAATTCAATTACAATCTATATATATAGGTCAAAACATCTAACAAAAATGATTCGCATTTGACTTTTCGTCGCACCTCATTTTCAGTGAGGATAACTGATTTTCACATAAATTCGTTTAAAGTTTTTAGATATCAATAGATCACTCCAGTAGCGTATATAGCTTTTGCATTTTTTAACATTTTTTTCAAATTATTTTTTAAGAATGTTAATATAAATTTTCACTGTAATTTAACACGCTGTTAACAGTTTATGTTGGCATTTACAGTTTAAATACGCAACACAAACCTTTACCCTAAAAAGCTTTATTATTATTATTTCTTCTATAGGAAGTAAAGCTTAGTGCGGTAAAAGACAGCGTAAAAAAAACGATACAACAAAAACCCTTTAAATTTCATGACTAAAACTCAGTAAAGCGCAACAAAAAAAAAAAGAAGCCTACAAAATTATAAAAAAAAATACACACACATAAACATATATACTGACATTTCTCTAGGAGATAAAACACAAAAACTTAGGCAATTTAAACTTGTTGTCACTGGGAAAGTTTTCTAAGGATACTCTACAATAAAATAAAGCGAAAATTTTAGCAACTAAAGAAGTTTGTAACGGGAAGACTGAAAAGAATAATTAAGAATAAGAAAAAAAACAGTGAAATCTAGAAAAAAGTTATAATTAGATAAAGGCGACTTTTTGATACCCGTCACCTCAGGCATATATACAGAAAAAAGCATAAAGTTTTTTGCTAATTGAGGGACACATCCCTGAAAAAAAAATTTCATAAATTTTTTTGAGCGATATCTCCTTTAGATTCGAAACTATTAGTAAAAATTTTAAAAAATAATTTAATTTTTTTGATTTTTTTTTATACTTAAAGTTTTCGAATGAAGGAAGCAGATTTTACTTAATCGTTCCAGGAAAACACAAATACATCAAGTTTCGTCTTCTATCTGAATTGTTGCGGCAATAAGTGTTTAAATAATAAATGAGATCTGAAGAGATGGACAGACCGACGTAGCTAAGCAGAATTTAAATATAAATTATTTATATATAAAAATAATAACAAAAATATAATAAACAATAATATAATATAAACATTTTTAAATTAAAAAATTAATATAAAATATGAATATAAAAGAATGAATATAAAAAAATGAATATAAAAAGTTAATCTAAAAAAATAAATATAAAAAATGAATATAAAGAAATAAATATAAAAAAATTAATATAAAAAATTTATATAAAAAAATTAATATAAAAAAAACTAAACATAAAAATATTTATATAAAAAAATTAATTTAAAAAGATTAATATAACAAATTAATATATAAAAATAAATATAAAAAAATTATTTAAAAAAAATTAATATAAAGAAGTAATTATAAAAAAATTAATATATATAAAAAAAATTAATATAAAAATTTCTGATGGGTTAAAATGGTTCCCAAATGTCCCAAGTTCACTAAAAAAAATAACTTTTTATTTCTTCTTACTTTATATTTCTTCTTTTGAAAAGAGGAAAACGATCGGATGGACAGACATGGGTAGAATCGCATGCTAAAGTATGACAAAAAATATAATAACTTCGTATGGTATTCTATAAGTCCTTTTTTTCTAACGTTACAGACGAAATAAGAAATTGAACAGACCCTTACTGTACTAGAAGAACTTTTTTAAGTACATGATGTCTGATGCAATAAGAAAAATAAGCCAAAAAACTTTACAGCATATTTGTGTTCTACGCGTAGAGTAGAGTACTAAAACAAGTCTTTTTATCGTATATACTACTTCATAAAAAGAATTATAAAAAAAAAAAAAATGAAAAAAAGTCATATAAATTTTTTTTATTCATATTTTAAATTTATTCAAAATTTTTTTACGCTGATTAGACAGCGACATAAAACCTGAAATATTATTTTTTCTTTTTTCCTTATTTTCAATGTGAAAAATTAAGTATTAAACTGCATCCCCCGGCAGAGACAAACAGTAAATTTAGGCATTTCTTGAACGGCATATAAAGGGTAAGGGGTAAAAGATTTACATACAAACGTACGTCATAAATCACACCATGGTATTTAAAGTACTAATTTCGTGCTGCTTGCATGCAGCATAAAAGTGCGACAAATAGTGCAATTTTTATATCATAGAACACATTGCGCTGGTGTCTTAACCACAGATAAATTATAGCTGTGGTCAGTGTGTAACCCGTCACCACGATTACTACTCGAACGAATATATATCGACCAAGTTTTTATATATATGCGCTAATTTTAGAAGCCTTTCGAAAGCAATAGTTGTGTTCCTACCCAATGGTAGAAGTAATCTATATAGTCCCCGCAATTATTACCGTAAATATAGTGCGACCATTAAGCTGTATAACATGCACGTGGCATTGTGCTCATAATCTCATGCATGATGCATGTTAATCGATTTAAGTTTACTAATTTACTTTACTCTTTATATATTTTGTTATTTTTTCTGGTGCAATTTTTTATTTTCGTAATAAGAATTCTTTCTTAAGGAAAGACACTTTCGTCTTATCGTTGCTAACATTTTCCAATTTCCATTCCTCGTATTGTTACTTTATCAGAAAATCATTCCGATATTTTTTTTTTTTTTTTTTAATGACCCATTACTTAGGAGATATCTCATAAACGTGTATAAAGACGATATTGGTTAGCAAAAAATTAAGAAAATGAAAAGGTATGGCCGCGAAGACTGGTAGATATATGACTATAGTCAAAATAGCAGCGGCCATAGGCCCACAGTAATTCTTTAATATGGTTTACAACAATGGAAATTGGATCCTTATCTACCGGCTTTCTTATCTACTCGGCTACGCGGTAACCTAATATTGCATAAATTGTTTATAACCAGACTATTTACAAAGAATTTTTAATTAAATCACATAATATAATTACATCATCGACAAATTGTCTTTGTTCATCTGTATAACAATAATTCCAAATATTCTCTACACTAAAGTTTTGCAAAGAAATACAAAAAGACTTTGAAAACTTTTTCTATGAAGAGCAGATATTGCAAAAAAAAAAAAAAAATTAATAAATTAATCTGAACACTAAAACCATACACTTGTATTTTGATCATTACCGGATATTTAATATCGTTAATTCAAGGCCCTTCTACAGCGTGGACTGTAATTTTAAATCAAAAAAGACAACCTGAACTAACTTTAATACAGAAATATAAATTTATGAAAATAAAATTTTAAATTAAATTGATTTGATCGATTTGAAGGATTTTTTTTTTGCAAAGAAAAATTGTAATTAAAATTTTTATAGAATTTATACAAATTTGACGAAAAAAAAAATTAAATAAATTTACTTTCTTCTTGATCAGGTGTTTATCGTTCATTTAACGGAAAAATTTTTTCCTAAAGCAATTACCGTAACGTTCGACAATTATCTTTCTACCATTGACCTTGACCAAATATTAAATGATGGTAAGCAAATATTTTTCCACATACACACGCGATACATTGTGTATACATACACATGTGCGTTAGAAGCTCTTGAAACTAAAAATAAAAAAGAAAACATTTTCTTTCTAAATTTTAGGGTGAATTTTAACAACAACAAAAAAAGAAAAGAAAATTTATTGCTCTTTATGAAATTTCATTAAGAAATATTCGTATCCACCAAAAAAAAAAAAAACAAAAAATCTATTAAGAAAGATTCTTTGGTCTTCCAAGCGAAACTTGGATACCCTTTATATATCGTAGCAAAGCGATCAATTATCCTCTTACTTATTATATTATATATATATATATTTAACAAACACTTTTATTATATTTATGTCAATAGGTCTTTATAGTTAACAGTAAAATTTTCGATTTTTATAATTGATCTCTGAATCGTTTCAGAAATAGATGAACCATTTCTTTTTTTTTTTTTTTTAATTTTTTGCCTAAATTTCTGGTGTCTGGTAATAAAGATCAGAACTAACAGTTAACTAATGAACGATTAATGAATAAGTGTAACATAAATAATTATAAGGATTTCCCGATAAGTACTTCAAAGTGCGCAATGCAACAATACAATAAAATTTATATACAAGAAGAAAAAAGATACGAATCTTGTATAATTACAAAATCCCTTTTAGAAAATGTACGCAAGTCAACCTTTGGATATGTTATTCAGTACTTTAGGTTCATGGTCACAACAAAAGCTTATAGGATAACTTAACTTAATTCTTACATTATAAAAAAACAAAACCTTAAAAATTTTGTAAATTTTCATTTCAATAACTTGTATTCGATTTTCGGCGACCGTGTGATTATCGAAAGTAGAGAGGACGGCAGATGAGGCGGACAAACTGATGTAGAGTGTTTCGCACAATTTCTTCTTGTGCATATAGTTCGTGGGAACGAAAATAAGACTTTTTCGTTTGGTCTGGTTACGTAACGAGTTTGCACTAAGGAATTTTCTGTATATAGGGTTTATTAAAAAGTTCAAAGAATGGTGTGTCACATCACCTTGTATTTACTGACGAATAAGGTTTCATCTTTTAAATTATCATTTGTGAAAATTTACAATGATCTGTCAATTCGTTCGTATAAAAACTGAATAAAATAAAATATATTTTTATGTTTTTTTTTTTTTGCGAGAAAGCATTTAGAGCGTTTAAAAGATAAAAAAATTGATTGTGAAATAGTAAGCAGTTAGCAAAAATTATTTTCATAACGATTTTCTTCTTAGCTACTGCTACAAAAAAAAAAAAAAAAAAAATAATAATTTTTTAAAATAATCTATTACCTTAAAAACCAATTAATTTAAAGCGGCATTTAATTAAAATATGATAATAATATGATAAATACTGACATGTAAAGTGATCTCAATTTTTTGTAAACAAACAACTCTTTTTCTTTAAAAACAATATTCGAATCGAGAATAAGAGAGTATTTGTCCTGGAATCAAGAACTTGCATTTTTTTTATGGAAGAAGATTTTAAAGTAGTAAAACAGGGTTACCTCGTTTCTTTAAAAAATCATGTCTGTTTACCTTTTTACCCCTTTAGGTATGAATTTATGTAACATTACTGAACCTAATAAATTATATATATATATATTTATATAATAAAATTTCAAACCTTAACAAAAAAAATTAAACTTGAATTGAGGTAAAGTTGTAAAAAGCAATTATTGGTAATTAAAAATATATACGAATGAAAAACTTTTCGAGTAAAACTAAAACTTTCAATCACTATAACTAAGATAATCTACAACAAAATAGATTAAGTTCACGCTATTTAGATTCAAAATGCATATTATTGCGCATGGTCTAGTGGTTAAGAAACGCGATCATAATATCGGCGACATATCTAGATTCAATTTATTGCGTTAAGCCCTTCTTCTTTAATTATGTTCCTCCGCAATAGTACATGATCGATCAAAGATAAAGATATGAAGCATAGATACCATCTCTCTCCAATTCGTTTTGATTATCATCGCCCGTTTATTAAGTCTCCAATCATGTTTAAAAAAAGAAGAAGAGAAATATAATAGAAAAAAAAGTCCCCACTTAAAATTCTCGCCAGTAGTTAAATAAATTAAAAATAAAAAAAATTTTAAATCATTAGATTTGATTTGAATAGAAGAGGGAAGAAAGCTTAGGAAACTTAGTAAAATTTAAATTGATCCTCGCTGTAAAGAAAGCCAATGAAAAAAGTAGTAGAGTATATTAGCGAATATCAATCGTAATTCGAAAAAAATTTCTTCTACGTTGGAAGAAATCATTTCTTTTAAGATTTACGAAATTTCGCTTTGCATATATTTTCTATAAATATTTGTAAGGTAATCTTCTAAAATATTATTGACAAGAATTTAACGAAGAATCTTTTTAAGAAAAAATTATGAATTTGAAAGTATTTCCGGCGTAAGGACTTTCAGCTTTATATGGCAAAATTCGCCTAACAAACGTTAACAAGCGCTGAACGCGGAGCTCGAATATGTTATTCTCTTAGTTGTGTTCTTAAAACCTTACTCCCTTACGTCCGATTAACCCAAGTTCTATCTCCGATTTGTTGAAACTTTCTTATGTGTTTCATGCGAAAACGTGCGAAAAATTATAATAAATGAATTGAAATTAATAAAACTTTAGCTAAACAAACAAAGGAACATAGTAACAGATAGGGATATAAGAAAGAAAATTATTGAAGAATAATTTGTATAGAAAATTTTGAATTTTTGATAAAATAGTTTTCCTGCGTCATCTCCGAAAGATAGTTAGTGAATAATGGCGACCTTAACTAAAAGCCTTAACTTAGCCATGAATCCTTTTTTTTTAATTGTAATATAATAAACATCAAAAGTAACAGCGGCAATTGGTAACCTTTGGGTTTTCCGTTCAAATTACTTGTGTACTTGTATTAAGTTATAATAAATTCTAACATATTATATGACATTAAAAATATTTCATGATATAAAACACGAAATTTGATTAACACGAAAAACTTTTGTGTTGAAACATGTTTTCGTGATTGACTTTGAATTTTTAATTTTTGTTCTTAGTTAAAGCATTTAAATTATTTCAATTAACCTTCGATTAGTTATTAACTATATTTACCTTAAACCTTGTTTTTAAGGTAACATAAATAAGCAAAATAATGAAAAATTCTATTATAGAACACCTTCTCTGAGTTACATATGTTTAATAAAATATAAATTATATCAAAACATGTGATTTAAGATTTTTTTTTTTTATCTCAGTAATAATATTCTCTTAAAGGGAAAGCACAAAATTATAGAAATAATTCATGAAGATTATGATTTTGATTCGATAAATATTTAAAAATTCAAAAACCTTATTAAAATGATCTCAATTATATTTTATAACTACTACGATCGAAGAACAGAAACGAATTGGTTCAGTTTTTCTGTATATAGAATCGAGAATTGAGAATCGAGACTTGAGAAATTCTCTATTAAGCATACATTGATACAGAAAATTTTTTACCAAAGCGACAAGCAATGGCAACATTTTTGAAAGCTTAAATATATTCTTATTTAAGATCTATCACTTCTATCCGTAATCGAGTAACCACTCGATTAATATGGATTCTAATACTATCATGTCACTTAGAGACTTCATGAGCAAAATTTTCTTTGAAAAATATTTAATCTTAGAAAGTTTTTAAGTGCAACTGTGGCTGCTGAGTTGTTAAGAAGTGCCTCCCGCAAGTCAGTACCGCTTGGGTTCTCAAATCTCAGAGAGCGGTAAAGTTTTTTTATAAGTAATACACTAAAAAAAATAAATACACCAACGAGCCGTCAGCACTAAGTTGCTAGTGCTCAATATACTTCTAGTCTAAGAACTAAATTAATTAGTCTAGAATAACAGATGTGCTGAAAAGTTCGTAGGCTGACACAAAGATGGCGCTACTAGTATTAAATCCGTATGATCTTTAGTTAGTCCTAAGCTTCAAAAGACACGAGTATAAATCTGACAGGTCTTGCACTATTAGTATGTAAGTTATAGCATTTTTAGTGAAGCAACATTTGTTAGTTTGAAAAAATTAATAAAAAGTAACTTCGTGTGTTAATAAACTATTGTTTTTTGGCGAAAAAAATACTATTGAAGCCAACATTAATAAACATTAAATGAACATAATATAAACATTATTCGGACTTTGCACCACGAAAATCAACCGTAAGGCAGTGATTTGCTAATTTAAACGGGGCGCAGTGACCTTCGAGGACGATGCACGCAGTGCACGCCCCAAAGAGACTGTTACCGCCGAAGGCATAAAAAAAGTTTATAAAATAATTTCGGTTAACTGTAAAGTGAAGCTAATTGAGATAGCTGAGACCCTAAAGTAAATGAATATTTGTTTAGGCGAAAGCTCTATTGAAATTGGGTGCCGCAGCGAGCTCACAATCGACCAAAAACAACAACGAATTGATGATTCTAAGCAGTGTTTGGAGCTTCTCAATCGTAATAAACCCGAATGTTTGTGTCGATATGTAACAATGGATGAAATATGGCTCCATCATTTTACACCGGAATCCAATCGACAGTCAGCCTATTTTGAGGCTAAATTCTATTAGAAAAAATAAGGATTTTTCTATGTCAGCCTACGAACTTTTTAGCCCACCTGGTATGATAATAATAATAATAAGTGTCAGACTGCAAATATGTTAAAACTTCTCTCTAGCTTTTCAATTCTGTATTAGATAAATACACACTGATCAGGTATCAGGTTCTATTACGATATCAGTTAATGAAACAAGAAAGAGAGAAAAACAACAATCATTTTTCGAGACTACATTCGATTCCGTTTTTAAACTATTTACGATTAAATCTTTTTTAGCCGTTGCTCTTGGGAATTTCGCTATACGCAAAAGATAGAAAAATTCAAAATTTAAATTAAAAAGTGAATCTTTTTTATACCAAAAATGAAAATCTATCAAATATGTTTAATGATTAAGTCTGAACGAATGAAATCAATAGTTTCTTCTATAGGTTCTTAGCTGGTACAACCACAACAGTTATAAAAATAATTTGTGCCTATAATTAATTCCTACAGAAGAGTCTTTAATTAATAAGAATATAAATGGTTGTTATCAATTTATTATAAGTCATAAATAACATATGTTAAGGTATAAAGTATTTAAATCAAATTTGCTCTAGTATCTGTATAAAAATTTTGATGATAAATTCGTTATGGACAAATGTCAGTATTTACATAACGACCAGTTGTTTAATTCCCTGGCATTGACATATTTTTGTTGTGTTTTGTTGTTGTTGTATTTATTTTTGATATGTTAATATTATATATATATATGACTATATATATATATGTTTGACTAGATATATATATGACTATATATATATATATATATATGTATATATGTATATATATATATGTATATCGCATATGCCACCTTAATGTGTGTGATAATAATAACATACACGCAAGTAGAGGGCTAAGGATATATAACTTACTTAGTTACACAAATAACTTTACCACAATATGAAGGGTATATTAACTTTGACCTAACGTTTGTAACAACCAGAAATTCCCATTAAATATTTTGTATAATTTAATTCAATCTAAGAGATGGTTAAACAAATTTAGCCCTGTTTGTCGTTATTTATCCACAAACACGTTTACGATCATTAAAGATTAAGATAATAAAAAAGAAACAAAATGTAAGCAGAATATTTAGAGTTTTTTAGTTGATAGCAAATGAAAATTGATTCGCCTTTAACGAACAAATGCAATAAGAGTAAAAGTTTAATATTAGAAACTATGGGACATATTGATCTGAAATGTACGATGAATAAGCTTTAATGCTAAAATGTGAACATGAACAATTAAAGACTAAAAGCTTTATATTATATAGGCAGAAAGGATAACATTGATAAAAAAAAATCTAGTAAAAGTATTTTGAAATGTCATTTAAAATAATTCATCTAAAATCATCAATTGATCGGTCATCTGGCCATTTTAGAATTAATAAAAATTATTATGAAATTTTTGCTTATAAGTTTTGAGATTAATAATTAATCAAAAAGTGTTGGCTCTAAGCTTTGATTATAAATTTATTACTTATTCTTTTTAAATTAAATTACAAATTTAAAAATTAAAAGTTAAGTAATTTTTTTTTGGGGGTTTTAAATTAAACAAAAGAACTTAACTTTTGTTAATTACTTGTAAAGCTTTTACTTTTTGTTGTTACTATAATTACCTTTAGCAACTAATGACCAACAAATTGAATGTTAAACAGATAAAGATACTGCATTCGCCTTAGATCGATTTTTGATTACTTAACTAAGACTAAAATAAAAAAAAGAAGAGTTCTTTATAACATTAAGAAATACATTACATCATTAAAAAAAATTATACAGAAAATTTAAAGCGTATGAAAATTTCAATAAACGGACTTTTGTTTTTTTATTTTTCATATATTCGTTGTTTGATAACGTCTTGGTGGTGTTACAAGCGGAAGGATTAAACTTATATACTTCTACTTTCCGGTTGCGAGTCTAATAATAAAGTTCATACGTTGTTGTTTAGTTTAGTCTTTCCGTGTATTACGTTTAAGGTTGTTTTATGGTAATGACATGGTTGATTTGCACACACACACACGCACACACACACGCACACACTCACACTTATATACATATATGTATATATATATATATATATAAATTACTGACTTTGGATAAAAGTGGAGTTATTTTTTTTTATATACACACATACACATACATATATACACCATTTAAATTTATTGACCTTGATTTTGCTTTCTTTCTGAATGCTTTCATTATTGTTGTTTTCGAAACGACTTTGACGTGACGTAATATTATTAAACTTAATGACGCAATTTTACGAAATATTTAATATATGAAATTATTAAAAGGAACAAGAAGGATATGTAAAAAAAAAAATTACATTAAGCATAAAAAAAAACAAACAAATTACATTAAACACAAAAAAAAAATTATATTAAGTACCAAAAAAAAAAAAATATTACATTAAGCATCGAAAAAAAAATTATAATTAAAATTATAATTAATCTTGATTAGAAGCACTGTTTAAATAAAAATTAACTTCCTTGTTGTAATTTGCGAAGAATCAATCAATGAGAAGAATTTATTGTTAAACTTAATAATTTTGCAATTTAAAAAATTAATGAAAATATAGTTTTCGAAAGATTAGTTAAAGTTAAAGGATTAGTCCCAACTTAAGTCAACAATGGGCTTTTTGTTAAGTTATTAAAAATATGTACAAATTCTACATAAATCTTAAATTACATAAAGAAAAGGGCAACTATGTCCAAATTTAGGTCAATTTTTTAGGTAACGATGATTTGAATGATGCATTTTTTCCGATCCACTAAGTACATACGTTGAACAACATATATATATATCACATTTTTAAATCGATTTATCATATCGCGCGAATTTTTCAATACAACTTCTTTTACAGATCAGCAGTTATTAATCAAAATTTTCTTATCCTTTCAAATACATATTCGTACATATATTACTTTAATTATATTTAGAACCCAATTTCGACTTTACGTATTAAATAACGTAATAAATTGCATCTACTTTTAAAGAATTTGTTTAAAAAATTTGAAATAAAATTTATTTTTTCTATTATATCCTCTACAACTTGCGATACAAATTGTATTACGGAGTGTATTTACGGATGAATGCAATCGATCGAAGAATCAGAATCATTGCTCCCTGCACCACTGATGGTACAGGGTATATATATTAAAATAGTGTGGATGTGTAGAAGACCCAGAAAGGATTAAGATAGATCCATCTTTCATTATACCCATCGAATTAAAATGAGTTTCTGCAATAGATTTAACCTTGTCTGTCCATCCGTCCATCCGTCCACCCATTCGTCCATCCGCCATTTGTCTGATATAAGTCCATGTGTTCTTATGTTCCAACCACCGATTGAAAATGTTGCGTGTGTGTGAGATATTTTCATGAAATTTGTATAGGAACAGATTAGATAGTAATAGATTTTGGATTTAGTTTGAACGCACTTTTTGAGAAGGGTCTTCATATGACAAAAATTGCAATTTCTAATATTTTCCAACAAATTAATTAATAGAAACTTGTATTTCGATATAAATATATATACATATAAAATAAGTATGAAAAATATGGACTGAATCGAACAATTTTTCTTCAATCTCCAAAATTCTTCGACAAGAATGATTAAGTAATAATATTTCGAAATACAAAACTAAGGTAAAAATTTTCTATTGGACGAGTCAATTTTTAAATTCCTCACCCTATAATCGGTGCTGAGAAAAAAAATTATTTTTTTTAAGCAAAGAATTTTACTTTTCAATATTTTATGATGAAAATTAATCAAAAATTGTAATTTAACATTAAACATTTGTAACTAGATTATACCTTTTCTTAGAGCCCTATTATCTATAACTATTCTTATGAAAGGTAAAGAGAAAGCTTTTATATGGCAAAAAAAAACTCGAATAATAAATAATTTATATAGAAAATAATTAATTTTAATAAATTTTAGAAAATATCAGATCACATTTTCTATATAAATCGTTGCATTAAGAGCAGGTTTCTTTTATCTGTAAATAAAGTGTAATTTTTTGCACTTGATTATAGAAATAAAATGAAAAATTATATTTAATAAATTTATTTAGGGTATTTAAGGCTCGACATTGATTGACTATAAAATTTTTACTAATTTTATTTTTTTATATAAAAACATAATAACATTTTGAAAAATTGAAATTTGAAATATTTTAGATGCACCTCGTCTGAGTGGTGGCCTCTGTGAAATAGAACTACTTTTTGAAATTCGTTATAAATATGTTATTTGCCGAACAGACAAACCAACTTACCTAACTGAAATGAATTAAAAATAACAAGCAAAAGCAATTAACTAAATTATTCATTCAAATTTATTCACTTACATGTTATCAAGACTTTGTACCAAAAATTTTTGCTACAACAATAATTTCGCTTAAAATCTTGTTCAGTTCAGAGGGCATCTTACCTAAAGTATTAGAGCATTTATCTCTTTATTTATATGTGTATGTATGCATGTAAGCATATGGCTACTGTATCAGCAGTATGTGTATGTAAGTAAATAATCTTTTCAAAGGATTCTTGATTTATTTGACAAAATAAACCAAAATATAAAGAACCCCTCTATAAACTACATACCATATATACAACATTTCTAAAGCATTATAAAAGCCCATCGGGATTATCTCTAAGGTTATTTATTCTAAAAACTAAAAGTTATTTTCAATTTTTGTGTCAAACACATATGCAAGCGTAAGTAGGTTAAATTCAAACACCATTCTTTCATATTAGCAATCAATAAATTATAGCACAAAGTATAGCTAAGAGAGAAGCTTGCAAAAGGGATATTAGAGAAAAGAATTTTTGTTTGACAAATGTTTTTCCCATTATGTATTTATTTTGTGAGCAAATTAAATTCGCTTCTAACGAAACGTGTGTCCTATATATAACATATATAAAGCGAAAAAAATTCACAAAACAATTTATTATTATTATTTTTTTTTTTTTTATCGATAATGCTATAATTTAAAGACAACGAAAGACAAGACAAGAACTTAGACTTGCAAGTTTTTATAGTCTTAACTTCTCTTCTGCTTCTCTTTACTATTCTTTAATAAATTTCTTTCGAAAATAAGGAAAAATGAAACGTAGTACTGTAAACGTAATATGCTCTGCAAACGTAAGCAGAATTGCACAATTGTAAAATATCGTATACTCCAATACCTATGTATGGTCATTGAAAATACATAAGTAACGAGTGCACCTAATAACTCAATAGAAAGTTTATTACATAACATAGCACTGAATACAATAATTTGTTAGTTTACCAGGAAATCTACCCAAAATATTTAGCATATTTTAGAACCCATCCCGTCGTAAATATATAGATAAGACTAAGATCACATTGTTTTAGATAAAGTCAAGATATCATAGTCTTGACTTTGGCAGAAGAATAAAATACAAGCTTCGTTATCTTGATTTCATCTTCCTAGCTAATAAATATATATATATATATATATGTAGGTAGAGTGACGAATATGTCTGCAAGACTTACAGCAGAAAAAAATTTAAACTAAGTAACTGTTTTTTCGAGCGGCTATGCTTTCTTTGTTCGTATTTTTGTGCAGAAGATTGAAAATCAATGCCTATATCAAGTTGAAAAATGGGCAAAGTCGGTTCACGGCTTGTTGTTTGATAAGCAAAAGACAAATATAATTGATGATAAGTAAGCCACCGTATGAGACGATTCATTTAACAATACTCTAATTGTAAATGAGTCTTGAGTCTATTCAAGATTACAACGTATTCTAAATTCAGCATCTAGAATAACAATGGGATCTGGCTTATTAACATATCGAAGAGAAAATTAATTGATGTAACATTAGATATCTGCCGTACGCGACATACGATAATAATTTGCGAATTTCTAATTTTTTACTACTTGGAACAGAAGCTTCTAGATGAAACAGGCCCGTTACCATCTCTGATCCTAGAAATTACATTAGAAATATACCAACCGAACTTCTTCAGTTAGATTCATAGTCCATTTCGTACGTTATCATAAAAAGAAAACAAAAATTTCGATTTGTTCTATTAGGTAAATGCATAGAAGAATCCAGAGCATATATCTTCGGTTACTGAACATTAATATATGCATATTTAAAATGGGCAAAGGGATAAGTTAAATCAGTTGAAAAAAATATAAAATATTTTTATTTACAAAAGATTTGAACCGTTTTTTTTTTTTTTTTTTTTTTTGGTTTAAACAATTTTCTCATATTTTCCCCTACAATTATAAAATTAGAATAAAAAAATTTGTAGGAACTAAAATTTTCCTTTTTTTTGGGGTTAAGGTGAGATTATTTTTCCAACTGTATTGAAAGTTTTTCTATGCAAATCCCGGATCCATAAATGTTATTAGATATATAGCTATTAGGTTGACATTCGGATTTAGAAAGCTGTCCGACCTTAATAGAAAAAATATTTTTGCCTTAACCTTCACGTCCTCTATTGTGGACTTTTTCCCTAGATAACTTAAATGTTATTAGGTGTATAAATAAGTTCCCGCCATTTGACAGGAGGTGACTATATAGTAGAAGATTTTCTTACAATTGTCAAACATAAAACGTAATATATAAAAACAATTTGGTCATCAACATCTAATAAAGTAACCTTAAATTATTAGTGATGCCGTATCAGCATCACATAATTTTTTCATGAGAAAACATTAGGAAATCATTAGCAGAAAATTTTAGTTTTTCTGTTTAAATTCTAAAGATAGTCTCGCTAAACCTTTACAAGCAATCAATAGCATAACTAATCGTGATTCAGAGTAGGCGTACCATTAATATGAACAATAGACTAGAATATGGATAACGATTCCACAAGGGACGATCAGTTTTATATGGATGGTATTATGAGTAAGTTCCAACCAGATTGAACCAACGTTAAGGAATGTTATCAATAACATAAACTGATGAAGTTGGGACGAAAATCCGGCGTGATATGTCAAACTTCATGATGTTGTGAGCTTTTAGCATAATGAAATTCGATCTCATATATAGCATAACACACCCAAGAAACTTTACAGTAGCACTAAGCTGGAATGTACAACTACTCCCCGCTGTTATCGGTAAGCATTAGTCCTGCAGAGATTAATACTCATTATAATCATTTATTTATTATTTAGCCGTTGCCGAACAAGCGACTCTTTTTTTGCTCAGCCTCTAAAGATCAGTTGTACTTTCCCTTACACATTCATAATTCAGTCTAAAAGATGAAAGAATTAGAGCAACTAATGAAGAGCAATATTTTGCTTACAACATAATGGATCGTTCGTCGACAATAAATTTCTAAGTTTTGATAGAAAACGCCCAAAACTTGTTATGATATCTGTTATAATAGAAAAATGTACATGAAAATTAATATTGAAAATTGATTCATTTATCGTATCGAGATATGGATAAAGCGGATAAAATATAAAATATTTGATATAATCATATGGATAAAATGATATATATATATATATAGAACCAGTAATAGATAAATAAAGAGCGAGAGAAATAGAAAATAATATTTAAATTAAATACAGAATAATAAATATTATTCGAAAAATATTCGAAATTAATTGCTTGTGCAATAAATTGCACAAAAGACAGTACAGCAATTAATACAATAATTTTCAGAATATATTTCTAAAGACATATTTCTAAGACTTGCATGTACTTAAAAGACGTATAACTAATTATAATATCTTTACGATATGTAATCACTTCTTATTTATAAATGTTTTATTTTTTTTTTATTTTCGCGATTCCCCCTAAATAATTTCAAAATCGATTCGCAAGTCTTTGACTTTCAATTTTGAAATAATTTTATTATAGAAAAAATCTATGTTTTCAATACTCAATTTCAAGATTTCGTCTATACCATTACGAAATTTCGAAATTACGTTATATCGTTTTGTAAACATAAAGAAATTATAATATAATCAAAGAATTTATATTAAATATAATACATTAGCCCCCCTCCCCCTCCTCCCCCAAAAAAAAAGAAACTTCTTAGCAAATTTTAAGAGCATTACGGCCTTCATGATGCTTTTAATCAATTTTGACCGTGAAAGAAAAAACATTTCTCTGGAATGCAACGAACGCATATATTCGTGCGTATTATTTTTTGTAAACATACGAATATAAATAGACCATATTTGATGATTGCTGCAGGTAATAATAGTAGGCACAGATAAAAAATATATTTAGATTTAGATTTTAAAAGTTCAATATTTATACATTCACTTCATTCAATTAATACATACATACATTCATACATACATGCTGAATATATTTTAGGTAATTAGCAAATCTTTAGAATTTGAACTAAGCAACAAGCATATTGGGACACGAATCCACTTACCCTGTCCTGGCTGCTGCTCAAGGACAAAGAAAAACACTTCACTTTATTATTATTTTGTACAAGTATTCCAAGCAAAAAACTAACAATTTTATCAATTTTTAGACTCAATAATGTTCTGTAGGCTACTTAATCTACTTACAGACAGAAACCCATTTATTAGTGCATGCAATGAGTACACTTTCTAATCCCGATTTTTTAAAGGCCTTAAAGAAGTATCAAACGTTTTTTAAACGCTCTTGTCCTATATCATCCTATATTGTTTTATATCGTCCTATATTATCTATATCGTCCTATATTGTCCTATATCGGAATACATCGCTACAAGTAAGGATTACTCAGTCGATTGAAGCAATAAACATCTTAAACATCAAGATTTGAATAACAAAATTCACTTACATCGGACGATTCTTGGAACTTTTTGCGAGTTTGCGACAAATTTTTACCTTTTTCAGAAATAAAAAAGATCAGAGTACATTGAAAATTCACGTTTCTTTTTTCAATGCTCAAAATGCAAATTCGTAAAAAAAAAAAAAAAAAAAATTCGAAAAACATTTATTAGCAAAAATGTGTAATTTTTAATTAATGGGGAGACGAGATCCGCGCAGGACGAGGCGTATGAAATTCTTTTAATTACTTGCAATCTCTTTTCATTCATGTCAGTCAAATAAATAAAAATCTCTGACTAAAAGCGTTTATAGTCGCTAAGGCTCCTTTAAAGTTTAATATAACTTTTTTTTGAATCGTACGACGATTTCGTGAAACGTACCCTAGCAGTAGTAGGTAAAGCGATATGTATGATCCCGCAAAACCATTGTTTTCTTCCTAAGTACTTAATTTATTTACAATATTTTTGGGTCTTTCGCTTGGTTTTGATGCATTAAGAAAATTAAGCAAAAACTTACAGCTTCAATGAAATTATGATTGATTAAGGAGATTAAAGCTCGAGCCAAGGCCATTGAAGTTCCAATCAAGAAGAAAAAAAAATTTTATAAACAAAAATCAAAAATCATTTTTGTATTAATTGTGTGCAACTTAACCTTTTTTTTTTTTTTTGTTTTATTTATTCACATTCCGTAAAAAGCCACCTTTTTATGATGTTTTTTTTTTGTTTTTGTTCTTCTTGAACTAAGCAAAGTGCAAATAAAAGTGAGTAGTTACATATATATATATATATATATATATATATATATATATATATATATACATATATATACACATATATACACATATACATATACATATACATACATATCCATATATACATATATATATATATATATATATATATATAAAAAGAAAAAAGAGAAAGGGAATAAGACAAAAAAAACTTAAAAATTAAAGCTTTATTGAACAAATATTTTGCCGGTGTTGCATTTGAATTGAATCTGAATTCTGAAATACTTGTCATATAAATTCTCCTTTTGTTCATAGAAATTTTGCTGCTGTTTTTGCTCCTTTTTCTTGTCCGTATTGGTCGTGTTGCGTCGCGGACGATTCATCATTGGATCTTCCATTTGCCGTGAATTTTGAGCGCGCATTTGAGCTGGCGGACCGGGCGGTTTCTTTTTCTCTTTTTTCTTTTTCTGCTGCTGTTCATAGAATGCGGCATTTGCAGCAGCCATCGATGCTTCACGTTCCATTTTTTGTTGCTTTTTGGCAGCTAAGGCGGCAGTTTGAAATTGTGCCAGCTGTGAACTACGACGTCTTAACGCTGAAGCGTACGGTCCACTGCCAACACCAAACAAACGTTTAATGCGACGTTTATTAATGAAACCGAGACCGGAACTTATCGTAGAACTGCCACCTTCTTCACTGCCTGCTACCATACGACTAAAATTCGAATCTAAATCACAGGATTGACTGCCATTAAAGGTAATACCACCAATAGTGCCGGCTGAATCGACACCACATGGAAACAGATATGTGTTTAAAGTACTTAGTGTAGTGGAAGTATGCTGGCGGGTTAAATCACCACCACCCCCGCCACCACCACCACCACCACCCGCACCGCCGCCAATACCATCACCAGCCACGAGTGAATTACTATTTAAATTGACATCTTGATAATCTTGCCATTGCGTTAAATTGCCGGAGGCATTGGCTGATGATGATGGTGGTACTACAACAGCTGTTGAACCGGTGGCAGTATGCGAAGCACTTGTGCTAAGACTAGCGGCAGTGTTGGTATCGTACGAGTGTGGATTAACATAAATGTGATTGTTATTGTTATTGTAAACGTATTCACTTGGAAGCTGTGGTATAGCTAGGCGTGCTGGTTGTCTTGATTGTTGTTGTTGTTGCGTTGTTGTTGCTGCTGCTGTTGTTGTTGTCGTCGTAGTTGATGCTGCTGCAGTTGTATTATTATTGTTGTTATTGCTTAAATTTAAATGTAAATTCACTTGATTTATATAATTAGCAACATGTTGTAAAGTATTACGATTATTAGTGCTAATATCATTATTATTATTATTATTCTGTTGATCTTGTATACGCTGAGTTGGACGACTACGGGTAGTGCGTTGACGTGTATTATTATCGGCATTTATAGGCTGTGCTGGCGGTGGTGGTCCGTCAATTGATGCGTTAGCTGGTTGGTGTTGAAGATGTTGATGATGTTCTGCAACTCTTGCGGGTGGTGCTGGTAATAAGGGTTGTATGGGTAATGGTGGTAACTGCGGCCGCTGCGGTGGCTGGCCTTGAATGCTGTTATTATTATTATTTAAAGCTTGTTGTTGCTGCTGCTGCTGTTGCTGTTGTTGTGGCAAACGTCTGTTTAAATTGCCATTGCTACGGTCACTGCTTGTGCCACAACAATCACATGAACCGGGATCATGAGAACCCATCTTTTCTTGCTTTTTTCTTTTCCCGGTTTTTTTTTTTCTTGTTATTTCTTGATATTCTTTATTGCCATTAACCAGAATGTTTTATTTTAGTTTTAATTTAAAACTATAAATGATACCTTTTTTTATTGCTTCAATTTTGTTGTATTTTTTTTTTTTTTTTTTTATTCAAAAAAATTGTTTTTGCTTTATAACGCGAATTATTTCGATATAAAATAAAATCAATGTTCGTAAGGCGTGGCTAATATTTAAAGCTTAATAAATGTTCGGTAAAAGTCCTTACAATAATTATTCATATACTTTTGGTGTAGTTTATTCAACTGTTGTATATAATTTCTGTTCAGTTATTAGTTTTTTATATTTATTTTTTATTTTTTTTTTTGTAAAATGCTTTTTATGATATTTTTGGTTTTTTTCTACAATTAATTTTAGTTTTGCTTTATTTTAGCTTTTACTGCGTGGAATTCGTACGCTGGACAGTGAAAATTGGTTTTTCAGTATTTGCTTTAAAGGTTTCAAACTATTGTTTAAGCATCAACTAAACCATTTTTTTAGACAAAATGTTTAAAAAAAGTCAAGAATATTTGAAAGCAATTTTTAATATATATATCTTTTTTATACGATTCTTTGTTTATTTATTTTTTTATTAATGTTATTTTGTTTTTATGAATTTTCAGTTTTTTTTATTCATTCAATTTTTTTTTTCTTCTTATGAATATTAAAATATTTTCTTTTTTAATTCTTTTTATTATAAAAGAATTTTTTTTAATTCAGCTTTTGCTGACCTGACAAACAAAAAAATTGTTAAGTTTTTATTTTTAATTTAATTTCATTAATATTTTTTAATTTTGTTTTAAATTTTTTCATTAAATTTTTATATAAAAATATTTATTTTACTTTTTTGTTTTCGCTGCTTTTATTAAAAACTATTAAGCAATGTAAGTTTTCTTACCTTATAAATAAAATGTATTTAATTAAATATATTTTATTTAAAAAATATAATTGAATTCTTTATAATTTGTGTTGGTAGATAATTAAAAAATTAAAAATGAACTTTTCCTTTTTTTTTGTTAATATTAATGAGTGCTGTTGACAATTTTACTTTTAATTGTTTCTTTAAATATCCTATGCTGTTAGTATTTTTTTTTTTTTAATTTGTAGTTTTTTGTTTTTTTTTCGTTGCTCAGGCACTGTTGCGGCCAGATTATGCGAGGAGTTTTAAATTTATTGTTTTTATTATTATTACATTATATTATATATTATATCATATTACTGCACGTTATTATCATTAAAATAATTGTTGTTATTATATTTTCTTGATATTAATTTACAAAATTCACTTTTATGCGAAATATTTTCTAAAAGCGAAAGCTTACAATATTTTTATAATGTAAAGAAATACTTTTAATCCACTTTTGTGCACTTTCTTTTTTGAATTGATCCTTTTCAAGGAGTAGAAGTCTCAAATAGTTCTTATGTTTTTAAAATGATTAATTTTAAGTTTTAGAATCTTGTTTCCATGATCCTACTGATTCGTTGTATTCATTTTCTTATTTTTATATATATTAAAGCTCTTTTTCTATTTAATTATAAATTTTTTTCTTTGGTATTATTTTTTATTTGATTTTTTTTTTAGGTCGTCACTAATATATTTTTAAAATAGAAAATATTTATGTTTTCTTTTATTGTTTTTCCATTTTTTTATTATTATTATTATTATGAGCAGTTTCTTGGCCTGTTTAGAAAAAAAAAGCGTAAGTTAAAAATAAGCTTTTTTTTATTTTCGTTTTGCGAGTTTTATTGCCATTACTTTGTTTGTGTTTTTTCCCGCTTTTAAATCATAAATTATATTTTATTTTTTGTTTTTTTTGTTTTTTAGATTGTTAGGGTTTATTGTAAATACCTTTTACTATTTAATTATTCGGTCCAATTAGATTTAAATTATGGTTTATACTTAATGATTATTTGTTTAAAAAAAAGTTTTTTTTTTTTATAATTCTCATTATTATTATGATTATCCTTGGCGTTCGAAATTCGTTGGCGCCATTTTAGTTTAATCTTTTCTTATTCAGTATTAATGTTTTTTATTGCTGTGTGTGTTGTAAGTGATCAAACGTAACAGTAATTTTTTTTTTTTTTCATTAATTGTTTATTGTTTCTTTATCTTATTTTTATTTGTTATTCTTTTGATATTATTTTCAATTAATATTTAATTTATAATTTATATATTTAATTAGTTTATTTATTTATGTTTTACATTTTTATTGTCTTTTGTTGGTTTTCTTCTTCTTGGTGCTCATTTATTTTTATAATTTTTTTTTTTTTTTTTTTGGAATTATTACAATTTTGTGTTCCGTGATATTTTTACATATGTTTTGAATTTAGTTATTTTCTAAAATTTTAAACAAAATTATTATTTAATTAATTAATATTATTTTCTTAATAATTTATTAAAAAATTATATTTTAATGCATAAACTTGATTGCTTCTTTTCTTAAATGAATGATTGTTTTTTACTTCCTTTTTGTGTTTTTTTTTCAATTATTTCAGTAAAATAAAATTAAAATAAATTTGCTTTCTTTATTAGTGTGACTGTTGTAATTTTTGTAAATTTTTGCTTTTTTGGCTTGTTTTATTTATTAACATCGATTATAGTATTCGTAAAAAGGTTTTTGAAGCTTTTCCATTGGACACGTGAATATATATACACACACACACACATATATATATATACATATATATTTATATATATATATCTATATATATATATATATATTTATATGCTTATGTATATATGTATATAGGTGTTTATGTTTAATTATGTATATTTCTTATGTTTTACCACTTTGAATGTTGTTGTGTTACTTTATTTTGACCATTTTTTTTAGTAGACTCTACGTTTACATTTATCTTTATTTTTAATTTTATTTTTACATATGAATTTTTCACGAAACCGTACACTTTAGTTAATGATAAGAGCTATTGTGTGAGTCATTGCTTTTTTTTAGTTGAATTAAATTTTTCTGATTGTTCTTTTTGTTTTGTTTGTTTTGTTTTTTTTTTTTTTGTTTTCTTTGTTTAAATAAATAAGCAATTCCCTAGAAAACATGTACACAAAACACACACACTGTAAATGCAGGTGTATCTATACATGACATACGAACAAGAATCTACGTATTTTTTTTTTTTTTTTTTTTTTTTTTTTTTTTTTGTAGAACCTAATCAAGTTTTCTTCTTTTAAGTAAATTAAATTTTTATTTTCTATAATTTACTACGCTTGTCGCTTAATAATTTTATATTGCTTTAAAATATTGGTTGGTTGGTTGTTTTTGTTGTTTTATAAGCCACTTAATATCACAGTAAGATGACGTTAGTTTCATTTTTATATTAATTATAACAAATGCATATAAAATTATGAAACACTTTCTTAATATGTTTCGCATTAAAAGCGCTTTTCATGATCATGATTTTAATGATAAATTTGAAAAAAGGAACTAAGCACTAAGCATAAAATTGTAATGTTTTATTAAGATTTTTTTAATAATTATTTTCTTTATTTAATTTTGCATCCAAATTTACAAAACTCTGCCAGGCAAGGCGTTGTGACATGTTTTTATTATTTGAAAGTTTTTTTTTTTTTTTCTTGAAAGCCTTTCTGTTTTTTAGTTTTTATTTTTTTTTTTTGTTTTTTCTCTTTACGATTTTTTACTTTAATTTTTTAAAGCTGTTCCACGACAGAAAAAACACATATAAGAAGAAATATAACAAAAAAACACATATAGAAACTTTATCTCTAAACATCGACAATTCGCCAGCAGCAACTCTTGCGCATAGATTTGAAAAAAAAGAAAAACACCACTACCACTAGCAGCATCATTGCTTCATTTTTGCGGAGATACTGCAACGGCTGCTGCATGCCAAGCATATAAACTTCATTATAATTGCAGCTGTGATTGGTATTGCATACTTTCTGGGGACTGCGTTACGGTAACACAAAATTAAAGTTTCGTTTGTCTTTTTTGTTTTTTTTTTCGAATAAATGTATTAAAAGAGTTTTGCGTATTTTATTGCGTTGATTATAAGCATTAACGTTTTTTTTTTGTTTTTTTTTTTTGCGAGTTTTAACGACATATAAATCCGGTTAAAGTATTACAAGTTTATTCATGTTCGTTTGGCAAATAACAAATAAAAATTGCTAACTTAACTTAACTCACTAGAACCCGCAAACCAACCAACCAACCAACCAGCCAACCGTGTACGTGTACATGTGTAGATTTGGATATGTGTGTAAGTGAGAGAGATTGTGTATAAATATGTCTAAGCGAGTGTTAGTGAATATTTTTTTTCTTGTCCTTAACCAGTGAGTCAGAGAAAGTTGGTTATTGTTGTTAGCATTGTTTTCTTTTTTTTTTTTTTGTTTATTTTGTTCACCAAAATATTACTTTTTTTTCTAGTTTTTTTGTTGATTGATGCAAATTAATCTTTAGTTTAGCATGACTTCACTTAATAAAAGTCAATGATATTCTTCTTGTTCTTCTTCTTTACGCGTTTTATATTGGTTATGTAGGCATATACATATATATATATATATATGCATATATATACATATATATACATATAGACATATATGTATATATTGGTTACTTATCTACTTATTTCCCATATTTATGTTTTCCGTCTTTCCATATTTTGATTTGCTTTTATTTTTATTTTCAGTAAAAATCGAGTCGAATGTTTTTTGAGACGAGCCTTAGATGAGTGCTGATGTTGCCAGTATATATGTGTAAATGCTAGTGTATAGCAATCGTTTTCAGCTTTAAGGTCTCGTGTTGTGTTATTCACGTTTTTGTCATGTGTTCGTGTTTTGTTTGTCCTTAAAAAGGATATATTTTCGTAAACTCGTGCGTTTCACTACCACCCCAAATAGAAAGCATAAGTTTACTTTCTCTATATATCAGCGTCATTACCATCACCATCACCATCACCACCATCAACATCACCAACACCAACACCACACCATCATCATTGCCATCGTCATCGCCATCATCATCATCCTGCTGTATTGCTTCTGTTCAATAATGTGTGATTTAGTTTCCTTCCTTCCTTTCTTGTTAAGTATCATTTCTTTAACACTATATATGCAATACACAACACATACGATTATACTCTCTTTTCCTCTTATTCTCTTTTAGCGATTTTATATCCATTGCTCTCTTACACTGTCTATTTGTTTTTTTTTTTTTGTTCTCTTCCCCTTTCTCTTTCACTCTGTCGTTTACGTTGCCTGCCGTTGCTACACCTCTTGCGAGTTTCGTAATCATCTCCAAGAGCTATAGTGAAAATGTAACTAGTATTCGTTAGTGCTGTTGTTGTTTTTTCTTTTTTAATTTAATGTTATTCCTTGCTACTGTTTTTTGTGCTTTTGTCTGACAGCTACCAGGCTCTCAGCAATTACGAACGTTTATAAACTTTTATTTATTTCCCTTGACTCCAAACTCTTGTGCACATGTTTGATTCCCTTTCTCTCTCCCTCTCTCTCTCTCTCTCTCTCTCTCTCTCACTCTCTCTCACTCTCTCTCTCTGTGCGTGTGTTTTTGAGTTTTGTTTTTCTTTTACTCTGGTCATTATCAGCATAGTCAAGTGCACGAGCACAAATACTTAACAACGAGAACGGCAAGAGCAACAGCAATAAAGCAATAACAACAAACATTACTTTTATCATATTAAACACGACATAAGAGGAAAAGGAAACTAGAATTTCTAAATTTCCATTTTATTTTAGATATAAAATTTTTGATTTTATTCTGATAAAATATTTACACATTGTAAAATTTTAAGTAACTTGCTATAAAGAAAAAATCTAAAAATTTTGTGAAAACGATCCAATAGAGATAAAAAAAAACAAGTAAGGAAATTATATTCGGCTGTGCTGAATCTTTTATACCCACCACCTCTATCTTATAAAAAAAAAGGGGGAAAACTAGATATAAATAGATGGGCGTGGCAGATTTTTTTCTATTTTTATTGAGTACCGTCGAACACAGCCAGCCATGGAAAAACATGGAAAACAGACGTGCTTTCAGCTTACACTGTAGGCGTGGCACGTGATGGATTTGGCCCATTTTCAATAGCAACGTATGTGAAAGAACTTCCAATATTTCTGGCAAATTTGATGCCGATATCTTCATTTTAGCGGCCAGGGGGATGTTTACCACAGACATTGAACAGATGGACAGACAGAACTGCTTAAATTGATTCTAAATTGAATGCTGATCAAGAATATATATATATATACTTTGTGTGGTCTCCGAAGTTTTTTTCTGGAAATTACAAATCAAATGACGACATGAAATATACCTTTCATTACGAAGGTGTTGGGTATAATAAACAACAAAAAATGTTAAAACTTCTATTCATTTTAAAGCAAGTTTTAGTCTAAAATATATTTCTTATAAACTCAGAGTTTATCGTACATCCACTACATAAAGATGGACGTACATTCATTTTGTCATTTTGTTTGCAACAAAATCTAGGAGGAAACTTCAGTGATCCCATCAAGTATATATATCCTTTATTATTAACATTAAATTTAAAATCGTTTTAAACATGTCCATCTGTCTGTCCATTTATGTTATGCTTGCATTAAACATTTCCTTAACCTTAATTTAATTCGGTAAAAGCATTGGAAATGCTTGGACGCAAGTTCGTATTGAAAATTGGTCAATACGGTCAAAGGACACATTTAGAATACAACTCTGTTCTGAAAAGCAAAAAATTAACTGGGTTTTTTTCGTCCACTCTCGTTAGCTAAAGCAGACATAACTATAAAAATTTCCCCATATATTCTTCGGATAAAATAAATCTACTACGGCCACTCAGTATTATAGCGTATCAAAGTTTAACTTTTTTCGAACTCTTTTCTAAGATGAACGTGTAGAGTATAAAAGATTCGGTCAAAGTTCAGTATAATTTTCTTGTTTTTTTTTTATTTTTTTAAGTTAAGTAATTAATGCAAAACAACTGTACAAAAACCTTAACCAATACAAAACATATGTTATGCAAGTTAAAAAAAAAAACCTATTCTTTTCAAAAAGTACCGGGATAGATAAGACAGAAAGCTAAACGAAATTATTGCAATTTATTATAGTCGAGTAAGCTCGATTTAAAGCAAATGCAATTATTCTAACGGCTAAATTACTGATCGAGACACTTTCATTTATTATCTGGAATTTCTTTATTTTTTTTTTTTTTTTTTTTTTGGTAATCGAATTTAAAATGATTGCTGTACTTATGTTCCTAGAAATTCCTATAGATGACATTCGCAGTTATTTTTCCACACTAAATGTTATTTTATCATGGCGCCGACTATCTATTATATTTTGAGCAGAGAAATATAAAATAAGCATTTTTTTTAAGACAATCTTAAAAGAATTCAAAAATAATTGAAAACTCTACAAGAAGTCTCGGGCCCTATACGAAGAGAATGCAATTAGTGAGAAATTTCGTTCAAAGCTTAAACTTTAATTTAGAAGCTAATGTCTAACTTTGACCGACCAGCCACCGTCGATGTTAATTAAATCAAGATTTTATTTGACTTTGATTTGTATTTAAATAGTACAAATATCGGATGTAAGACCAATTTTAATTTTATTTAGAAGCAATTAATCGTAAGTTCAATTACGATATCGAGTTTAGGTTAATAAATGATTTTCAAGAGTTTTTCTAGAACAACGATAATATATTCATCAAATATCTTGATTTTCTATCCAAAACAAATGGATCGTGCAGCATGTTTAAGTCTTCCTTTAAACTATTTTGATAAACGATAAATATTTAAAGTTTTTAATAACAGACTATTCTTTCGTAGCCTTTGTAGTAATTAATGATTTACTTGACGATAACATGATGGTACAATTTTTTACTGTTAAAACAAATCGTTCAATCAAATGTACCAGGTAGGCTGAAAAGTTCGTAGGCTAATATAGAAAAATTCTTGTTTTTTTTTGATAGAATTTGATTTTATTATTCAGTATAGTTGCCTTCGAAAGCGATACAACGATTATAACAGTCATACAATTTTTCGATACAATTTTTATAGTACATTTTTGTCTTTAGCCTTAAAATAGGCTTGCAGTCCACTCGGCTGAATGTCGATTGGACTCCGATGTGAAACGATGGGGCTATGTATCGACGCAAACATTGGGATTTATTACGATTGAACAGCTCCAAACACTGCTTAGAATCATCAATTCGTTGTAGTTTTTTATCGATTGTGAGCTCGCTGCGGCACCATCTTTGAACAGACCTTTCGCATATCGAAATATTCATTCACGATATGTCCAACACGCTCCTTTGACATCTCTAGGATCTCAGCTATCTCAATCAACTTCAGTTTACGGTTATCCGAAATTATTTTGTAAACTTTTTTGATGTTTTCGTCGGTAACAGCCCCTTTGGGGCGACCACTGTGTAAACCTTCCTCTGTGCTCATTTCGCCTCGTTTAAATTTAGCAAATCACTTCTCTACGGTTGATTTTCCTGGTGCAAAGTCCGAATAAAGTTTATCAAGCCAAACCTTGGCTTCAATAGTATTTTTTGTCGCCAAAAGACAATACCTTATTAACACACGAAATTCTTTTTTACCCATTTTTTCAAACTAACAAAAGTTGCTTAACTGAAAATGCTATAACTCATTTACTAATAATGGAACAGTTGTCAAATTTATATACATGTCTTTCGAAGGTTAAGGCTAACTAAAAATCTTACGGATTTAATACTAGTAGCGCCATCTATATGTCAGCCGACGAACTAATTTTTATTGAATTTTTTTTTATTTTTCATTACTCTGTTAAGTAAAAACAACCAGAAGCAAGTCTTCCACCGAAAGAGAGATCAAAACTGATAAGCTTTCTCCGCGAACGTTAGAATATAATTCAGAATTAATATTTTTATAAAAACTATTTTTATGTGAATATTGGTTCTCAGTAATTTTGCAGCTTACATTGAAACTGACTTTTGCTACTTCTGGCATTCTTGTGATATGATACAATTTAATCTGTAGACAAAGTAATAGAAAATACCGTTGGAGTTAACATCAGTCAAGAGATAAGCATGTCAAGCAAAGACACATGGATGATTAATTTGAAACAGACCACGAGAGCACGATAGCACGATACTCACTGCATGAGTTGCCACTTTTACCTAAAAACTGTTGTTTAAACAACTTTTCCCGTAGTGATGGCCATAAAAACTATATAATTTTTTTTAGAACAATCACAGAGTTCTATTTTAAGCAATGCTGATAGTAAACAAAAATATAACGTGGTCGTCTAATATTATTAATATTATTCAGCGATTAATGTATGTTTAAAAAAAATTTTTAAATTTAATATTTATTTCGTATACAGTTATCAACATATATTATGTTTTCTTTTTGGTTGAAGAATTTTTAATTTTATGAAAAAAAAAAGTTTTTTAAAATTGAAGCATCTTCTCCCTAACTGCATTTCATTGGGCGTACATGTTTTATTTAAATATTTTCCTTTTTGTAGGGCTTTTAGACGGTTAAATAAAATTCTAATTTACATAAGTACCGATTAGTTAAGTAATCGGTTAAAATTAATTTCTTTAAATTCAGAAACCAAATGACTTATTGATGCAGGTATTGGAAAACATTATTTACTGAGTACAGTTTTCGATAAGTCATTGAACCTAAATTCTAATTAATATATGTAATGAAAATCGTCTATTAATTTCTTTGGTGACTTTATATAACATATATTAACTTTTGATTCTACGAAGATATGCATTAAGTATGACAACATTGTTAAGAAGAATCATGACACTATGCAGATATATTGATGTAATATTATATATTTCTATTAAATGATGCTAAATACAAATTTATATTTCACCGAAATTCATCGTCAATAATTTACTTCCCTCACCAATTTCATGCGATATATAGTCTTGCTGCGTGGAAACCGGATCTGTGTGACATTAATTTGTCATAACATACTAACTATACGGATTGTCACTCTTATACAATATGATCAACATTGTAATATTCTCGTAATATTTTCTTATTTGGACCCTTGTACTTCTCTCAATTATCGTCATTGAAGCAATGTGCACTATATACGCTAATTCGACGTTTAGCTGTTAACTTAAGGAATCAATTAAGCCGAAATCCTAATTAGAAGTTAAACAACATGGAATATGAATTTTAATAGGTAATTTTCTTGAACTGTAAGTTAGGTTTATAAATCAATGGCAGATTTCGATAAATATACTGAAGTAAAGAAAAACTATTTTAAAGTTCGAAATTTTCTAAGGTTTAAAATTTTTAAAACAAATTTATAAATTTGAATGAATGATATATAAGATAAATAAGATAAAATAAATGAAAAATTAGGTAGTTAAATTAGGTTCTTTCTTTTTCTTTTTTTTTTGTGTGCTCTAAGATTTTTTCCTAAATCTCATACAAACGTTTTTTGTATATAATTTTTTTAATTTTTTCTTGTACATTGTTATCCATTTTATGATTCTGAAAGTAAGTGTAAATAAAATACACTTAGGATTGCGATTTGAAGTAATTTTTTTTAAAATATAGTGTTTCGACGTTGCCATTATTTATAGAATACAACATCATTTAAATATCTTCTTTATGATATTTTAAAAGATGGGCTCATTTTGAAGTAATCTCAAATGACTTATCTGCACATAGCGAACAATAATTCGGACGTTTATTTTGACGTTTTGTTTGAAATGAAAGAAAAGCTAATGGCATAATAATTTGCCAGATTACAATCACTGAATCTAAATGCTATCCATGAATGCAAGATGTGGGGGGATTTAAAAAATATTGTATGACTGGCAAGTACAACTTTTGCCCATAAAAACAGTTTTTAAGATATTTTGATAAAATTTGGTCTATTGATATATTTTGGCCTAAGGACGAAAGTTATTGACATTGGATTCAATCGTACCAATTTTACTATCATTCCCCATATAACGCCCCATTCGTAAACAGTCTTTATATTACAAAAATTTAGTATACAAAACAAAAGCAAAAAGTTTAGATCAGAAGGGACCATTGTTTGAACCATATCCCCTATAATTTTCCTTATAGAAAGTAAATTTTTTTTTAATATTTTATGACACAAGTGAGTCTCAAATATTAATGCAAAAATAAAAATTAGCTATACCAAATTTGGATGACGTAGATCTATTGTTTGAAACCTACCGCATGTAGAACTTCCCATATATCTTTATATGACCATGAAGCTTAGTTTTTATTACCTTATCGATCTTAAAACGTCCACAATTTAAACAAGTAAGAAAATTATATTCGGTTGCGACCTAATCTTTTGTACCTATCATCTTCATCCTAAAAAAAAAAAACAAATAACTCGACAAACACTTAATTTGACCATTCTACAAAATTGGGTGGGCGTGGCCGATTTTGTCCATTTTTATTGTGTATTTGTTGCATTCTATAAGTAATGAGCAAAAAACCCAGAAAGAAGTGATATTATTTATCTTGCCCTGTAGGCATATACTTTGGGCCATTTTCAATACCAATCTGCATACAAGAGCTTTCAATCGGGAAAGTTCTTATATAGACATTACACAGATAAGAATACGAATAGATGGACAGAAGGAAGGACAGACATGTCAAGATGGATTCCAAATTTGAAACGATCATGGTATTTTACTTTGAAGAGTTTCTGAAGTTTCAGGAAAATTTTTACCTCGACTTTGCACAGATAAATAGACGGATAGATGGACAGAAGAATGGACGGACACGTCTAGATGGATTCCAAATTTGACACTGATCATTATGTTGTACTTTGAAGAGTTTCTGAAGCTTCGGGAAAATTTTTACTTCGACTTTACACAGATAAATAGATAGATAGATGGGCAGATGCAAAGACGGACATGTCTAGATGGATTCTGAATTTGACACTTTCTACTTTAAGGGATTTCTGAAGTTTCCTTCTGTGTGTTACTTACATTGTGATGAAATAATGAGCGTTTTTTTTTCATTTTTGCACAGCTTCTAGAGAATATAATCATAGGCGTGTCTTTTGACCAGTTTGACCCATTTTCTATACTAAGCAAAAGCTTCCAATATTTTTTGAGGTCGATGTCATAATTTTTGCGACCGGTACAATATTGATATTGCACGTACGGACAAAAATATAGGCGGACGTAGGTAAGTGGATTGTAGATTTCATGCTAATCTGGAATATATATACTTTGTAAATTCTCTAAAGGGCTTTCGGAATGTTGCAAATAAAATGACAAAATGAATATCGAATACACTAAGAAAATAGAAAATCACTTTTAATACATATCTCTACATAAGATAACGAGAACAGAAGGTTTCGACAAATGGGAGAATCATTTGAATAAACATTTAATTAAATTTGACTTATTAAGTGAAAAACTTTGTACTGGCTACAGCTGTTACTATATACATTTTTATTATGCTGCTAAGCCATAACCAATGATTTTCTAAATATTATGACGGACGGCAATAATAAGTAACAATAATAACAACAACAAATATTTCTACGTAAATCTATATGAAATGTTAATAAATGCATAAATGAAAGGTTTCCTCCACGTAGGCAAAGAACCGCAAATCAATGTTGAAAAAAAAAAATAAAAAAAAATACAGACTTATCTTTGAACACAATCATCCACAAAACGTACACAACTATATTCGACAAACATAACATATATATGCAGCAATCGAAAATATTATGTAAAATATTTTTTTCAATCCATGTTCGCTCGGTATGCAATTTGTTATTTTACACTTGCGAAAAAAAAGAAGAAGAAAAAAAATTAAAAGAAAACCAACCTTGAGGTTATTATAGAAATTTTTTTTTTCGTAGAATATAGTGAATAAGTAAAATAACGTATAAGTTCATACAAATTGCCAGTCAAACATGTAGTTGACAAGCAACAATTTAAAGGTTTATTGATCACAATTCTGTCATTTAAGGCGAATTTTCTTTTTGTAAGGGAGGATATAAAAAAATTTCTCAACCACTTTTTTTTTTTAGATATAATCAAAACAACCTAATAAATGGATACAATTGCGAAAACAAAATTTTTGGTAGATTACCAATCAAGATATAAACAATAAATGACAGCTGAACAACTGACTGTGGTGTAATAAAAATATCTTAGAGGACAATTGGTTTTTTTTTTTATTTATTTCTCTCGATTCTAAAACATAATGAAAACTTTGTGCTTCTACCTAAAGACATTTTGGAAAAAGAATCGAATTCAATTAAAAAATCTATCCGTTGTTATCTAGTATTTCAGTCTACGTATCTATGCGCTTTGAAAACATTGACTGTGTCGAATGAACGACTGTTGAGAGATTACAGTAGAATACGCTGCTTACTGATTGCTAACTCCTCTAATACACTAATAGATATCTTTGGAAAGGATTTAGATTCGTTTAAAAGCACCATCGAAACAATTGCCAGCAAAGTATATATAGGCTGACAGGAATTCGAGCGTGTTCGAGCGAATGTTTCTACATCACAAAACTGAACATATTTTCTAATCTTTTTCGCAAATTCTATTTCGCAAATCTAATTTCGCAAGACGAAATTCTTTAAAGAGAAAGTGTCGGCAGAAATATTTGGATATGGAAGTGCAGTTTCATAGGACTAGGATTGTAAGCTAAAGGAAAAAATAATAAAAAAAATGTATTACAATAAAAAAGAAGATGTCTGCAGAATATTAAAGAACTTTTAGCGCGTTTTTCTCGTTATACGATTTTTCAAAATGTCTCTCGTCATAATAATACAATACAATAACTTTCATTCTGTTCGTTCGAAATTTTTCACATTATCTTTAGAATAACATTCTAAGAGAATTTTGATAAATCCATATGAAAAAGATTTATTAATAAGAAACTGTCTTACTGTCGCTTCAATTGAAGATGCGTATATCGCTTAATGTACAGCGTAAAATAGTCTTAGTTTGCGATAAAAATATCTATTAGGGGCCTACGTTCATTTTGCCCATTTTTTAATTGGAAAAGGCATTTATTGTGAGATAAATCCGTGCAATATATATTAATTAAATTATTTTCCCAATCATTTCTTACAACTTTTTCCCATCTTCCTGTTAACGTGACGATAATGTAGCGAAAGAATTCATAATCTTTGAGGCTATCCATGAATCGACCCAATTACACAACTTGTTCAACTTTGTGGAATTACATATCAGCCCAGCCCAGCTTTATCAATCTGAACAAGCGGTAACTAGAAGGAGCTGGTGTGGACGCTGGTTGCGGCAGAATTTCCCATTGAACCTGCAACAGTGTATCCTTAACAATTCTTGCAACGTATGACCGAAGGTTGTCATGCTAAAACATGACTTTGCCTATATTAGCCGCTATTGTTGGTCTTTTTTGCAACAATTCATTGTTCTATTTGGTCAATTCGCGTTGGTTTTAGTAGCTTGTAATACACTACACACCTTGCTGACCCAACCATATGCATAACAAAACCTCATGGTCATGAACATTTCGCTTCATTGGCGATGTGGATGGTTATTTCGGACTGATTTTTTGCGTTTGAGATTACCGTAGTACCTTCACTTTTCACCGCCGTCTTTCTTGATGTAGCTAACATGAACTTATTTTGCTACCTCGTTTAAAATATTTTTCGCTTACATTTAATGTGAATGTGTCAGCATGTCTATCGATCTAGACGTCCCTAACCTATTATTGGAACTTTTACATTTGCAAAATGATCGATGAAAAATTTAAATTAAGTTCATATGTTTCAAGTTTAAGGAGAAAAGCAAAGGTCCATATAAAGAGTAGTTAGACTACAGACTTGTCTAATTAGTTCGACAAATTGTTATCAATAAACTGCAATCTATGGCAGATATTAAGACTTTTTTAAAAGTTCACTGTAAAAATATCACCGAATGGCGAACTGATCGGCGAATTGATTGGAATTTAACGGTTGTATTTTCACAAATGTTTCGATTAGAAAAATGAATGAAAGCTTGCCTTGTTGCTCAATTGTGCCTTCAACATTTCAATGCCTCTAATATTCCAGACTAAACTGAGAGATTTTTTCGAACGAAGCATTTGCTTTATGAGCTCAACAATCGTCTTGTAGAAGTTTGCATTTACAGCATATACTAGTCGTTGTCTTCTTCTTTTTTGATGACGTAAAGGGGGCATATTATATAAACCTATAAAGGAGAGTTTTTCTATAGTATTTTTTATTCAGAGATATTTCCCGTATCTGAGGAAGTCAATATGGAATTTTATTCCCGAATATGGTATCAATAATTTTTTTTTTTTTGAATAATTTTCATCGGCGACCCTATAGAAAGTTGTCATTCACAAATTGAATCTCTAGCGATTTGTTCAACTATCAAATCAGCCAATGAATCATCCGATCTGACAGCATACTCGCTCACAATATTGGTTAAGCATTATCCTTTATTTCCTCTTTTATTCATCAAATAGCATTTTCCTTAGTTGCCCATGTTTTCAAAATTTTCAGGAAGAACAAGAAAAACTAATGCTTAGTTCAAGTTTTTTTTTCGTTGGGAGAGCTTACACACATACTTGTCAATTCACTTATAATTCAATATACGAAAAAGTTTTCGTTTAAATATTATTGATTCAATTCATGCTGCAATAACATGCCGATGGGTTCTTAAAGGTTCTCCTTAACTATGTATGCACAGCCTATACATCTTGTTTTTGTCTATTGTGAAGAGTAGGCCCGGAAATGGTACTTTGAGGAAAAGAAAGAGTTAATAGCTCTAAATGCTTTTAATTTTCTTTATTTTTTGTTTTATTTTTTATTTTTTTTTTTTTTTTGGCGCCGTATATCGTTTCCTTTTATTTTATAGAGCTCATGCAATTTTATTTTCCTTTGTTGCTTGACTGAAGGCTGTTATGGCGTCTATGACCTTAGAATTGAAGTTGAGTTTGTTAGTGTTTTTCCCTTTTTTTTCATTTATAATTCTTCTTCGATTATTTTCAAGGTTTAGGTGCAGAGTTTCTTGGCTATGAAGGTGTACAGAAAACTTTATTTCAAGGTTACTAAAATCATAAAAATCGATTGTAGGTGATTTTTCTTGTGAGGTTTTTTCCAGATAAAAAAAAAAAAATTTGGATATTCTTAAATACTCGAAATATAGAAAACCGAGATAATATTATAGAGGACTATGCCTTTAAAACTTTCAAAAGCTATTAATATGAATTAATAAATGTTTGAAAATATTTGATATTTTTATTCTCATGTCTTCTTACTTGTTATTATTTCTGCTGCCTTTTTTTAATCTTTGCTTTTAATTGTTTATTTATTTATGTTTTCTTTTTTTTTTTTGTGTACTTATCAAAACAAATTAACTCAAGAACTTTTTTTTTTTTTCTCTTTAAACCAAAACAAAAATCAATACCCACGAGTATACGTCACTACCGCTATCCATATGTATAGGTATGAAAAAAATAAAACAATACCATGCGACATTTTTAATAATATATGAAATTGTAGTGAAAAATATTTGTGCCAAGTACCTTATACAGAACATGCACAAACCAGTTGTCATATGAACATAACGAAAATTTCGCCTATAAAGACTACGCGCAAACCAATTAAAGAAAAAGATAGCAAAAAGCAACTGTGACCGAAAAAATGAATACGGGACAGGCAATGAAAATTTATTATTATTGGTCCAGCGTAGCAAAGATTAAAAATGTACTTTAGTTATGTTAAAAAAAAAAAAACAAAAAAAAAATGAAAGAAAACGGATATTAATTATTGAAGAGAAGACAAATATGAAAAAGTTGTTCTTGCCTTTGAATGGTGCGATGCGCGCGATTTGTTATACAAAAAAAAAAAGAAACAAACTTTTTTCTTCATTACAAAAAGCATATTAAACCTAAAATACTTTGGAGAACACATCATCAAAAAAATATTCTCATTTCATTTGCAATACTCCGGAACTTGAAACCCCTAAGTATTTCCAAATATCGTGTATAGGATATCCAAGCAGCTGATTAAATATTAAAAAAAAATGAATTTAATAGTTATTGATATTTTATAGAATTCCACTAACAATCAACTGCAAATTTTTATTTAAATCTATGCCTTATTAAATATTTCGTCAATTTAATTGAAAATCAATTGAACATGACTACATCGCATAACATATTTGACAAGAAGAAGAAGAAGGATTATACTTATATTGAAGTGAACATGCGATAATTATCCTTAAAGAAGCTTCTTAAGCAAAGATGATTATAAATGATACATCGCCTCTTAAACATTTAATCTAAATTTCAGATCGAAAGCTTTTAAGAATCGTTGATATACATTTAGCAAAGAGTCAAATAATTTTTATATCAACCATCGAAGGAGATGGGTGCTTTCAAGTTTCGGCGATCCCATAAGGTATATATACTATATTCTTGATTAGCATCAAATTTAAAATCGATTCAAGTATCTCCGCCCGTCCACCGCCTACCCGTCCGCCAGTTTGCCCGTCCGCCAGCTTGCCCGTTCCCCAGCTTGCCCGTCCGCCTCTCCGTCCGTCCGTCTAATCGTCCGTCCACCTATTCGTCCGTCCGCCTATCCGTCCGTCCGCCTATCCGCCACTCCGCCCATCCCCCCTCCGCCCATCCGTCACTATACCCATCCACCACTCCGCACGTGCGTCCGCCCGTCTGTACGTCCGCTCGTCTGTCCGTCCGTTCGTCTGTCCGTCTGTCCGTTCTGGGTGTTTGTTATTCATAAATTACAACACATGCGCAATAAAAATTTCCATTGTATTCCATATAAATAGAAAAAATCTACCACGCATACCCAATATTATAGAAAAATTAAAATTCATTTTTTCGAGTTTTTTTCCAAAAATGAAGTTATAAAAGATTCGGTGACAATCCAATATAATTTTACGGGATTTTTTTCTCTTTTTTTTTTGTAATACTTGTCCGAATCTTTACGATACAAAATCGATTCCTACATTTTTGTTTGTTCGTTCGCATGTCTTCTTTTGGTTTAACTCAAAGTTCATGGCTGCAACAATCAAATCGTAAGCTATTGTCTTGCGTATATATTTTTACTTAATATTCAAAAACCAAAAGTGAAAATAAGCATAATGCGGCAAAAATTTTTTTGCGTCTCAAATGTGACACAAAATGTGTTAAACTGATCTTTCAAAGATCTTGCAATTTGTTAGCTTTTTTACTCATACAAGAATTTATAAATACACTTTTGTACACCCTATCTAAATGAATATTCGTGAACAACTGATGTCGTAGGACGTCGAGACATTGAAAAGTAATTTATATGTTTAGAAATTTGATTGATCAAAAATGAGAGTAAAAGTATCAATCGTCTGATTGATAAAATTCCAAGAGTTTCTTAATAGATTTGTATACCTTAGTTATGCAAAATTGATATATATTTTACTTTTAAAAAAAAAAAAAAACTTTCGAAATATAAAGCGATTACTTTCTCACTTGTAACCGCGTTTCACAACATGAGACAACAGAATACTGTGTACTCTGTAGGGATATTAAAAAATTCTTCTCAGAATCAGAAACAAAAAGATGAAATTGGTTCAGCTTAGTTCTCTGACGATGAATACCAAAGGAGTACAATACAGTTTTCTTTCAAATAATTTTTATTTATTTATTAAAATTAGTTTTTTAATTTTTATTTTTTTCTTTTAAAACAGAGAGTGAGATGAACTTAGTCAAGACTATTCAAAATCTCACGTTGGTTAGGCTGCTTAGTTTAAGGTGTTGCATAAAATATAAAAAACTGAATTTACTTTTAGTATAAAATTAGGGAACATTTTTTAACTATTATGTTTCACAATTAACGAGGGAGAACACGTTGTCTACTAGCACTACTGCTTCGATGAAAGCTATTTGTACTTAAAAGCTATGAGACATGAATTATTGATATTTTTATTATTTTATTTTTTATTTTTTTTTATTAGAATAAAATATCATTAAAGCAATTTTTTTCTAATAATACTGTTTCTCTAGCGTACACTTATTATTTATTCATCTTGTTTTTTTTTAAATCAATATCCATTGTTTTTTCACAAAGTTTTTTTTTTTTTTTTTTTTTAAAAATAATTTTTTTTTTTTTTTTTTTTTTAACTCTCGTATCATAAATTTAAACTTGTTCGCTTTAAGAAACTTATATTAAGTGTGGATTTAGCGTAAATTTAGGAACTTAGTTAAAAATTACTTTTTTTAGCATACTTTTAGGTTGTTTAATTTTTAATTAATAAAATAATATTGAATTTCTTGAATATTTACTGATTTCGAAAACTATCCTGATAGGCAGCGGCAAATTCTTTACGTTTGCTAGATACCGCAAGACAACGTACGTAAGCGGTAAGTGGTTGATTGTTTATTATTTATTCCCAGTAACGTCAGCGAGGAAAAGCGAAACGAAAAAAATAGACAAACACTAGGTTAAAATTTACGCAAGTAACACTTAATCGGCAACTTGAATGTTCATGCTTTTTCTTATTTATTTTTTTTTCTTTTTTTTATATTTTTTTATTTTTTTTTTTTTTTTTTTTTGCAGAAAACGCACCTTTTTTTCTTTTGCCGCATTTCAGCTGGCGAACGAACATCACCAGTGCCGTGCATTCTAGGCCCAGCGCGTACATGTGCCGATGCGTGTAGCAGTTTGACTAATTGTTTCTTTTTACACAAAAACCAACAAATGTGTAATAGTGCAAATTAAGTGAGAGATTAAATAAAAACGCAACGCAACTAACTAACAACAGTTCACAAAAAAAAAGCAAGAAAAAAAAAGAAACAAAATTTGCTTAGATCACAATAGAAGAACCAAAGAAAACGCTTGAAATTATTCTATCATAACTAATTTGACAAATTAAATATCAATATAAAAAAAAAATTGAGCTTAAAACGCGAAAAATTGTATTGTGTTATGGAATATTAGACGTTAACCATAATACTGAATGCATGGTTGGTTGGTTCAACGTAAACCTGGTTTACATATAGCAACCGAAGTAGCATAATTTTTAATTTAATTTTCAAATGTTCACCAAACCATAATTAGTGATGTCATATGGGGTAACTAACGTAAAATCATGCAAAAAAACTGCACAAATGGACAAAAAAAAAAGGAATGGAAAACCTTGGCTTTGAATATGACCAAGTGCAACAAGGTAAAAAAGGTAATAAGCAATAGCGAAAAGGTACAGAAAAAATAAAAATAAAAATAAATAAATAAATACAAATAAAAAAAAAAGAGGCAAAAAGAGAAAATACTAAAACGCTAACGGCCAGCTGCATGACAATCGAAAATCTTTTTAATCTTTCTCAGGGGCCTACACTACACTCACGTGCCTGTCAAAGCAAAGTATTTAACATTGAAAACTTTTATTCAACTTTTCGTTAATTTTAATTATTTATATAAAAACATTCGCTTTCGTTAGACTACTGCCGCGTAAATAAACAAATTGCAAAATGTTATAACATTACTTTGTTTACCTTAAGAGAATTCACTTAGTCTCCCACACATTGCATTCGTTTTTAAACATTTAAATGACGAACATAATGTTCGCAGTAAAGGTGACCGGCAACATACTATATATATAAATACCATATATATATATATATATATATATATGTAAATGTCTCAAATGCAAGGCGAAAAATAATCGGCCTGCCAGTGTTTTAATGAGAACTATTAAAAAAAAATTTTTTTTTTCCTTTTTTTAAATAAATTACTACCATACTTTTCATTTAGACTTGACTGCGAAACTTTTCCTTACTATAAGTTCCCCAAAATCCCGAATTCATACAATCCAAAAAAAACAATGTGGGGTTAACCAACCAACTGCATATAGCTTTTGTTTAGAATGAATGAATACCCATGAAAGGCTAACACAATGTACGAAAACATAATTTGATATATATATATATATATATATATATATATAGACACACAATAGTATAAGCTTGTACTGACTAAATGGATTATCGCTCTAATTTATAACCATATGCTCGCGAACGATAAAAGTAGGTCCGACACTCTGGATTCCCTTAAGCATCGGTGTATGTATATATACATGCTTGGCTTCGCATGCTTGGCTTGTTTTATACTTATAAAAAAGATTCGTCTACCGATCATGTTGTTGGCTGGTCGGCGTTCAAGTCTCATGTGTACAAGTTCTGCTCTCTTTCGCCTTTCTCCTCTACCTGAATTACTCCATCATTACACAATCGTGTTCGCATCCCCTGAGAGGCTGGTCATACATATATATACATACATATATATATATATATATANTATATATATATATATATGTATGCATGTGTGTATGTATGTATGTATGCGTGTATGTATGTATGCATGTATATATGTATGCATGTATATATATATATATATATATATATGTGTGTGTGTGTGTGTATGTATGTATGTATGTATGTATGTATGTATGTATGTTTACATGTATGTATGTATGTATGTATGTATGTATGTTTACATGTTTGTATGTATGTATGTATGTATGTATGTTTACATGTATATATGTATGTATGCATGTATGTATGTATGTATGGATGGATGGATGTATGGATGGATGTATGGATGTATGGATGTATGGATGTATGGATGTATGTATTTATGTATATATGTATGTATGTATACACTATATTCGCTTTTAATCTTGTGAATTGTTCTCTCCAAATTCTGTATCCGAGTTAAGTGAGCGTTTGCGTTTCTCCCAAATAACGTTTTCGTCGTTTATTAGAATCATAGCATAGAAGCCCTCGAAAGCCACACAGCATACCTCACCGGCCAATACAAGTTGTATCACCATGCAAGCTACTAACCATCCAATGCATGAGACACGATTTTCGGCATCGTAAATATTCTCCATATGGAAGAATGTCACATATTCATAAATATTCGTAAACCAATTTTGACAAAATGTTATTATCCACGGCATAATACTTATCCAATGATATTTTTGTTTTATGCCCATCATTGCATTTTCAAAGTCAGCTAAATTTTTCTCGGGACTTTTGGTAGCAGGGCCATCAAATGAATAACCAAACAGAGCAAGTAAGGAAAAAAAGGCCGCCTCAAACCATGCCATTGATGGTTGACTTGTTTGAATAGTGCATGTGCTTTTGATTGCAAATGAAAACCACGATTTATGAGCCCAAGTAACATCCATACATATTTTTGGGCGCAACATTGCAAAAAACAGCACAAATTCAAGATAACAAAATATTAATATACGAGATGAGGTTTTTGAAGACAACAAACGTCTATTGTCGATCATTGTTTCCATTCTTTCTATCAAGAGATTTCATAAAAGGGCCAAGTCAAGTCTTCCCCCACACGCTATACAAAATAGACAAAAAGAAAAAAACAAAAAGAATTTTTAATGTTTGCATTGTACACCGTTATGTATGCCGAATGTTTTCAAATTTACTTATTTTGAGTTGTTCTTATATTCGGTTCTTTTTCTTTTCAGTTTTAATTTGTTGGCGCTTGAATCAAAAAATAGATTAGATTTCAAATTAATTGACTTAATTTTCTGTGATGACTTTTTAATATTTTGAAACTTTAAATATATATATATATGAATATGGATATATATATATAATAATATATATATATATATATATATATATATTATACATTCTTCTTCTTCTTCTTAAAGTATTCATCAAATAACAACAGAAATTTGCTGTGTGCGTAAAAGAAGAAAAGGTTCGGTGTGAACACGAAGTACTTTGTCCCTAGTCCTTAGTAAAGTCAGCGATTAGTTTAGGTTGAGTGTTATTTCTGCTTCTTACACTTAAGATAAGTTGAAGTTTCCACGTGGATGTACTCGCAATAGGAAACTGACGACAACTTTCATTTTGTAAGTTGATAGTCATAGAGATTTGCTATAAATATTTCTTAAAGCCTTCTAACATATCAATGTCAAAATAATTGAAATCGCCCAATTGACACGCCTACAATTAATAAAATGCTCCATAATTTTCATACCTGCATTGAAAGAGAGGGAGGTATAAATAAAGTGATTGCTTTTTTAAATTTATTTTTCGATATTATCTTCACTACCTCTAATTGTAATAACTGGCTGGTAGATTAAAAGAAAACAGATCCAAACACACTACTACTAGCTTTGCGGATGAAATATTTGTTATTGAAGGCAATGCCAAGTCTTTCTTAGTTGATAGAAGGATCAAATTATAGAAGAATAAAACGGACTACAAACACAATTATGAGAAACGAAAAATATAATTTAAACTACCAGATGGGTTGAAAAGTTCATAGACTAACATAGAAAAATTCTTTTTCTTTTATGATAGAATTTGATTCTATTATTCAATATAGTTGACCTCGAGGGCGACACAACGATTATAACGGTCATACAATTTTTCGATATCATTTTTGTAGTACGATTTGTCTTTAGCGTCAAAATAGGCCAAAAAATCCCCTCGGCTGACTGTCGATTGAACTCCGGTGTGAAATGATGGAGCCATATTTCATCCATTGTCACATATCGACGCAAACATTCGGGTTTATTATGATTGAACAGCTCCAAGCACTGCTTAGAATAATCAATTCGTTGTTGTTTTTGGTCGATTGTGAGCTCGCTGCGGCACCCACTTTGAACAAACCTTTCGCATATCGAAATATTCATTCACGATATGTCCAACACGTTCCATTGATATCTTTAGGGTCTCAGCTATCTCAATCAACTTCAGTTTACGGTTTTCGTCGGTAACAGCCTGTTTGGGGCGTCCAACTGCGTGCATCGTCCTCAATGCTCATTTCGCCTCGTTTAAATTTAGCAGACTACTTCTCTACGGTTGATTTTCCTGGTGCAAAGTCCGAATAAAGTTTATCAAACCAAGCCTTGTCTTCAATCGTACTTTTTTTTCGCCAACAAACAATACTTTATTAACAAACGAAATTACTTTTTATCAATTTTTTCAAACTAACAAAAGTTGCTTCACTTAAAATGCTATAACTCACTTTCTAACAGTGCAACAGCTGTCAAATCATATGGATTTAATACTAGCAGCGCCACCTATGTGCCAGCCTACGAAGTTTTCAGCCCACCTGTTAAGTTGTGCGACTGATTTTTAATTAAGGGCAACATTGTTTAATAGTGTTTTTTTTTTGTTTGTCTTTTATAAGGTATGTTATACAAAGCTTTTGTAAAAGCATCTAAATACCTAAAAGCCTGCCTCGAAGTTAATAAATTGTCGTTACATAATTAAGTCATTCAGACAATGTTTTATTTACCATAAAAGACCTAAATGATTTTTATTGAATATTAAAGAAGTTTGTAAAGAAATAGAGAATGTGAAACCAAAAATATAAACATTTGAAGGCCTCCACTCAACGACATCTTCAAAGAGGGAACACCACATCGTAATAAGAAATCTTCTCTATCACAGAATGACACGATAGTTATATTAGTAATAAATCAAAACTTGATGATAATAATTGAAAAGTTGACGAACATCGCTTAACAGCTAATAAATTTAAAAAAAAAAATTAAAAGAATTTATTATTTTTAAATTTTTTTTTTTTTTTTCGAATATTATTTAACAAAATATGTTCAATTTTTGCATTTAATTATTTATATCGTTTAGGTATGAATGTTGACTCTGCTACCAACAAAGGACTCAAAGAAAACAGTGTCAAGTTTTCTCATTTCAAAAATTATTAAAATTTATTTTATTTAAATTTATTTTTCATGCAAATGCAAATTGTAAAGTCAGAGAGAAATAAAAATTATATTTTAAGCTTTTTCAGTGACATACAATACAAGGTAATACAGATTTATTGATATTTTTGCTTAAGTATATATGTGTGTGTGTGGTTTACAATATACTTAATGATAAAATCAAATATAAATAAAATCTGATACGAAAACAACAAATTGTGCACATGCATTGCAATCAATCGTAATTACCTCGGAGTTGGAGTTAAGCTACCGTGCGCTGATATATATGCCATGTAAACAATCCATTTACTAGCACATGTCGTTGTAAATAGATATAATGAACGCTTAGAAAAAGGAAAATTCTCCTTGTAAATGCACTTGATAACCGTTTTGCGGGAGTAAACCAAAACACAATTATTTACAAAAATATTATATTTAAAAATATTTTAGAAAAAAAACTTAAAAAATTAAAAAAAAAATAGAAACGAAATTTACAACAAACAATTATTATAAGAAAGAATGTGACAGAAGTTTCTATTTATAAAACGAAATAAATTTAGATTTATTTCTATATTTTGAACAATAAACACAAGAATAAAATATTAAATTAACACTTTAAACATTTTTGTTTTTTTTTTTTTTTTTTTTTTTGGCGCCGTATATCGTTTCCTTTTATTTTATAGAGCTCATGCAATTTTATTTTCCTTTGTTGCTTGACTGAAGGCTGTTATGGCGTCTATGACCTTAGAATTGAAGTTGAGTTTGTTAGTGTTTTTCCCTTTTTTTTCATTTATAATTCTTCTTCGATTATTTTCAAGGTTTAGGTGCAGAGTTTCTTGGCTATGAAGGTGTACAGAAAACTTTATTTCAAGGTTACTAAAATCATAAAAATCGATTGTAGGTGATTTTTCTTGTGAGGTTTTTTCCAGATAAAAAAAAAAAAATTTGGATATTCTTAAATACTCGAAATATAGAAAACCGAGATAATATTATAGAGGACTATGCCTTTAAAACTTTCAAAAGCTATTAATATGAATTAATAAATGTTTGAAAATATTTGATATTTTTATTCTCATGTCTTCTTACTTGTTATTATTTCTGCTGCCTTTTTTTAATCTTTGCTTTTAATTGTTTATTTATTTATGTTTTCTTTTTTTTTTTTGTGTACTTATCAAAACAAATTAACTCAAGAACTTTTTTTTTTTTTCTCTTTAAACCAAAACAAAAATCAATACCCACGAGTATACGTCACTACCGCTATCCATATGTATAGGTATGAAAAAAATAAAACAATACCATGCGACATTTTTAATAATATATGAAATTGTAGTGAAAAATATTTGTGCCAAGTACCTTATACAGAACATGCACAAACCAGTTGTCATATGAACATAACGAAAATTTCGCCTATAAAGACTACGCGCAAACCAATTAAAGAAAAAGATAGCAAAAAGCAACTGTGACCGAAAAAATGAATACGGGACAGGCAATGAAAATTTATTATTATTGGTCCAGCGTAGCAAAGATTAAAAATGTACTTTAGTTATGTTAAAAAAAAAAAAACAAAAAAAAAATGAAAGAAAACGGATATTAATTATTGAAGAGAAGACAAATATGAAAAAGTTGTTCTTGCCTTTGAATGGTGCGATGCGCGCGATTTGTTATACAAAAAAAAAAAGAAACAAACTTTTTTCTTCATTACAAAAAGCATATTAAACCTAAAATACTTTGGAGAACACATCATCAAAAAAATATTCTCATTTCATTTGCAATACTCCGGAACTTGAAACCCCTAAGTATTTCCAAATATCGTGTATAGGATATCCAAGCAGCTGATTAAATATTAAAAAAAAATGAATTTAATAGTTATTGATATTTTATAGAATTCCACTAACAATCAACTGCAAATTTTTATTTAAATCTATGCCTTATTAAATATTTCGTCAATTTAATTGAAAATCAATTGAACATGACTACATCGCATAACATATTTGACAAGAAGAAGAAGAAGGATTATACTTATATTGAAGTGAACATGCGATAATTATCCTTAAAGAAGCTTCTTAAGCAAAGATGATTATAAATGATACATCGCCTCTTAAACATTTAATCTAAATTTCAGATCGAAAGCTTTTAAGAATCGTTGATATACATTTAGCAAAGAGTCAAATAATTTTTATATCAACCATCGAAGGAGATGGGTGCTTTCAAGTTTCGGCGATCCCATAAGGTATATATACTATATTCTTGATTAGCATCAAATTTAAAATCGATTCAAGTATCTCCGCCCGTCCACCGCCTACCCGTCCGCCAGTTTGCCCGTCCGCCAGCTTGCCCGTTCCCCAGCTTGCCCGTCCGCCTCTCCGTCCGTCCGTCTAATCGTCCGTCCACCTATTCGTCCGTCCGCCTATCCGTCCGTCCGCCTATCCGCCACTCCGCCCATCCCCCCTCCGCCCATCCGTCACTATACCCATCCACCACTCCGCACGTGCGTCCGCCCGTCTGTACGTCCGCTCGTCTGTCCGTCCGTTCGTCTGTCCGTCTGTCCGTTCTGGGTGTTTGTTATTCATAAATTACAACACATGCGCAATAAAAATTTCCATTGTATTCCATATAAATAGAAAAAATCTACCACGCATACCCAATATTATAGAAAAATTAAAATTCATTTTTTCGAGTTTTTTTCCAAAAATGAAGTTATAAAAGATTCGGTGACAATCCAATATAATTTTACGGGATTTTTTTCTCTTTTTTTTTTGTAATACTTGTCCGAATCTTTACGATACAAAATCGATTCCTACATTTTTGTTTGTTCGTTCGCATGTCTTCTTTTGGTTTAACTCAAAGTTCATGGCTGCAACAATCAAATCGTAAGCTATTGTCTTGCGTATATATTTTTACTTAATATTCAAAAACCAAAAGTGAAAATAAGCATAATGCGGCAAAAATTTTTTTGCGTCTCAAATGTGACACAAAATGTGTTAAACTGATCTTTCAAAGATCTTGCAATTTGTTAGCTTTTTTACTCATACAAGAATTTATAAATACACTTTTGTACACCCTATCTAAATGAATATTCGTGAACAACTGATGTCGTAGGACGTCGAGACATTGAAAAGTAATTTATATGTTTAGAAATTTGATTGATCAAAAATGAGAGTAAAAGTATCAATCGTCTGATTGATAAAATTCCAAGAGTTTCTTAATAGATTTGTATACCTTAGTTATGCAAAATTGATATATATTTTACTTTTAAAAAAAAAAAAAAACTTTCGAAATATAAAGCGATTACTTTCTCACTTGTAACCGCGTTTCACAACATGAGACAACAGAATACTGTGTACTCTGTAGGGATATTAAAAAATTCTTCTCAGAATCAGAAACAAAAAGATGAAATTGGTTCAGCTTAGTTCTCTGACGATGAATACCAAAGGAGTACAATACAGTTTTCTTTCAAATAATTTTTATTTATTTATTAAAATTAGTTTTTTAATTTTTATTTTTTTCTTTTAAAACAGAGAGTGAGATGAACTTAGTCAAGACTATTCAAAATCTCACGTTGGTTAGGCTGCTTAGTTTAAGGTGTTGCATAAAATATAAAAAACTGAATTTACTTTTAGTATAAAATTAGGGAACATTTTTTAACTATTATGTTTCACAATTAACGAGGGAGAACACGTTGTCTACTAGCACTACTGCTTCGATGAAAGCTATTTGTACTTAAAAGCTATGAGACATGAATTATTGATATTTTTATTATTTTATTTTTTATTTTTTTTTATTAGAATAAAATATCATTAAAGCAATTTTTTTCTAATAATACTGTTTCTCTAGCGTACACTTATTATTTATTCATCTTGTTTTTTTTTAAATCAATATCCATTGTTTTTTCACAAAGTTTTTTTTTTTTTTTTTTTTTAAAAATAATTTTTTTNTTTTTTTGTTTTAAAATTTCTACACAAATATTTTTATATTGCAAAAATTTCTTGGCTTTTTCCAATTTTACTTTTTATAAAATAAGCGCAAAGTAATCACTTTTCACACACTCAGCAAATAAAAAAAAATGCGCGACACATATTTTTAAGAATATTGAGAAAAAAAAGTATTTTTTATGATTTTTATGGATACACAAATGAATCTATTTTTTTTTTCTTATGTTTTATTTTAGTAAAAAGATATAAATATTTTTTTAAAATTAAGAATTTTGTTTTAAATTCCGTTTTCCGTACACATATTGCGTGAGTATTAAATAATATTATTATTAAAAATATATTCCGCTAACAGATACATTCGCTGGTATCGCCATTTACCCAACTAAACGATCGTTGTGATCTTTAATGTGTTGCTTAAAGTATCTTCTTTTTTTTTTTGTTTTTTTTTTTCTTTTTTGTTTTTGCTTTCTGTTACTATTGAGAGTCTATGGCACTTTGGAATGTGTGGAGAAAGGAAAACTAAAAATGTTCTTCATCAACATTTGCAACAATACTATTTAGTATATTTATACCCACCGAATCAAATGTTTAAAGTATGTTGACTCGAACATTACATTTGTGCCATTCAAATATAAACAAACACAAAGTCGGTGAGCAAAGAATCCAGAAACTTACGAGTTTCATGCTTGTGACTTTGAATTTTTTTAAATTATTTTATTGAAACATAAGTTCTCTTGACTGCCGTCCGACAGCTCGATCAGTCAATCAATTCTTTGGAAAATATAGATAAACTTGTCACGATTATTGATATTCTTAGGTTCCCATCATTCAATCTAACAATATTCAAAATTCTTTACCTTTTATCCGCATACCATAGGTGATATGTTGTATCGTCTTGTTAACACCTTAGGATCGGAAGCATATAATTCAACTTAATTTCCCCGCAAAAGAAATAAAAAAATTGAAGGCAGATATATCCAACGGCAAGTAATCAATAAAATTTACATGATCTCTAATAAGTTTGCTTACACTTAACCGTTATAATCTCATCGCCCCATACATTTCTGTATTTAATTAAGACGCGAAAATAGTATACATCCTACGCGAGGATTGGACGATTGATTAAAACCAAGTGTCCACGCAACGCTTTCTTTCTTCTTTCTTATAATTGAAAACTGATAGTTTTAGAAGAAGAATTTATTTCATAAATTATAATAATAATAATAAAATTCATAATTAAATGTTAGACTTTGATTAATGGAAACTCCAAAGCAAAACTAAAGCGAATTTACTAATAGAATAAGGCACGAGAAGAGAAGGATACCTCACTTATGAATTAGAATTTGTCTTGTTCGTATATTTTTGCAACAACATGTACTATCGCAGTTTTAAAATGACTTTTTTTCGAATTCTCTTAGCAATTATTATAGAAACAACATCCAAGAATGAATTAAATGATGGCTCTTTATATTACAAGCGATTGGGCGGCACACAAAAGAGAAGTCAGAAAAACCTTAGGCACATAGTAAGCTGTGAAGCGAATATTCTTGAGGCTAAGCTTTTATGATCGATATTTATAAAAAAAAAAAAAACTTCCGAAGACAGTTGCTACTCTTACGGCTTTCTTGCGGAACACACAAAGTTCTAGACTTCGTCATAGAAATCAGAAATTAATTAAATTCGATACCTTAACTTTGTGAATATACATAAAAAAAAAAAGAATCGAAACGCGTTACAATAAGTCAGCAAATTCTCTTCTTCTTTTTTATTACTCGTTCTTTTGTCAAATCGTTTACTTTATACTCTATATTATAGACGAATCAAGGTCTAAACTGATCTATCATATGCGAAGTTGGTCGGTAATTTTTCTTAATTTTATAAATTTCAAAAAATATAAGCAAACAAAAGGAAAAATAAATGAATCGTCTTAGAACATAAAACATAAAACATAAAAAAAACTAAAGAGTCTTATGCATGGAATAGAAAAATTCTTATATCTCATCATTTGACGGATATCCAAGATTCGCATCAAGCCAAGTATAAATTATTTGTTTGTTTCTTATAGTTTCGGGAGAATAGAGCATTTATTTGCTTTCATTTTTTTTTCTTTTTTTTTGGAGAACGTCATAGATTGAATTTTTTCTTTTTATTATATTTATAATAACGAAATTATATATAGGTTTTTCGATTTTTCTATTAACAGTTCTTTAAAATTATTTCATTTTATTTTTACTTAAATAAGTTATTTTTAAGTTTTTTTTTGTTGACTTTATTGTAGTAAATATTGAATAAAAATAAATCAGGCAAATACTAAAAAAAAGAAATAAAAATAAATTTCATACATATATAAATAAGTACAAATTCAAATGACAAAAAAAAAAAAAGGTAAAGAAAAGTCCCTTTCTCTATTTTGTTCAACTTTTTTACTACATTACACTACGTTCACTAATAAAACACACTATCCTATCATGAAAGCTCTAAAAATCCGTGAGATACTATATGAAAAATTGATTGTAAGATGCGACACACAACATGTAAACATAACATAATAACTAGCGTTTACATTTAGTAATTGAGTCTAATGAAATTAGATCCCAACGACAACATAACAGCAAACAAATCTTCAAAGTTATTAAAATTGATGATCTTACATTGATAGAGAAAATAATCTTTATAAGAGTATTTGACATATTATTACACCATTCGGATGATAAATGCAAAGAACTGAAAAAATAATGTTCTATGATGATGAAATTAAAAAAGAAAAAAAAAAAGAAAAAAAATTAAAATACAACTTCGTTGCTGTGTAAACAAAGAATAGAAGTGGATCGGTCCAACTCGAAGTATAATTTCATTGAGAAAAGTTTTGTAAAAACTAATAGAAATATCTTTAGCATAAAAAGCATAAAATAATGTAATTCATAGCTAAATGAAGCGAGAGATATGCTTCATAATCGAAAAACTCATTAGACAAAATCGATTTCTCTAACAAAAATAATCTTTGGCGCCCATTAATGTCTTCATCATGGTCGGCCATACATTGTACTCAAGTAACAGTATAATTTGTAAGCAAAAAAAAAGAAAAGAAAAACAACATATAATTGCCTTAAGGCATATATCTTGAATATCTTATCATCTTAACTAATACTTTGTCACTTGAACTATTTTTCTCGTGAATTTAATAAATTTCAAAAATGCGTTTAATAAAATTCACAAAAATTACAAAACTTCAAATTGACATCTCTATAGAAGATTTTTGATTAGGTGGGCAAGTTTTTAATAAAAAAAAAAATGAATATTTATTGAATATTAAATATAAAAAAAATATAAAAAAAACGGAATATTTATTGATTATTAAATATAAAAAAAAATATAAAAAAAACTGAGTATTTATTGAATATTATGTATATAAAAAAAAAATTGAATATTTATTGAATATTAAATATTAAAAAAAAAAAAAACGATATATTTTTTTTTTTAAGTTTCATCTTACTTGTAAACATTGCAACAACCATAAGTGATCTAAGCTCCCGTATTATAAAAAAAATATATTTATCCAAACATTTTACGTAAATGCTTCTAAACGCAAGCGTTTGACAAACATTTAGTAAAGACAAACGGACCGATAGTCCAACGTGAGAGTGATCAAAGTTCGATCGGTCAATTAAATGCATATCTTATGACGTTTTTTTTTTAGTATTTTTGCTAAGCATATAACCACGCAATGACCAGGTATTATAATTGGACTAACAAATTTAATATCATCTCGCTATGCTTTTGTAATTACCATCAAAATAAATAAAATAAATCATAATTTGATAACAAGAGATATAGCATTTAGTAAAACTTTTGTTTATGATTAAAAACAAAAAAAAAATTATGAAAAAAAAGAAAGGAAATGCAAAATTATTTACACTTTAAATAAACAATATCATGTAACCTATCGACAAGTGGCAAACAGGTGAATAAGAAAGAGAAAAATTTTCTCAAACTTTATTAACACATTTGTTTAATTTAAACAAATTCATTTTAGCTCGTATTTCCGTTCAGCTAACTAGCAGAAAACAGACGGACGAAGAGACAGATATATAGACAGACAGACAGACAGACAGAAAGGCAAATACAATAACAAAACCCACTGCTTATACATACATATATAAGCAATTGTATATATATATATATATATATATGTCTGTGTGTGTGTGTGTGTGTATATACATACATATATACATATAACATTATTTCTATAAACAATTTTGCAAATAATCAGAATACCGTCAGAATTCTAAGAAGAAATCAAACAATTCGTTGAAAGATTAACAGACGATGAAATTTCAAAATTTTTGATAAATTTTTAAAATTATTTGTGAATATAGTAAATGATTAAATTTTTTTTGTGTATTGTTAAATATGTAATTGTTTAATATCGTTTTGAAAAAAAAAATACAATAAACAATAACGAATTTTAAATTATTATGAATTTTTTTGAAAAAATTTTCCAAATTAAAATTAAAAAGTAATATTCATGCACTAAAGTGAAAATATTTCTGTTTAAGATCTGTTATCACTGAAAAATGTTTGCACTTTTTCTAAAAATTCTTTCGTTTAGTAAGAACAACAACAAAAAAAAACAAAATAGAAAAAGAAAAAGAAAAAAAATTCTACATTTTAGTTGTTATTTTTGTTATTTTTGTTGTTGACCTTCCGTCTATTGTTCGTTTCGTAAATAACTTAACTTATTTTTTTTGTTGTTGTTGTTTCATTTTTAGTTGAAATTTTTACTTTTATAGTTGAATACTTAAAAAAAAAAAAAAAAAAAATTTAATATAAATTTACTTAATTTGAACCAGCAACCACCACTAATATGTAGTCAGTTTAAATGTCCTGCTGTGTGTTTCTCGCTTTTTCTATAAATGAAATTTTTGCATTAAAAACGAAACAAATGTTGACTTTTTCATATCTACGTATCATAACATTGCGAAGCATATGTGGCGGAATATTAACTTTATCGTTCTGTTTGTAAGAATTAACTAAAAATCATATGAATTTAATACTAGTAGTGCCATCTATGTGTCAGCCTACGAACTTTTCAGCCCACCTGCTGTAAGTAAATCAAACGATTTTATAATATTTTTCCTTAAGGAAAAAACTTTAGAAAACTTCAGTTTCGAATGTTACGGTAACATATATAGGATTTTAGTATTTTGTTCAAGGAAACGAAATATAAAGACTTCGTCATTAAAGATACGCTTCACTAAAATTTTGTTCTTTTGTCGACCACGTGGCATATTTTATAGTCTTCTTGAAAAAAAATCCTTTAAATTTTCTGATTTCTGCTAAAAATGTACCATTAATTGCTCTGTAAAAAAATACTTAATTTCTAAGAATTGTGGATCGAGTGAAAAAATATCTTCAAAATCTAAAATTCCGCATACTAGACATTTATTTGACAGAACTATTTGTCGAGATTTTCAAGACTAAAAGGGAAATGTAATAAATGTAAATATTTCATTATTCGATACGATATTTAGAAACCTTAAAACAATGTGATAAGCCCAAGAATAGAAGGCTTCTTTTATAAATTTTTTATCTTCTACTGGTGGGTTCTTTTTTTTTTACCCACCACCAAAAGTGAGGGCTATATTTGTATTTCCCAGAAAGAAACTTCGAAGACCCTACAAAGTATATATATTCTTGATCAGCATTAAATCTAGATTTAAGAATGTCCGTCTGTTCGTCTGTGTAATGTCTGTGGTCAACTTTCTCTTAGCCGCAAATATAAAGATATCGATTTCATGTCTGGTCGCAACATGGGAAGTTCTTTCACATTCTATTCTATTAACAATGGGCCAAATCGTCTACAAGCCACGCCTACAGTATAAGTTGAACGTACGTTTGTTTTCTGGTTGTTTTTCACGGTATTCCATGGCTGCATATGTTCCATAATATTCCACAAAAATAGAAAAAATCTGCCACGCCTACCTATTAAAATTTAGTGCTTCCCTCGTTTATTAAGATAACGTAGGTAGGGCATAAAAGATTAGGTATAGCCGAATTTAATTTTCTTACTTAATAATTTTTCAAATTTTCTCTTACTTTATAGTTTTCTGGTTCTTCCTTAAACTAAACAGTTGGCTTTCATCGAATAATAATAAGTAAATCTATACACTAAGCAAGAATATGTTTAAGTGATACGTATAAAGTGATAAAAAGAATATACTTACGGCAAAACGAAGAGAAACACTTGAAACGTGTATAATACACATGGCTTAGCGAAAAGTACGCTTAAACGGAATTGTTTCTAAAAAATCTTTTAAAAACCTTGAACTACCAAGTTTGTTATTCAGGAAAAAAATAATATAAAAATTAAATTAAATAACATGAAATTGTCTTCAAAACCTCACAATAATAATAATAATAATATACAAACAAGAAAAAAAAAAAGAAAAAAAGGAAAGACTTATTTAATTACTTTATGTTTCATAATTTTAATGTAAAATTTCCAATTTTCCTACTAATTTGGCACTCAAGCACTTTTTTCAATTGATTTCAATTCATTTGCATTGTGTGCCGCATACGTTATCAAATATTTGATGATGTGTATATCTTCTTGTTTAAGTTAAGTGGTGTATCATTATTAAATTGTTGTTGTTAAGAAATCTATTTAAGTTTTATAGGCTTGTAAATTACAATAGTTAAATATTTGATTTATTTGGCAGCCTACCAAAAAGCTTTCACAGACAGACGCAGAACGAAAAGACAAACAAATGTTTAAGAAAAAGGAAAAAATAATATATATATATATATAAAGCCTTCCGAGAAGTTCAAAATTCACACATTTGTTTATATTTATTTTGTTCATTCTACTCACATAAATGCATTGGCGCTTTCATTGTAAACTCATGCTATTTATATTATTAAGCTTATTGTTTATTTATTTATATCTTTTATTTATTTATTTATTTTTTTTTTTTTTTGATCGTGTAGTAACTTGTATTTATTTTGATCAAAAAGTATCGGGAATCAAAGTAATTAGTTTAAATACAACACAGAAAATATAAACGAAATAATAAAGAGAACCTACGTAAATAGGCTTCAGCTTATTGATCTCCCCATACTCGAAAAAAGACGTAAAATATTAGGGGTAGTGTTTATAGCACAAAACTGTTTAAAGGATCTATATCTGCTCTCCTCGTTTAACGTTCCTGGTAGATTCACGAGGCATCATGATATTCTTTACTTACCTCAGTGCCGTACCAATCATCAGCTTTTTAATCCTTTTCGGATTCTTTGTAAAATGTTTAATAAAAATGCCCATTTGATTGATCCGTCACTTGTCCTTCGGACAACTTCTTAATCGTATTAATACCTTATTTATATTCACTTCTTTATACGTGATTACTATATATTAAGTATATTATACTTATTATTAATGTTATGAAGTCTTGCTGCTAAGAAGCTATTGCTTAAGATTTTGTTGTTTAGTTTTTTTCGTTTTATTAAGTTTTTTTTTTCGTAGGTTATGCATTAAGGTTTTTTCACTGTAGCATACTATTTAAAATAAATAAATAAATAAATTTAGGTTGATCAAAAAGTATCGGTAATCAAAGTAATTACTTTAAATACCGCACAGAAATTATAAACGAAATAATAAAGAGAACATTTATATTGATCAAAAAGTATCGGGAATGAGAATATTTACTTTACATAACGCACGGAAATTATAACTGAAATAATAAGAAGAACATTTAGAATGATCAAAAAGTACCAGATATCGGAATATTTCATTTAGATACCGTACAGAAATTATAAATGAAGTAATAAGGAGAACATCTGTTCCTTTTCAAACATATTAATTTTTAATATAATTTATTATAATTTACAAAATTAAATGATAATCTAATATGATTATAAGTCTCTTACATACTATAATAGAAGTCTCTAGTATTTTAGTTAATTTATTTAACTCTTATTCATAAAATCATTTATACGTACAAATCGAAATATCTCTATAATAAGGTTATGTTTCTTTCGATGCACTTTAACAGAATATAGATCCTATTTTAATAGAATATAGATCGATATACAATACTTTCCATTGACTGTTTTTAAACAAATCTAAATTGAAATTTCTCCATAAAAATTCAGATATATGCGAACATGGTTCGTTCTTTTAAACACATATCTTGGATAATTATTTATATAATCGATTGTAATTTATTTTTAAAACTATAATTAATATTATGATATGATTAGCATGTATATGAAATGTCAGAGGCACAATAAGATCTTTGATTCGTATCGTTTCATTTTCATTACCCATGTATGGGAAGATAATAGACACAGTTGAAGAAACGATAATGAGCCTAAAGAAAATAATTCTTAATGAAGAATCCATTGATTTTTTTTTTTTTATGTTTTTAACGATACTGAAATAGACATAATTAGCCCACATTTTTTCTCCAAAACTTATTGCATTCGTCGACCAATTTGAATATAAATTTCAACCAAAAAAAATTATACTAAATACCTTTATTGATGTGAAGTCGGTGTTTTCTCGGTATATACACCGATTGCTTAGCCTATGGAAAAACATCTTTTAGATAAGTCTAGCGATGTCCCAGAGATCAATACGTCCCTAACACATTTGTGATTTGCCCGTGTAATTAAATCCTAGACCCAAGTTAAGTTGAGCTTTGCAAATAAGCCTGTAATGACTATATTTATGTTATATATGCCGAAAAGGAAAAGAAAGAAAACTCAAAACTCACAACGTTAGCTCGCATTACAAATGAATGTCCGATTCATGCTAAGTCGTTATTTAACTTATTATCCTCATTAAAACGTAAAAAAAATATTTATAAAATCTTTAATGTGTTAACCTAGCAACTAATAACATTTGCCTTTTGGTAGCAGTCGTTTAAAGCATAAGATATTCATGTAAAATGATTTGTTATCTTGGAATCAAGGCTTCGCACTAATTTATCGTCTTCTAAGCTATCTCTTCAATTAAGCTAAATACCTTCATGCCTAAGAACTTAATACATTCGTTTTCCAAAAGTTGGAAGAAGATGTGTAAATTTTTCTTATCAAATACGGTAAGCAAAATTCGTTATTTTTTTTTTTTCGATTTCAGAACAGATCTTACTAAATTTTCTGAAATATTGAATCATTAAAAGTTCAAAACTCATATGAATATCTGTCTTTCTTTCTAATATATATCCATTACACAGATAAACGTATAAAATTTGAAACAAATTTATATGAAGTGAAAGCATATTCACGATATTTCGAAACTATAGCTATATAGATTGATATGTTCTTAGAATATCTACAATTTACGTTGCATGGAATTTTCCCATCTTTTATATTATGTTATACAACGTGGACCGAAAGTAAAAAAAAAGAGCCAAAAAAAAAATTGAATTAAATTTCTGCAAATACGAGAGAAAACATCTTAAATTTTATGACGTCACTAGTGACACATTGACCTGGAAAAGATTTCAATAAAATGTTTATAGAGTAAGTTTTTTTTATTTTAGACAACATGATATTAAGAGCGTAAGAGCATTTTGCGCATGACCCCAATTGACAAAACGGAATACGGCAACATGTTGTCGAACGAGAGTTATTTAAAGCAATAAGAAATTAAATGCAACTGATAAATCTCTTCATTCAGTCGCATTGGGACTCACCTCAAGCCAGCTATAGCTACACCGTTTACATTCCGAAAATTTTTTTAATTTAAATAAACTTTTTTGAATTTTGCGAATTTTTTTATTAAAACATTTAGCCAAATATTATTTTTGAAATATATACCGCGCGACTGCTATATTAACAGAAACTTTTGAAAAAATTTATTTAATTATTTTTTTATTTATTTATTTTTATTTATTTATTTTTTAATGTGGATAATATCTATTCAACTATTCATCATTTTTAATGGCATCTAAAAATCTTGTATTCTAAAAGTATGGTGTTCTTAGAGAAACTCTTTTATTTATGGTACTCTTTTTCCCCTTGTTTCGTATAATACCGGAACTTTTTGATTTCTTGACAGAGAGAAAAATTATAGCTTTATATAGCTTTTTAAATTAAACATGACAAGTGCGCGTCTGGAAAAGTAAGCGATAGTCTTAATAAATTCTATAACTATCCAAAGTCTACGCGATTAAGTGTTTGACTGACTCCTGTATTAAGGGTTAACCTCACTGTACCTTTTTCCAAAGAAAGAAGAAAAAAGAAACAATTTTTTTTTTTTTGGTCTAATAGATGCTTTGAGTTTTTTAAAATGCATGAGAGAAATTCAAATATAGTGGTTTTCTTAAAATTTCAATTTTTTTACTTAAGCTCTTATCAAGGCAATGTAAACACTAGAGTCTATGGCAAATGAATCTTTGCTGCGGATTTGAAGTCTAACGTCTTAATTGTTGATTTCTAACTTCTCTAATATACTAAGAGATGACCTTAAGAAAGCGTTTCTGTTCATTTAAGAGGTATTTCCAAGCAAGAACACCTAAGTGTATGGTAGTTTCATTGAGACAATTACAGATTAGGTATGAGCTTGAGAACAATTTGAAAGCTTTTAATGCTTTTGTCAACAAATTAAAAAAAATTTGTAGCGAAGTTTTTGAAATTGATTATGAATTCGACTACAGTACTACTCTACTCTCTTGCTTTTCTCTTTGTTAGTTTTGTTCACGTGGAAAGTGTAAAACGTGCGATTCTGTTCTTTGACAGATCGCAGCAAAACAGCGGCCCATAAAAAAACGTGTAGCAAGAATGTTTAAACTAGGAAGGGCAGTTTTATGTTCCCGGTATCGGAGTTCCATAAAAAATAGTAAAAAAGATTTACTGTAATAAAAATCATAACACAATATTGTACAAATATTTTTTCTTAGGTTTTTCCAAAAGACGATTATTCAAAATGACCTATGAAAGAACTCCTACAATTTTCATTATTTTCATATGAATTTTTTTTTTTTTTTTTTTTTTTGCAATATCGTTAGAACAACATTCTCTCGAGTAATGCATAAGATTGTTGCGATAAGTTATTTAATCATTTTTTGTTAATAGACGTGAAAAATAGAAACTTTCATTCAAACACTTGTCAATCACACACAAAAATTAATATTTTTAAAAAACCTTATGTATTTCTCTACCTGTAGCCATGTAAATTAAATTATTTTTTTTTTTTAATTCAAATTTGCACTAAAATTTACGTAAGGCGCCGAGCTCGTTTAATTGCAGAAATGATTCTGGTGTTCAGTAAGTTTTCAATATTTTTCCAAAATACATATATATATATATATTTTTCTAGTACTTAAAGATAGACTTTTAATAACCCTTTATTAATCTATTAACTTTCCTTCTCTATATCTTAAAAAAGAAAATTTTCATAAAACTTTGGTTTTGTTGCTTTTTTTTTTTTTTTTTTTTTTTTTTTTTTTGTTACAGTGACATTAGATGGAATCAGTGCGACAATTTGGATTTGACTCGGAAATGTGATATTATTATATTAAGTTCTCATCACTATTGTGCTTAAAAGCTTTGAAAGGATCTCTTTCTAGTTAAGTCCATACTTTTTCCAAAATGCTTTTGAATCGTTAAAGATCTTTTTATGGTTAAATTTCTCAATTTTCTTAAGAGACTTTAAGTCTCTCTCACTAGATTAGGTAATATTCTTGTATAATATTAGGACATAAAAAGACAATAGAAAATAATTTAAGTAAAGAATGAAAGGAAAATATTAAATATCTTTGGAAACTGGAAACATCACTTTCAAAACTGGTGGCATCAACATGTTGATACCAGACTTTATAGATCGAAACTAAAACAAACAAATAATTTTTATATGCAATCCATGTGTATAAATAATAAAATTAAATGTAAAATATTTATTTATTACAAACCTTTAATAAAAATTTAGCAATGAAGAGCAATAGTGTTGATAAAGACTTACCTGTAAAAGAGAAAAAAAGAAGAAAAAAAAATACATTTGTTTAAAAACATACGAGATAAGCGGTTTATAAAGAAAGTTTTCTAAAAATAAATACATAGAAAAAAATAAATTCTATCCTTATTAAAAAAATTTGTATTTATTTTTTTTTTTTTTAATATTTTCTCTTCTATCTAGAAAAAGCACAAACATCCACACAAAGTAAGTACACAAACACGGTCCTTCGTTATATACTTTGACTGAAAAATGAAATATTTTTAAGTACTTATTGCATCCGTTTACACATTGACGTCAATGAGGTTTGTGCATACATAAGTGATACTTGATGTCCAAGAATTTATTTAACATTTGCTACTATACTAAAAAGTTTACATAGAGATTGCCCTTTATCTACTAAACAATAGTAGTATGCCGAGGCAATAATTCAATACTAAACCAATAAATTTTGCAATCATAAGCTCTGCTTGCTCCAATCAACTCTTGAGTATAAATGTAAATATTTATTGATTTTATTTGACTTGTTTGATGTCTTATTTGTTCCATATAATGATTACATACACATAAGAGAAAAGAGCTAAAATATTTTTTTTCTTTTTTTTTCTCCTTATTATTATTATTCTTTTATTTGTTTGGTAAATTACCGATGTGGACTTGTAATGTTTATTTAGATCAAAAAAAAAAAAAAAACAAAAAAAAAATTCCTTTCAATTGACCTTTTTTAACAAGAAATTATGACACAATTGATTATTATAATATAAAAGACAACACAACAACAATTTAAAGCACTTATATAATTGAGATTAACTCTCTGTAATTATAATTTAAAATATTATTTAAGTAATAAAATTTGTTAAAAGTTAAAGCAATTAATTCGAAAATAACCTAAATATTCACATCTATTAGTTATAAATTAGAAATACATTCTGGCTTTCTTTCTCGTCACATGACGTTAATGCCCTTAAGGCATCAAGATAATAAATACAGAAGTTGCAAGAGTTTGCACTGAACATCATTTGTTAGCTTCTATTAAAAGTAATGCATGTTAATGAGTTCTTAGCTATAAAATATTATGCTATGAATGTCGAAGTCTTTTCACTTTTTTTATAAACACAATACGCTATTGAAAAAAGATAAAAATAGAAAGATAGTGGTTGATATTCCCTCATTTACATTCAAGTGCAACTCTAAGCAGTTGAAAAAATATAAATAAAAGTAAAAAAGAAAAATATTTAAAAAACATATATTGTGTTGGCAACTAAGTAATTGCCGATTTCTTCAATAAAATAAAAAGATTTTTTTTTACTTGGAATGAAGTTTAATCTATAATCTATTTTCCATTTTGTTCGACGACCTTTTGCGATCTCTCTGATAACTTGAAAATTCCATGTTTGTAGAACAGTCTGATCGTTTTCGGCCAAAAACTGAGCTAAATGAGATTTTACAGCGTCCTCATCGTCGAAAGTTTTACCACAAAAGGTGTTGACCAGGAACCGAAATAAGTGATAATCCGATAACGGAAAATCAGGACTATATGATGGGTGTACCATCAATCCCCAACCAAGATCCATCAATTTTCGCCGATTGGCCAAACAAGTATGCGGCCTAGCATTGTCCTGGTGAGAAATGACACCTTTACGATTGACCAATTCTGGTCGCTTTTCCTTGACCGCTGCATTCAATTTGTCCAATTGCCGACAGTAGATCTCCGAATTAACTCAACATACACCGGATCTTTCCAATCCCGTCAAATTGACAGCAAAATTAGGCATGCACCACGATCGTTTTCTATTAACATTGTTGTACACAACCCGCTTTTCGTCACCAGTGACGATTCGTTTTAAAAACAGATCGAATTCATTGCGTTTAAACAATAATTCGCAAACGCTAATGCGTTTTGTCAGATGAATTTCTTTCAAATCGTGCGGAACCCAAATATCCAGCTTCTTAACGAGATCGACACGTTTTAAATGCTTCTCCATGGCTGTATGTGAAAAATTTAACTTCGCTGCAATGTATTTATATGACGATATGATTCAATAATGGTTTTGATTTCATTCTCATTAAGCTCAACTGGTCGACCTGAACGTTGATCATCTTTAAGAGAAACATCTCTAGAACGAAATTTTTCAAACCAATTTCCGCATTGCTTTTCTTTAAGGGTTTCGTCAGCATACACATGTCGTGACTTTTTGGCGACTTGCACTGCGTTCTTTCCTTTACGAAAATAATAAAGCAAAATATGACGGAAATGTTCACGCTTGCGCTCCATATTAATGTTGAGGTAAAATAAAAAAAAAAAACTTTAAGACAATATCTACGCAATGAACTTGAAAAGCTGGATAAGGATGACAGCTGACATAAATAAGAAGAAGAAGATCATAACAGTTACGGATATCATAAAGATGCGAGCAAGAGACATATATCAGTGAAATCGGCAGTCGAAGGTAAAGGGTATATTTCATTTTGTCATTTGGTTTGTAACTACCAAGGGAAAACTTCGGACACTCCACAAAGTATATATAATATTGATCAGATTGATCAGATCGTCTGTCCGTCTGTGTAAAGTCTGTAGTAAACATTATCCTGGTCGCAAAAATGAAGATATTGACCTCAAATTTGGCAGAAATATTGGAAGTTCTTGCACGCAGACTGCTATTGAAAATGTGCCAAATCGGTCAAGGTCACACGCTCACAATACGACGTAGACTAAGAGCACCTCTGTTTTAGGTGACAAAAAAAAATGAGTTTTTTTGCTTATTACTCATAAACCATGGCAGATAGATCTATAAAAATTTTCGAAAATATTGCATCCAGAGGCTATGGAATAGCATATATGCTCTGTGCAAAAACGGTAATGAACGACTAGGCCCATTCGATATAATACAATATTGAAATAAAAATTTTTTTGCGGAGACATTAAGAAGAATATTTCAGAAGCCATAAAGTGTATATATTCTTGATCAGTATGAAATTCGGAATCCACCTAGACCTATTCATCGGTACGTCTATCCATCTGTCTGGTTGCTTAACTATCTAATGTCTGTGGTAAACATTGTCCTGGTCGCAAAAATGAAGATATCGGCTTCAAATTTGGGCAGAAATATATTAGAAGTTCTTTCACTACCACGCAATTTATTATATTACAATTTATTTTTTCCCTCTTTTTTAAGATAAGGATGATGGGTATAAAAGATTCGGCACAATTGTTTTTTCTACGCTTCCTTCTATTTTTTAGAAATTATTATAAAATAATGTGAATTGAAGTACGTATTTATATAAATCAAGAGCTAACTTTCTATCGTAATTACATTTTGAATAGTTCAATAGTGAATCGCAAAAAGAAAAGATTTCAATAAAGACCAATAAGGTGATTTCAAATGAGACCCTTATAAATATAAGCTCATTTTCAATGTCAAAAAATATGTTTTAAATTTGATGCCAAGAATTATACTTAAATAATATAGGATAACTTTGGATTATCCATGAATGTGGTTCACCTTCATCTAAACTAAATAAATTGTATTTTTTTTGTTTAATTTAGGTGGAACAGGGACGCAAAAAAAATTTTTTTTTTTTTTTTTTTTTGATGTATTTAAAGAACTTTTACAATAATTTTCCAGTCTACATGTATAACAGCTGCAGCGATAGACAGAAATAAACAAATTGGCGCGAAATTCTACGGTACATAAGTGTACATATATTTTATAAGAAAACTGTAGTACGAACGCCCCGATAAAATGCTTATAGCTTGTATTTGATATAAATTTACAAATAACTTTTATATTAGCGCCATCTATAGTTAGCTTTTCACAAATAAACTGTAAAGCTTTTAAATAATCATGAAAGCTTCGTTTGGAAAAAAGTTTTTTAGATAGACTTCTCGCAAAGCTTTTCTATATATTATCTCATCCAATTTAATTTAATTTATTAAATTAGTTCTCTCTCTCTCTCTCTCTGATAATGCTACCCTCATTTTTCTCTCGGTTCCCTAAAAGCTCAAGCTTTTGACATTTTTCGTTCGTTTAGTTCTCTTCTTTTCGCTTACTCTCTCACATTCTCTCTTTGTCTCTCTATTGCGTTATCTCTGCTGTACGCGTTAATTGTTGTTTTTCTAGGCACATTCGTGTTTGCAACCGAATTTTCTACTGCAACCGTTTTTTTTTTTTTTTTTTTTCAATAAAAACTTTCAAGTTCATTTCTAAAACTCAATTCTAGGCTCGGTGTTGCAAAGCAGCGTGTGAATTAAATTTCTTTTTTTTTTTTGTTCTTTGTTAATTGGAGGCAAGTATCCTAAGCTCAACCAACCAACAAGAAATAAGCTATTATTAAAATTAGTACCCGCAACACTTTCAACTTTGACATTCTGCGGAAACTAGGCACACTTGCACAAACAAACTCATACATGAGCATAAACGCATCTATACATATATATATATATTATATATGGTTGAACGTAGTTAAATAAAAATTTCATAAAATTAGTATTCGTACGTTATTAGTCAACGAAGAGATGAGAGAACGAACCTAAATAGTTTTTTTTTCTTATTTTTTGTGGTCTTTGTTTCTATTTACATTTGTTAAAAAAAAAAATAGTAAGCATTGTGGTTTTTCTTTGATCTTTGAATTTTTTGTTTTAAATAAAAATATTATACAAATTAAAGAAGAAAAAAAAAAAAAATAAATAAAAATTGAAAGGTATCAACACCCATTTAATAGCGAAAGCATTCGCGTGTCATATGCTTAGAATGGTGGAATGTTTAAGCAAAAGGAAATTAGTACAAATGTACATACATTTTAGAAGGGAACTTATTTTTTTGTTTCATTTTCAAAATTGTGTAAGAGAAAATTAAACATCATTTTATGACACAATAAATTAGACAAATGTACGAAATTATCCTTTTAAACAAAAAAAAAAATAATTATAGATACATAATAAGTACCATAGATAGATTTGATTGTATACATTGTACATATTATATAAACAAGTGTAATTCACACATAACCAGTCCTATTGGGTATCAGAAGTTTATATATACTTAATAACTTGTCGTCTAATTGGTTGAGAAATTTTAAATGTAAAATTTTTAATTTTCAAATAAATTCTCAATATTTTATTTTATATCCACCACCAAGGTGAAGAGTATATTTCATTTTGTCATTTGATTTGTAACTATCAAAACGAAACTTCCGAAATCTCACAAAAAGTATATATATATTTTTCATTAGCATCATATCTCGAATCAATTTAAGCATGCCCGTCTGTCCGTCTATCTGTATGTGTAATGTCTATGGTAAACATTTTTCTATCTGCCAAAATGGAGATATCTGCTTCAAATTTAGCAGAAACATTGGAAGTTTTTTCATATACGTTGTTATCGAAAATGGGCCAAACCGATTACAGGCCACGCCTACAGTATAAGCTAAAAGTTCGTCTATTTTCTGTCTGTTGCTCTGGCCATTTTTCACGGTATTCCATGGCTGGCTATATCCCAATGGTATTCGCAAAAAATAAAAAAAATCTGCCGTGTTTACCTACTAAAAATTAGTTTTCCCTCCTTTTTTAGGATAACGGTGTTGGATGTAAAAGATTCGGCACTGTTTTAATTATTTTCTTTTTCTACTTTAAGCCGAATTTTAGCTTTGAGCTTTTATCAGACATTGAATCCGTATTTGTATGTACATATATATATATATATAAATATAAGTTAAAGTTTTTTGCCTAGTTACTGCAAGTGAGATTTAGAGATTATAAAAATTTTATTCTGACTAAAGAATATATATATTTTGCCTTTAAGTCTCTAACGCATACCTCTAGTTATAAGACACGGAAGAATAAATCTCGTATAATTCCATTCTTGGTTACAAGCCAAGATTTCTACAATAAATAAATCTCATATATTTTTCTCATAACTATTATTGGACTTGGCTAAAATTTGCAAGACGCGGAAATAAGCGAAGGACTTTTCTAAATTATATACAGAAATAGTTATCATCAGATGGATTTAATACTAGTAGCGCCATCTATATGTCAGCCTACAAACTCTTCAGCCCATCTATTAGTCAGTTAGTTTAAAACATTGATTAAAAAATCAAATTTTTTTGTCGCCCGGTCAAATTCAAAATTCTTTAAAGAAATATTATTCAATGCTTGAAAAAATCTTTTATTGAGTAAAATTGGTAAAATACAATATATTTTCTACCATTTTCTACCCCTTTTTCCCATCTTTCTCGCAACGTGGCGATTCCGTGTCGGAAGAACTCAGGAACTTTTGGATCTATCCATAAATTGCGATATGATGAATTAGCATTATCATAAGCTTCTAAAAGCTTTTGATAGGTTTTGTCAACAGATTTTTTCAAAATCATGAATATTGCAAATTAATGTAGAAAATGAATGTAGAAAATGCCATTTTAAGCGTTCGATGATTAGCGGCTGTATACACTGAATAGTTCAATAAAATTAAATGAAAAATTATTATTATAGATAGAAGAAGGTCACAATTATCGAATTCAACCCTTATGTATTATTTTATTACTTTTACTTTTAATTTTAATTAATTGTTTTTTATAAAAGATAATAACCGCGGACTTTACTGAAGTTGAAAAAAACAAAATATCAATAAATAATTTATGGCGATTTCCTTAATCTTTTAAATAGTTGTCTCTTTTCAAATACTTTTAAAATTTCTTCTTCCATTTAAGTAAAAATTCTATCCATGTTTACCTTAACTACGCGCGAGCGTTTGTTAATACTATTTACGCTTTAAGGAATCTTTATTAAAGGCAAAGAAATTATTTAAAACTCAAGCTACTTAATAATTATTCTGCTAATAATTTACTAAAGATATAAAAAAAAGGAAACGTGAGATATTATGAAAATATACTTAAATGATTTAAAAACATTAATTAATTATGTTTTTCTTTAATAGCGTTTTAAATGAAGAAGAGCTAATAGACCAACAATCAGCATAACACGAACGTCATATAGCGTTTTGTTAAATATTTATTGCAGTCTCGTGTGCCATAAGCGAAAAAGAAAAACCGCAAAAATACATAAAGAAGCAACAAAGAAAAAAAAAAAGAAAATGCAAGAAGACAAGGGAAATTCATGGTAAAATAAATGACAACAAGATTACTTTAAGTGACATTCGTAGCTGACGCAATTTACTAACTAGTTATTAATGAAGATTTTCCTGGGAAATACGTTTCGTACATGTAAACTCGAATGAATTTATATGTTTTATTATAAAGGCATTCATTTGGATTTTTCATTTAAAATTTTCCTTATATGCATAATCGGCGCGAATGTATCCCTTTTCTCAAATACTTGACCAATCGATTTCACGTTAGTTGCTTATGAGGCCACGTTTGGGTATTGAATAAATGAAATACCAAGAGAGAGGAAAGGTTTCATCATTAGGTTATGATTTTCTTTTTTCGTTATAGATTTGACGAAGTAGTACCAATTACAATTGAGTGAAAAATATTACTATTTGCTTTTGAAATGAGAATTAATTTTTCGTTGGGTCTGGGTTTATTTAATAAGACCCACATCAATCGTTATTTGATTTCAAGTTCATATAATCATATATCAAGCTCTTCGGCACAGATCTTTGAGAGAAATCTTAATTACAATTCTTAGTCATTCATTCCGACAAATCAATGTGTGAGCTTTCTTTCGAATAACCATCAGAAATTTGAAGAAACAATCTCGCACTCAGCTTTCATATTAAATTCGAAAAACGGATTTTCGATATTCAACTTAAAATGGTTTTCGAATTTTTATACTACACACTGAACTACAAAGCAAAGAAAAATGTGTCATAGACCCTACACAAAAAATTCACATATTCTTGATAAGTGTGAATGGCAGAGTTCTATAGACGCGTCTGTCTTTCTGTCCGCTTTTTTAAAGCGCGACTAAATTTTCAAAAATATATGATATGAAAAAAAGAAATTTAATTGCTAATTATTTTTCTATTTTGCTACCTTTACATTGAATTCAAAAATTAGATAAAACAATGCCCGGAGAATTTGTGTACAATAAGCACAAATAAACAGATAAATTGTTTTCTTTCCTTCAATTAATCCTTTAAAAAATTGTGTTCAAAATTAATTTATAAATTTTGAAATTTTAATTACGATACTTAACTAAATTAATCTAAACGTTAGCCAATAATTGCTTTAAAAAACCAAAAAACCAAAACAAAACAAAAAAAAACTACATTATAAAGAAAGATATCATATTCGACCTGGGACCTAAGTATATCTTAAGGTTCATTACCATGCACAATGCGGAGGTAGTAAAATAAAGCGAATAACTCTTCTTCAATTAATCGATGGTGTCATATCTGGTATCATATCTTGTTTATACTACAAAAGTTATTTTAATACGATTTGATAGTACTTTTTATGCAATTATATAAATACAAGTATATAATTATGAAATAGCATTTACATGCTATGTGCCTTATGTTCTCTTCAATAATAATAATGGCCGCATACTTTGTCTGATGTAAGTGATTTCCAAAGTAAGTCTAAAGAAAGCGATATGAGAAAAATTTTAAAATTTTAAATTTAACACTAGATTAAAATTAACACTAGATTAACACCAGTCAAAATGACTGGTCGTGCAATATCAATTCAAAAGTTCCCATTACATATAACATTTGATTTCCGAAATGATGTTATGACTTTTGTAGGTATAAGAGAATACATTTTATGAATTTAATGTTACTTTATATGTATTAGTAACAAATATATTTTTTGTTATTACCATTTATACCTGTACCAATCAAAATGACTTAAATAGCTGGTAAATCTAGTGTTAAAAAAAATTTTTGTTTTCTTTGATTTTTCTTTCATATAGAGGCTACTTCCTCTGAGTTATAATTTAAAAAAAATACAATAAACATAATAAATGAAATGTCTCTTAAAATAATATTTCGTACCATAATAGGTATTACAATATTCGATTTAAATCGCGTAAAATTTCTATTTCACGTTTACTTTTCCTTCTTTTTCTACCTAAACCATTTTTATTCCGTATATCATTTGATATATATGGCTTAAGTGATTTTTGCATTTAAATCTCCCTATAATTCCAGAGATTCATTAACATGAGTTTTACATTAAATCACAAACAAGAACACATAACTCCAGTATATCTCGGTAATAAAGAAGAAAATTCAAAAAATTTATATCACCCTCATGTTACAATATTTTTATTTTATACACATGCGACTTCAACAAATTAACATACACGGAAGTTCATAAATACACACATAAGCCAAGCATGAACCGGCACATCTAACACAAATGAACGAAAGCGTATATATTTTAAAAAACAAGTATTCAGCACTAACAAGTCGTTGTCGTCATTTACACATATGTGTGGTTATGTGTCTAAACAATACTTTGTGTTGTTGCATAGGCTTTGATTTATGCCCAACGTTCCCTTTTTACACCTAATACCCTCCTTACTATATACGTATTAGAAAAGCTAACTAAACACATACAGTAAATGTAGTTTTTTTTTTCTCTCTCCAATACTTTCATTTTTAATCGGTATGATCGATATATTGTACGATTTGTTTTATTGAATTTTATATATGAACACTTTGTAGGGCATTAAGAATTTCGTATCAGCCTTAGTGTAACGAAAAGTTTCCTGTGATTTTTTTTCAAATTTTTTTATTTTTATTTTTATTTACTTTTAGCCTGTATGACCATACCATACCGTCATACTATACCAACCGTGTCCATAATAATGTATAATTTTCATATGTTAAGCACATAATATGGGGAAAAACTATTTACAACAATATTTGCAATAGTTTTCCCGTCTAGGTGTGCGCTTGTTGTACCCACCATCAAAATATGGGATGTATTCATTTTGTCAATGTGTTTGCGACATCAAGAAGGTCGCTTCGGTGATCGCCATAAATAATATATATATATATATATATATATATATATATATATATTCATCTGTCGCTCTGCTTATCGGAGGAATGTCTTACCGTAAGTATTTTTTAGGTCGCAAAAATAAAGTTATCTGGATCAAATTTCCCAAAAAGATTGAAAGTTTTGCAGATATGCTGGTATTAAAGAAAGGACAAATCGATCAAAAAAACCACGCCTACCTCGTAACATAAACTGAAAACATCTCTGTTTTGTGGGCCCGATATTCTACAAAAATAAGAACAACCTGCCACGCCTATCCAATATTACATCGTATCGAAATTTATTTTTTTCGACCTTTTTTTTTAAGATAAAGTTGGGAGGTAAAAAAAATTCGGCTTAGTCGAATATACGTTCGTTTTTGTTGCATTCGCTCATATGCAAGTTCGGCTCTCTCTCTCTCTCTCTCTCTCCCTCTCTCTTTGGTGTGTTAACACATATTATTTAAGTATCAAAAGGAAGAACATTACATACAATCACGCACTGTGATTTTCATAATAAACGTATGTATACATGAATTTTCTTTTGGGTATATTTTTTAAAATGTTTTTTTTTTATTTTTCAAGCAAATAAAAACATTTGTTTAAATTAAATTAAACACATGAGAGTGATATATACATGGTGCCAACAGAAATTTTGTTTACAATTAAAAAAAACTTACTAACGTGATATGTAACTATTTGAGATCTGTCTTTACAAGGACCACATATTTGGCGATCATGATCGTTTTTTTTTTTTGATCAGGCAGTCTTTTTACTCTTTTAATGAATGCGAAAATCGTTAAATTAACTCCGTAGAGTTCGGTTATTCCTCAATGTGTTTTGCAGAATTTCTCATGTCTTTTAAAGGATGCAAGTAAGCAAATTTGCGGAACTAAGTGTCGAAGACGTTCACTGCAACATGTACATCAATGTGCATACATTAAATAAAAGACTAAGGAAGCAGACAACCACGCGAAGTATAAGAACAATCTTAATCGCGTAAGCAAATAATTATCGATTCCTTTTCCACAAAAGGTCTAATAAGCATACTATATAAGATCATGTACGATGAGTATACACGTTCCGTTTTGTTATTATTTCCGTTTACTATTACTTTTGAGTTGCTATCAAAGAAATGCTTGTGTAGACATTCCATCTACGATGTCAAAAAAATATCGATTCAATCTGGTTCTTTCGCTGGGCGACCAGAGATAAAGGAAAACGATCGATATCAAAACTTTATAAGTCGAGACAACGTAAATCGATCAGTTACACATCATCAATACATGTGTGATCTCTTTCAAAATAAAATTCAATTCTCTCTCTCTCTCTCTCTCTCTCTCTCTCTC
>KK351024.1:1974570-2026526 GCA_000671755.1 Glossina brevipalpis
TCCCTCCCCCTCTCTCCTTCTCTCTCCCTCTCTCTCTCTCTCTCTCTGTCTCTTTCTTTCTCCCTCCCCCTCTCTCCTTCTCTCTCCCTCTCTCTCTCTCTCTCTCTGTCTCTTTCTCTTTCTTTCTCTCTCTCTCTCTCAGTTCATTGTTAATTTATATTTTATTCTAGAGGTCTTTAGCCTTTAGTAATCATAATGAGTTCCTACTTCACATTTTCTTCCATCAGATCAAACAAATCAACCCGTTTTCTACGAAACGATAATTAATGATTCTTAAGATTTTTATCACAGACGACAGCTGAACAATTGTATAGACATGAATTAATCAATTTTAAATTTCATATACATTAAGCTGGAATTAGAAATACACCGATACTCGCATTCTGTTGCGTGTTTCTAAATGTTACAAATGAAACAAAAAACAATTTATAAATCATTATCTTTTAGTCATTTATAAGCGAAGCCATGCAAAATGAAATAAGGGAAACTAAAATTCGAATAAAAAAAAAAAATCAAAAACTCGCTCAATCTTTCTTACATCCGCATAAGGTGTGAGTGTATATATGTTAAAATTAGAAGTATTTCATACAAAAAAAACCTAGAAAGTTTACACAAGGAAAAAGACCCCAAATCAAGAAATCACCCATTTATCACTCATTAATGTCTTAATATTTTTAATTGATTTTCTCAAGTTTTGAGAAAAGTTTTAAATCCACTCAGAACATGTAAATAATTGAAACAATCCTAATAATATCGAAGACGACAATTTTTCTCATTAGCAAAAATAATTATAAAATTTTTCATAAATATTTATTTATTTATTTACGTTCATATCATCACTTATATGTCAAACTGATATTCAACACTTCATGAATCAGACTCGTCTACCAAAGCAAAGTTATCCTAAAAAATTCGTAAAATGTGAACACGTGCCAGGCGGCGCCACCTACTCACTACATCTTCTGTAGTGTTAGGCCGTTTTGACCCTTTTTGATTTTTTTTCTTTTGGTTTCGAGTTGATTTTACATGAAATCGATTTAGTAGCTTTTAGCGATACGATGATGAACAATAATGATAACCCATTTGTAATCTGAACCAACTAAACACCTCCGATACCCATTTGAAAAAAAAACTGGATATTTTTTTATTCATTTATTGCGTACAAGGTGTTGGTAGTTGAAAACGATTGAGAAAAATATACCTCGATTATGTTAAGAAAATGATAATACTAATATATAGCTGTAGACAATAGATCGAATTTATCTATAACGTAAGGTAAAAAAAATCTCTGGTATTAGTACACACCTATCATTGTTAAACGAGAGAAAAAGATTATGTTTTATTGTATCTCTATTGCTGTAGGTTACTCTTATTTCCGTACTCCGTTTTCAAGCGCTGCCTCTGTAGTGCTTACTGGAAACGTCTAAAAGGCCACTTTTGTAATAGTAGGTATAGTAATGTAAAGTCATACAAAGTCACGTCAATTGAACAAAGACTATATAAAGATATCAATTAGTTTTCAATAAATCGAAGGTTAACAGAGAACAAAAGCTTTTCTGATACAAAATTTTCATTACATTTTTAGACACTTCGTCTGGGTGGGTATTAAATATCGTATACACGCCAAGATAAATATAAAGCGTTATTTTCTCTAACAATTTCCATTTAAAACATTTTTAAATATTTTTAATGGCGTATTTGTAAGATTTACACAAAGGTGAACGCATATATATCCCGTTGTTTCATTTTCAATCTTATTGGCGTGCGGCGAATTCGATAAAATATTTGAATGAAAAACGAGAAATTCTTTTCTCATTTAAGTGTGTAAACATGTAAAATATTCTTTTTCCTTCAAATGTATTACATATCGTGCAACACTAACAAAGTCTGATAATTTATAACCTTTCAACAGAAACTGAAAAAACTCAATTAGATTCTTTACATCTTTACGCCTTTCTCAGATACATATGGTCGTATATTTAACATTCTTTTGCACACCATAGCGCGTACATACGCGTAAAGAAATATATATACATATATATAAACTCATGGCCAGATAACATAGCGGTACCTATTTAATCATTATTTCACCATTATGGTATTTCTCTCTCTTCGCCTTTCTGTCTTACACTGTTCTTTTTTCTTTCTCTTTCTCTCTTACTCTTTTTCTCTCTATGTTTATCTATCTTCCTCTCTCTCCCTCTCTCTCCCTCTCTCTCCCTCTCTCTCCCTCTCTCTCTCCCTTTCTCTCCCACTCTCTCTCCCTCTCTTTCCCACTCTGTCCTTCTCTCTCCCTCCCTCTCCCTCTCTCTCCCTCCCTCTTACTCCCTCTCTCTACCTCTCTCTTCCTCTCGACAAACGGGCAGTGATTTCAAAAATACTTTAACTCTACAGCCTTAGGCACATTTACATCCCGCGCTTTTCTCAAAATTGACAATATCTGACCCTTGCCCTAATTTTATTTTTTTTCATTGTCTTTAAGATGATAATTGGACGTTATGGGGCACACCCATATAAGAGTCTGCGCGATCTGACCCAAGGTTTTTCCTTTTTTTTTCTGGTGTCGCTTTACTATGGATACTCCGTTTCTGTGAGGATTAAGTCGTGGCCTAAGTTTTCAAATGTATGGGTGTCATCTCCCGATCCTTATTGACAGGCGGCGAGCGGATGATAGATGGACGATAGAATAATGGAAAGGGAGCGTACATGCCTAGATGGATTCCGAATTTGTTGCTGGTGAAATATATGCTTCACGGAGTTTTTGAAGTTTCCTTTTGAGTGTTGCAAATGTTTTGACGTAGTGAATATATTGCCATCTTTCGTTGGCGGGTACAAAACCAAGAGAAAAGAAATAATATTAAATTGCCCTGCTCCAGTAATGAAACTTAATTAAGCTAATGCGCTAATGACATCAGCTGAAAATGATACTTTTATTTTAATAATTAATTATTTGTTTATTTTAGTAGAGAATCATAAGAAAAAAATGTTTTCATATTCTTAGCATTAATAACCATTACAGAACCACCCGTCTGCCGCCCATCTGGCACCCGTCCACCACCTGTCCGTCACTCATCCGCCGCCTGTCCTGTCCGCATGATTTTTCTTACAAAAACCTTTAAGCAAAAGATTAAATAATTTCTGAAAGTGTTTTATTTAAATAGAATTTTAGTTAAAACTTCAAAATCATACAATCCTTGCATATTATTCTTATGTTGTGTAAGTAAATATATTTGTGCTGTGAAACAAAAAAAAACTGTATTTGGGCTAATATCAAATGTTTGAATTCTCTTTTGTATCATATTTGATTGCAATGTTAAGTGAAAGTTCAGTCATATGTCCATGTCGCAGGTATCGTATTTTCATACGTTTTTACTAATACTTCCCGTTACAATTTAGCTTGTTTTCGATCTTAGAAAATAAAATTTCAATAAGAAACCCATTAAAATCTACTTTAAAGGTTTAAGTTAACGACATACGGGCCGTAAGATAAAGATACATGGAGAGATAAATTGTTCTTTTATTCACATATCACATGAATCTGTAATTAATAATCAAATTCGAGACTAGAGAATTCGAAAGGTATCCGCATACATCAGGTGAATCTGTATGAGAGTAACTTTCAAAAAATCTAATTAAATTCAAATTAATTATCAAATTCGAGACTAGAGAATTCCAAAGATATTCGTATACACCACGTGAATCTATAATTAATGATCAAATTCGAGACTAGAAAATTCCAAAGATATTCGCATATATCACATGAATCTATAATTAATGATCAAATTCGAGACTAAAGAATTCTAAAGATTTTCATATAGATCTTAAGTAGCCATACTTTCTGTGCATCACGTGCGTTAAGAATTTATCTTTTTAAATCTTCTAAACTTGAAGAAAGTATTTTAAAACAATACCAGAAATCTTTTAGGTTCAAATCATATTTTTAACCTATTAAAGCTTTTTCTTTTTCTTTTCCATTTTTTTTTTCTAAGTATTCTTGTTTGGTCTATGAGATCCTTAGAGTTAAATATTCATAAAACTTATTTAACTTAAAAGATTTAAGTGAAAGAAAAATAAAACAAAAAGAGACGGAAAAATACCCTAATAAAACTACTTTCTTTTAAATGTCTTGAATGCTTATATATTGTTATGCCTTTAAGAGTTCAAATTCACTTCTTAATGGTTACATTAACGGTGGTTTGCATAAATTATATATTATTATGAAACTCACATAATGAAACTGCGCTATATCTACGAGATGTAAAATTTGCAAGATGTGCAAAACTTATCTTAACCAAGTTTTCTTTTTTGAAATATAATTTTAAATTCGTTTTTTAATATGTAAATTGAAAATATTTAGTTTTATATGGAGCACATGCAGCAGCATTAAAACAAAAATATTTTCTTAAACTTAATACATTCAGTAATACAATCATTTTCAAACAAGCAAGAAAGTATTTTTATACCCATCACCCTTATCTTAAAAAAGGATGAGAAATTAAATTGTCATAGGTGGGCGTGGCAGTGAAACAACTTCCAATAGTTCTGCCAAATTTAAAGCTGATATCTTGATTTTTGTGGTCAAGAGAATGTTTATCACAGACATTAGATAGTTAAGCAACCAGACAGATGGACAGACCTACCGACGGATACGTTTAGATGGATTGCGAATTTCATATTGATCAATAATATATACATTGTATGTGGTTCCAGAAGCATTTCTCTTAATGTTACAAACATTTTCACAAAAACAATTAAATTTTAATATTCTATTATATCGAATAAGCTAAATCGAACTTTTCCATTTTTGCACAGAGAATACGGGGATAGCTAGCGCAACATTTTGGGGAATTTTTCTAATTCTTTTTGCTTTGGTTTATGAGTAATGAGCAAAGAAATGCAATTTTTATTTTTTTGCTTCCAAAAGTAGAGGTGTTCGTAATTTACGTCGTATAGTAGGCGCGTCCTTGAACCGATTTGGCCCATTTTCAATACCAAACTGCATGCAAGAACTTCCAATGTTTCTGCCACAGTTGAAGGCAATACCTTCATTTTGTTTACCACAGACAGTACACAGACAGACGGACAGACAGTCGGACGAACATGTTTAAGTTATTTCTAAATTCGATGTGAAATCACGGAAGTTTATAAATGACAAAATGAAATATACCCCTCACTTTCAATGGTGGGTATATGTTAAAAAAGTTGCATACCAACCACATGGAATCTTTCCTTCATTAGACATTTTCATGTACATTTCACTTTTTTCAAATACTTGTTACATAATCTGGTTTACCTTGTCCAAGGTAAACAAAATGTAATCAATCACTCAGGTTTAACATTCGCCCAGTGGACTACATCATTATGCTTTTGATGATTTTGAAAATACAAACCACATTTAAAACAACTCTTGAATGATAAAACTTTTACAGTTTTCAAAAGCGAAAAAAACTTAAAGTTGAAAAATTACAGCGAATATTATGGATAAGGAATCATTTCATTTCATCTTGTAAAGGAGAAGAAAGAAATGAGGAAGAATTTTGCGTATCACATACAACTTGAAGTTGCTACGTTGCTATAGATACGAAACGGTAGTTGCCTTACTAACTAGCCATGAAGGAAGAATCCTTTATATCCCATTGTGACTAATGACAAGAACAGAATTCGTTGCGATTCACTCTAGGTGACAGCTGATTGATTGGAGGAGATGACTCATTCTTATCACTGACAACTGCATTTATTGCGATGGAAAATATATTGCACATATGCGGCAATTTTCCAATTTTAATGAAGAACGCATTATTAAAAAAAAAGCGATGAAAATTAACTGAAGCGTCCAATGAACTTGTATGGCCACAGAAATTTAATATCCTTTAATCTTTCAATATTTAAATATCAAATTATGTTGTGTATGGTTTTGCTATTTTTTTAATTTATTTATGCACTTTTCTTAAAGCCGTCTGTTTACAGCAACATTCGCCAAAAACTTCCATCATTTACCATTTCGCCATATTCGTACTCAAAAAACAAAAAAAGTGGAAGATTCTTCTAGATTTCATTGCGAAAATGGCTTCAGAATAATTGAAAAAGTTTCCATTCCCCCAAAGTATCTATTTTGTTTATTAATGAATGTTTATGGTAAGTGGTGAAAACGGTTCTCATTAGTCTTTATGATTGTTCCTGAAAATAAATATTTTCGCGATTCAAATAAATATTTATGTCAACCGTTGTATCGATAGCTTTGAGAAATAATAAGTCTTTGGTAAAAGAATACAAACATCTTGCTATCTTTAAAGAGGGCTACACCTTTAAATTAATCTCGTCTTCTGGCTTTAGCTTAATGACAGTTGCGAAGCTTTTAAACTGGAAGCCTAAGAAATAATTTACAATTAAATAAAGATATTAAAGTAGAAGAAAATTATATCCGAAACGAATTGGAAGAGCAGAGCTAGCCATTTGTAAAACATTACGAAGCAAAAGGATGAACTGAAATATGAAATAAGGTAAGAAATGTGACAAGGGTTTTACGTGGCTCACGCCATGAAGGCTTACTCCACGGTGCCCGTTGGCACACGTAGTCGGACAGCGCCACCCACGCCTCCCCAGGGTGTAAGACCCCACGATTGGAATGTCTTACAACCCTACAGTTCCAGAATAAAGACATATGTATAGTATGTCTTCCTTTCTGACAAGGCGAGGTCTTACCCTCGCGATTCAGTGTTTTTTGAATTGAATCAATCCCCCATAGTTAAGCGCCAAGTCAAGACAACAAAGTTCCCGATGTCTGAAAACTGGAAGCATAAGCTTACAAGAAACACGTACCAAGTCAGTTAATTGAAAATTCGAAGCAAATTCTAAAGGCACCTACAAAGTCTACACAATCGAATTCAGCCATGCTCATTTAGAACTCGACGATTTCAAACTTAAAATAACATTAATAACAAGAGTTAAATAAATTGATCAAAATTTATACAAACACATTTTATAGCCTAGCATTTTCGAAACAATTATCGACAACACGAGTGAACGTAGAACTTAGAAAATGAATGTAGTTCAAATGCGTGTCACAAATCAATGAAAACGATAACAAAATTGCATGGATTCGGCTTTGAATTGGTTTCGCATCCACCGTATTTTCTAGATTTGGCCCCCAGCGAACTTTTCCTGTTCTCAGACCTCAAGAGGATGCTTGCTGGACAGAAATTTCACGCCAAAAAAGTTGCTTGATTTAAAATGCTATAACTTACATACTAATAGTGCAACAGCTGTCAAATTTATACACATGTCGTTTGAAGGTTAGGCCTTATTAAAAATCGTATGGATTTAATACTAGTAGCGCCATCTATGTGTCTGCCAACGAACTTTTTACCCCACCTGTTATATAAGCTTATCACTTTCGTGGTACGGATTTGGCAACTTTATTCCGATAACGTATATAGAACGGAATTGTCGTCCAGGACATTATGTGTTTATGGTAATGTTTGCCATTTTACAACATGGACCGTTTGGAAAAGGTCCATCACAAATACGCTAGCCTTGATTGCTAGTTACTAGAAGAATGACTTACAATATTTTTACTGTTTTAAAAATTGTTAAAACTGAATCTATCAGCTTTAACTTTATACGGTGCTTAAGAGTGAGATCTTAGAATTACCACCACCAAAAATCCACAATTTTTTGTTTAACTAAACAGTTTGTTGAGATTCAATTGAAAATATTGTGGCCGTTTTAGAAATCTTCAAAATTTTCACAACATTAAAGAGACGACAATTAAGAAAAAATGTCTTATAACTTCCATATCAAAATTTAAAATATAAAATTAATTATCACATAACAATATTTTTAGCGAGATCTTTTCTAGATATCAATGATTGGTAGATTCACCAATGATAATAAATCTTCCCAGCGAATATTTGTGATATTAATCTTGTAGCAGAGCATACCATGTGCGTGGTACATCTTCGCTTGGCATGAAAGTATAAAAATAGCTAATTTCAAGAGCACACACAAAAGTACTACATCTACTACTACTACTACTTCATGTATATCTCATAAATATAAGTATGAAAATAACATATGCATTGCAACGGAAACGACAATAAAACTAAAAGAACACGAAGAACATAAACATAATTCCCGAAACTTTTATAATAAAAACTAAAGAGAGAGAAAACTCAATGCAACAAATGCTATAAAGTGAATTTATGACTATTTGTGTATGAACGAATGAGAACCTGCCCATGTTTATATTCAAAGTTTTTCTTATTCTTATTTTTGAACATTACAATCATGTTTTCTTTTTATTTTTTTCATGACTTTGACTTTGGTTTAAGATAATTTTTTTTTTTTTTCATTTGTATCTTGGCAAACTGCCCTTCTTTTACAGCCATCTGTGACTGACTGAAGTTGTTACGTTGCACAATTGAACAGCAGCAGCTGTTTTAAAGTTTTTTTTTTTTTTTATTTACCCCCTTTCATTTTTGGCGAAAAAGAGCAATTTTTTGTTGCTATTTTCATTTTTGACAAAATGCCAAAGTGAGCGCACAACTGTTCCGTCTTTCCGCTTTTTACCAATGGTTGAAGTAGAGAAATATTAGTAACTGTTGCATTATTAAACATTCATTAGCAGTCAGTAACAACACATTTGTGTTATGATAAATGATGAACTGAACTTTTAATTGCCAAACAATTTATAAAAAAAGAAATATTTTATGTTTCTTGTTTTGAACTCATAATATAGTTCAGCAAAATATCAATAAATTTATAAAAGAGAATATAATTTAATTTAATAATAATAAAATCATATCCATTTTTTTTATATAAATTATTCATAATCGTTATATGTCAAAAAACTTTAGTGCAAGGCTCGTTTGCCTTTATAGAAAGAGGAGCCTTTTCATCATTTATTATATAATATATTTCGTATTACGTAATAAAAAATGTTTTACAAAATATTTTAAGATTTAAGAATTGTTTATAATATGTACCAGGTCGAATTAAATAGAGACAGTCTTAATCACAGTATGAATCAAAGCTTTACGTTTCGTGCCGGTTTGCCTTTCTCCTTCATTCTCTCTCTCTCTCTCTCTCTCTCTCTCTCTCTCTCTCTCTCTCTCTTTCTTTCTTTCTTTCTCTCTCTCTCTCTCTCTCTCGATCTGTCTGTATCTCTCTCTCTATCTCTCTCGCTCTCTATCTCTGTCTGTATCTCTCTCTCCCTCTCTCTCTCTCTCTATCTGTATGTACACCTCTCTCTCTCTCTCTCTATCTGTCTCTCTCTATCTCTCTCTATGTGTATCTGTATGTTCATTTGTATAGATTAATATGGCAATCCGTTCGAAGATAGTAATCATGCATTTTGTGAATGTTCTTTGTAGTTTGATTTCATATACCTTCGAGCTAACGCTATGAAATCCTATTTAAAACGACGAACTTGCCCCAAAATATTTTTTGACTTTAGTTGCAAAATTCAACCAACTTGAGAAAACAATTAATTCCACCTAAAATTGTTTCAATTAACGATACATTTGTATTGACATATCTTCTCATCCTGTTCTCATCGCTTAAATTGGCCGAGTGAACTATTGGTTAGTTATGCTCATTATACAAGTTCTAACTGAACTTTGATGCTTTGCATAAACTTTTAGAAAATATTGAAAAGCTAAGAGGACTCAAGCGATTTTAAAATTTTATCCTCCAGGGAATCAGAGAGACTTAAAAAAGTATTACAAATGGAAAAATATTGGATTTCTTGCACACAAGCTCAAGCTGCGAAAAGAAACATTTCCAAGTTTCATTTTATATAAATAAGAAGATTTCAAGTTACAAAATGTTCTTTTCCATTAAGTTCGGAACGAGCTAAAATGTACGGATATAGATGCCATTAAAATTGAGTCAATTCTTCAAGTGATAATGTTTTCAAGAGCGTGCAATATTGCTCCGAATTCAATCTGTCAAGAGAACTTTTGTTTTATATTATAAAAGAAGAAATTAATTGAGGTATCAGATACATTTGAACGGATTGAGAGAGAGAGAGAGAGAGAAAGAGAAATAAAGAGAGAGAGATACAGAGAAAGAAAGAAAGAAGGAGAGAGAGAAACAGAGATGGAGAGTATGTAAATAAATTCCGTTCGACTTGGCGGCATAAAAAAAAAACTTGTAACTTTTCAAGTCTTAATTAATTAGAAAATGAAGAATTTTTTAATAGAATTCTAACATGCAACGAAAGCAAAATTTATTTACTCCAACGATATAAACTTAAAAAAAAAAGAACTAAACCTGTAGTAAATGTTTATAAAAAAAACTTTTAAACGACTTATTCATCCAAAGGTTTTTAAGAGTAGTAATTTATCAACCTTAACGAATTTGAGAAGCATTATTAAAAAGCAATCCAGGACTTAGAGCGAATACCGCTCAACATATTTCTTTTGTCATATAATAATAATAATAAATATTTTAATAATTAATCAAAATTTTATTGAAAAAATCAAGTATAATAATATATAACTATCAAAAAAATGATTTCTCAAAAGTAATAAAAAATGGCAACACCGGAGGACATTTTTTGGGGACTATTTTTAATTTATGAATTTATTTGCGAACCGTACTGCAGCTAGCTGATAAATTTGCAACCAGCTAATCTAAAAAAAAAAATAATAATTTAATCTAAATGTTTATAGGTATAGACGATTTTCAAAAAATTTCACTTCTCACAAAAATTTATTATAACTTGCCGCCTTCGTAAACAGAACATCTAACGGCAAATGAGGAACTATAAAACAGATAAATATATATTCCTCAGAGTTTTTCCTAATAAAATTATGAAAAGCATATATCATCCTAAGCCGTCGTTTTTGTTGTTGTTTCAAATAGAGTTACTGGTCAGACGCTTTAAAAAGAAAATTAGGTGAAATATGAGCTTCGAAATGGATACATTTCAAACACATAAGAAAGTTAGATTCGCCTTAGGAAGAATCTTTATAACAGACGTCATTACATAGTAGTGTGGAAAAACCTGATTTTATTTGATTTGACGGTTTGGGTCATATCCTCGTCATTTTGAAATAAGTTACGGTCCTATCACACATCTGGATATGTACACAACAGGTTTTTCGATAGTTACTTTTGAGTTTTCACTTTCCTAGATGTGAAAATATTCTTTGTTCGAATGTGCATCAAACGAGATATGAGTCCCATTACTGAAGAATATTCAATATGAAAAATTGTCATTGAAATCCTGTTATTCGAAAAACAAATCGATGTTTATTCTACACATTAAATGTTCGGCCGTTGTCCTTAGTTCTTGTGTTAGCTGAACTTTGTAAGGATGCGAATGCAAATTCAGCAACGCAATAACATAACATAATGTACCTTAAGATAGAACGAATGTTGCGTGCGTCGTTTAGTGAATAAATTTGAAAATTCTTCGACATTTTTAGTAATAGTGCGAATATTTTCGATCAAAATGCAAAGAGTGGAAACTCGATGTAATCAAACGAATAGTCACTAAAACAAAACAGCCGAATAAGAGATGATTCCATCTAAAGATCTTGACGTATTATACAAAACTTCTGAAAATATAATTAATTGATAGAGTAGTGCTTATACTAGTGAGCGCTCAAATCTGATCTAACAAATACTTCTTCAGCATTAAATTCATTGGCGCTTAGAACATTTAATAATATGAATGATAAGACCTTTTTCTCGTTGTCGTTAAGTATTAAGAAAATTTCTAGACTCTTTTTAATAAATACATAGAAAATGGAACAAAAAAGAAAACGGCAAAAATATTTTTATATACCTTTTATATGCATACATACATATCCCACCCATAGAATAAAAATACAAAGCAAATAGAGTTCAATTACATTCATTCTGTAAACAAATAAATTAGAATTTTTTGATTTTACAATATTCACAACAAAACACTATTAATGAAAGAGGACAGATATATAAAACCGAAAAAAAGCCATGGGAACCACAATTTAATCTATTATTACAATCAATGTCTAAAGCTTTAGTTTTTGACTTTTTGCTCTTTTTATATAGTGTATATAGTATTTGCATTATATCAAAATTTTTTGGTTTATTTTTTTTTTTGTTTCTTTTATTTTCAAAATTAAATTGAAATAAATAAAATTTTCTTTCCTCACAATTAAATTTTATGATGTGCTCGGCAATTACCCAATAATTTAATTATATTTCAAAAGCATTACTTACAATCATTGCCGGCCAAAACGTTATGTCAATTCTTTTTTTTATCAATTTTTATCAATTTTTATATTTGCAAAGGATTTGTAAAACCTATGTCAATGACTTTATACGACTAATATATCTCTAATGAAATGAAGTGTTTCGTTCGCTTAGCGGGACATTCGTGCTTCAGTTTTTGAATTTCTAAGATCGATGAAGGTGAAAAAGTTAATTAAAATTTTCATTATAACAAATTATTGATAATTGATTGCTTAAGTTAATGCATAAATAAAGAAACGTTACAAGGCATTTATAAGTTAAAAAACTTATTTTTCATTGATAGACAATCTAAAAATTTTCAAATCACATATCACCAGTCGACACTCGCTTCCACCAATTACACAGAGGGCAATCCGACAACGCGGTACCTCCCTTTCCCTATCTATCGGTACATACCTAGCTTATATTTTTAATCTTCCTTTCATTGTACAGAATGTACTACCATCGTAAGTTATCTACATTAGCTCAATTTCTCAGTTTCTCAAATGCACTTTCGTACTTTACCAAGCGAATCAACGACTTCGTTGATGACTTCAATTACCTTACCACTACTACTTATTGTCTCTCGTTATTATTCAAGACAAGCTTAGTTTACTAAGAGATCTACGTAAGGATAATACATATCGATACAACAGATGGGCTAAAATGTTCGTAGGCTTTTTAGTTAGCCCTAACTTTCAAAAGACACGTGTATTAATTTAACAAATGTTGCACTATTAATATGTGAGTTATAGCATTTTTAGTAAAGCAAAATCATCCGTGGAGAAGTGGTTTGCTGAATTTAAACGACGCGAATTGAGTACCGAACACGATGCACACAGTGGACGCCCCAAAGTGAACGCTGTTATCGACGAAAACATCAAAAAAGTCCACAAAATAATTTCGGATAACCGTTAAGTGAAGTTGATTGAGATAGCTAAGACCCTAGAGATATCAAAGGAACGTGTTGAACATATCATGAATGAATATTTGGATATGCGAAAGGTCTGTTCAAAGTGGATGCTGCGCGAGTTCACAATCGACCAAAACGACAACGAATTTATGTTTGCATTGGGCTTCGAACTGCTTCCGCATTCACCGTATTCTCAAGGTCTGGCCCCCAGCGACTTTTTCCTGTTCTCAGACCTCAAAAGGATGCTCGCTAGATAGAAATTTCGCGCTGATCAAGAGGTAATCGGCAAAACTGAAGCCTATTTTGAGGCTAAAAACAAAACGTACTATAAAAATGGTACCAAAAAATTGTATGACCGTTATAATCGTTGTATCGCCTTCGAAGGCAACTATATTAAATAATAAAATCAAATTCGATAAAAAAAAAAGAATTTTTCTATGTCAGCCTACGAACTTTTCAACCCACATGGTATATCATCATCATTAACTCTGTCAATCGAGCTAAAGTTTCTAAAAAGTTTATCGTATATCGTTTTCTAACAAAGATCAAAATAATGGGCTACATGCTTAACTGCTTCCTTGCTTACTTGCTTGGTCTCTATCTAATTACCTTAGCATGTACATTTTTCTATCTTACTCTAGCTAAAGAAACTAGCCGTGCTACCCCATCGTTAAACTTCTGTTCTGTACGTATAACGTGAGCCATCTCTGTAGTCAGACTATTTCAACTACTAAATAACGTTTCTATTAACTCGTTTTATTCTATATAAATAAAATAATTAAATTAACAGTCAGTAGACAGAGCTGAAATTGGAAAAATTCTGAAAATATTCAAATCTATCATATACGCCTTACTTTTATATGTTAAGTGAAATTAAAATTAAACACGGAAGAGTTAAAAACTTTTATTGTGAACCAATCTTATCGTAGTGTAAACAATTTATTATTTTTTTTATTTTTAATTTTTTTTTTTTATCATTAATTTCGTTTTAAATGTCTGCCAATCTATCTCAGTGCGTTCTTTATTAGTAATAAATTAACTGTCAATGAATGTGCTGTGAATACAACATATAGTTATCAAATAGTCATTGTTGTATTGTAACAAAAGTTGCATTAAAATTCTCGGTCGTGACAATTTTAAATTTTATTGGGAAACAATTTTAAATATTTGACTATATCCTATGCTAATGAGAATAAAGCAGTATACATACATTTAAACAAGTACACAAGGCCACGTATACATACTAACATTTATATTTAGAAAGCGGAGACACACACATTTGTCTTAGCGCAATGCCATTATATATGTATGTAGTGTAGTTCCGTTTGTCTGCCTAGATATTTAGCTAAACTATAAATCTCGTAATCTTACTTTCAATGTTTACATATGTCCTGATGTATGTACATAATGCTATATAACATATATATTTATATGTATATATGTATATATGTGTACATATGTGTCTAGATATGTACAGTTGTACTGCATAAGTGAATTTTTGTGTTAAAATGTAGCATACAAGGAAAGAACAAAATTGCTTACATGCATGCATACTCGAACAGTTAGTTCATTATTGTTCTCGTTTCGCAATCGGAAAGCTTGATCAAATTTCATTTTTAGTTACATGCACATAAGCATCAATGTAGTACAATGTCCATTGTGCCTATGGCTTTCATACCTACTACAGATAAATTAAATTTTTATCAACAATCGAAAAATAGATGAAAATATCTGCAACTAAAGTATTATAACTAACTAAGCTCCAAGCGATCAAATACTTAATAATCGAGAGAAAAGATTTTACCCATAAAATTTTTATATACAGATCGCATAACCTCTATTATATTATATGATTTACATCCCCATAGGAAAAGCATTTTAATTTTAAAAATGTATATACAAATCGAAAACACACACGAAATTTCAAAAAAAAATGTTGTATGACTTTGGATGGAAACACTTATATCAAGTTTATGTTTTCAGGAGTATTGACGTATTTACAAGCAGATACCGTCTATTTTTATTCAGAGCTTTTGGAAGTATTTACCCCAAATTTTTCGATCAATGGCGTACTACGAATTGTATTCTAAAATTATTATATCTAGAGTGGGTATGAGATTGCAGATAAATGTGAATATTTTAATAACTTGAAAGAAATATGCAGATCCGATCTATAATTCTACCCTTATTGACATCAATGTACATATTTCAGGAAGTCTTTGTTATTTGATATTTTATTTCCGGATATTAAAAATGGGAAGAATGTGTCAAGGGGTTTTACGTGGATCCCTGCCGTGAAAGCTTACCCTTGGGCACAAGGAGTGAGAAAGCACCACTCATGCCCCTGGACCATAGGATTGGAATGTCTTACAAACCCTGCAGTTCCAAAATAAAGACATATGTATGGCATGTATTTTCCTCTGACAGGACGAGACCTATCTAACATCTCCAATATTTAATGTTCTTCTGGGCTTCCTGATCCCCGTGGTATCTTACTTATTTTAAAAGATCGAGGTCCGACACTTCCAATTAGATCCACACAATCTCGAAGTGATAGGTACATTAAATATATCTCATTTCGAGCGGACGATTAGAAGTTTCCTTTTCACTGCAACACTCCAGCAAATAAAGCATCCATAGAAGCCATAGTGAAATTAACGCACTTTTCAGTCTCTAGATCGGATATCGGAAGTTATTATTACTCTTTAAATTTCAAAAACTCTTCAATGAAAAACATATTCTATTCTACCAAACATAGGGCAGATTTCGAAGACTTTTTATGTAAAAAGCTTTCGAAATTTAATACAATTAGAATAGGTCAGTCGTTCAATGAAACTGTGCTGAAGAATGACGAAGTTATTAAAAACGCGTGAATGAGATCTGATTCTTCTTCTTTTTCTTTTTTAAAAGGATACTGAAAATCTGCAAAATATATTCTATTATTTTCTCTAAGTTAAAACCGCGAAGATTAACAATAAATGTAGCAAAATTCCACATGGGAAAGTACGTTAATTTTTTTAATTCGAAGTATAAAGTTTATAAGTACACTTCCCCGTTAGTTTGAATCGTACAGAGGTTCTCAACCAATAACAAACGATATTCTACTAATAGTTCCAATACCTTCAAACATATTAGATAAGTAAGGCCATCATTATCATTTTGATGAGAATTTTTATTGAATTTCCAAGTAATGCTAGCATTTTTATCAGTTGATAAAGCGTTTCGTTAAGGTGGAATACGGACATCATTACTAATTTTTGAAACAATGGCTTTAGACTCATTTGCATTAACTATTTCGTTGAATTATTTTCGTTTGCTATTAAATACTACTACATCTGCTTTGATATTATTCTCAGAACTGGAAATGTATGGATTTTTTCTTCATTGTTGTCATCATCATCGTTAATGATCGGATTCACAAAAAACGAACATGGACTACTTAACGACACAGTAGAAGAGAGGTATACTTCTATGTGTTGGTCTGTCTGTCTATCTGTCTGCCTGTCTGCTACGTATCCAGGAAATCTTCTCTTCAATTTGTAGATGGAAATCTTTGAAATATTTTGAAAAAATTTTATATACTGATCCATAGAAGAATTCTATTGAAAATAAATTGAATTAAATCATTTTGATCATCACTCCTCATTATATGAAACAAACTTGAAATTTCAAATTTTGTGAAAAATTTGCATCGATTAAGTGAATTTTTTTTTTTTTTTTTTGTTTTTTTGAAGGATGATCTCTCTTACAAACTTTTCTATAAAAAATTAGCTTTTATTTGGAAAATAATCGAATCGCTCTTAACATTTTACAATAAAAATTACTTTATAATGATAATTTGAAATTAATTGTAATGAATTCGGTTTTTTTGCATCTCATCTCATCTTACAAGAATTTTTATGGAAAATAAATATTTATTTGACAATAAAGTTTTTAGTTTTTCGTAAATTATAACGTAAATGTATAAAAGATAATCAAGAGATCTTTGCCAAGAAAATGAATTTTATTAAATTCGGATCATTTCTATATTGTGAAAAACTTTGACACCCCCGTTCTCCCATACAAAGTATGCCCTCACTTAGAAACAAAAAAAAAAATAAAATTTTTAGTATTTTCCATCACGAAAGGGAATAAATGTTTTTGTGTGATTTTATTTTAAATATAATTTATTCTTGAAGTTTCCATTTTTAAGTTTCGTACAAACACACTGTAATCCAACTCAAATTCTATTTTGTAACTGAATTTCTTTGAACAAGAAAAATAAATAAACAAGTGAAATTATATATATATATATATATATATATATATATCTAAGCAACATATTTGTAAGGATTCCTTTAGTAATGATAAGCTTACAATGTCTTGCAGGAATAAATCAAAAAGTAGTTTTCAGCATTCTTCAGTGGCATCATCCATTCATGGTATTTGATATAAATAAAAAAAAAATAAAAAAAAGTACAATTTTTAGTTTAACGAATAAACAAAAAAAAAACAAAAATGAAAAGCAAAAAACAAAAGAAAAAAAAAAAAAAAAAACTAAAAGAAAAATACTTGAAAGCATTACTGATATTTTGCTTTAATATTTTTGTATGATTCTTTAATATGAAATCATGCGTAAAAATCAAGCCACACATACAGACGTAAGTTAGCTCAATTCAATTTCCTTCTGTTGTCTCATATTGATGCACAAGAATACTAAAAACAACAACGACAACAATAACCGAAATGACAATTCAATGTTGCTTCTGTTGAAAGAAATGCTATCATAAAGCCTTAAAAGCCTAAAAGTATTGACATTGCGAGAAAAGGCTAAATGCTCCATATATACACACAAATAAATTTATAACACACACGTATAGTACAGCGCACAGGTAAGATTTGTATAAACAAAAATGTGTATGTGATATGATACATTGTAGCTTACGTGAATCAACCATATACACAATGTATTTAATTTCGTAATGTTTTTTTTTTTGTTTTTTTTTTTCAAGTGACGTTTCCAGTAACAATTGTGTCACTCAATGTTAGGAAAAATTGATAAAAAAAAAAATATATTTGTAAGGATATATGGAAAAATGTATGAATGTCAGTCATGTAAGGCAGTCAGTCAGCCCGTTGGTTGGTCGATCGGTATGGAAAGATAACTAACTATAATACACATAACACCACATCTGATATGATTTAAATTTAAATTGAAATTCAGTTTTCATTTTTTTTGTTTTTTTTTTTTCATCTTTTATATGAGAAAAAATTTTAAAAAGAAATTTCGTTTAAGGAGATGACACAAAGAATAATTGTGTACATGTAAGCATGCACGAGAGAGAAGTAAAGCTCATAAATTTTATAAAATTTGAAGAAAGAAAATTATTTCATTTCTTTTTTCAACACTTTTCTTTAAAAAAATGCAGGCTTTACCATCATAAATGTATGTATTTATGTCACAAGCAACGCATTATTTCGTTATATTAAATTTGTTGTTGCGATTGTAACATTCACAAGTGTTAGAAGCATTCGACAAATTTTTCAAATTATATATAAACACTCTTGATGATGAGAGCAAAATGTAGCCATAACCGCTTATCCAATTCTTGTATACTCTTAGAAAACTCGTTCCCCTCAAAATTTGTTACAGAAAGCAAGTACTCTCAGTATACAAATATTTGTAATTAATTCTTGATATTGACCCATGACTCACAAACTGCCCTAAAAATAACGAAAGAGCAAAAATTCTATAGAATTTTCTAAACAACATATGAAAAATGCTTTGTTCTATAAAATTATAATTCACAAACGATCAGCTTTTTTTTACCCGCTTGAAATAGATCAGATGGTAAATGTTGCGAAAATTTCGTCATATGCTGTATAAAAAAAAAACCCTTTTTTTCTTTTATTTCATAGTACGATAACTAATTTTATGACATTTCTCTTACCAAATCAAGGACACACTCTGGTTATTAATTCTATAAAGTAAAAAAAAAAAAATACTTTTCCACAATTAACTATTTAACCGTCCGTCTCTCCGTAATGTAATGAAAGAGATGAGAATTCTGAAAATAACAATAATTTTCTACGAAAATATTTAAAACTAGATCTACTATTATACTATCAGTTGATTTCTCCAAAAAATTGTAAATAGATGCGATCTGTGCTTAGGAAAATAAAAAAAAACTAAATATTTCAAAAAAAAGATTCAATTAAAAATCGTATAATTTTATAGAAAAGTTATTCGATACACACAAAAACAAGATTCTGCAAACTCTTGATTAAAATCGCAACAATGAAACAACGACAGCAGCAACAACAACAACAATTATAATAAAAAATAAAATTGATTTTTGCATATTTAGCTTAAATGGTGGATATCAATGAATGATTCGCCTCCTCAAAGCGATTGTAGGATACTTTACTTGTATGACTTTTTTTGTACACTATCCCAAATCTATCTAACATGATATATATATATATATGTATATATAAAGTATGTGCATGCAAACACAAGAAAAAGAAGAAGAAGACGAAGAAGAAAAATAAGAATTATCTAAAGTAAAAATTCAGCTTTCCTCTGGCGTATCCTTCACGCTTTCAGTTGCTTTTTCTTTCGTTCCTTTTAGATTTAACCAAAGTTGATACAAAATTTTTGTGTTAAAGCGAACGAGTTTTGAAAATATATTTTATATAAAAGACTAAGAGTTCCCACAAGGCATACATACATGTATATTATATGTGTTTTTCATTTTCTTTTCTTTTTTTTTTATCCTAAGTACATGATACTATTTTATCAGGCAAAGCGCATACCACCCTTAAGCGCAACTTTTTGGCATGAATAACAAAAAATAAAGAAAAATAAAATTAGAAAAATTGCAATTTTCATGCAAAAATGTCTGAAATTTAATCTTTAAAAAGCTAAAGGATTAAATATGTATCTGGTCATGTCATTTTATGGCATTATTTCACTTGACTCACTATGAGCCCAAGACAATCATATAAATACGAAAAATGCCTGACTACAGGTAACAACTATATATAGTAGAAGTGTGCAACATGTTTCGCATATAAAAAATGACTATAAAAAAAAAACAAATGCACTATGATAATAAACCGAAAGACACACACATCCACAAAGAGAGAGAGAGTGAGAGAAAGAATGAGAGAGAGTGAGAGAGAGGGTGAGTGAGAGAGAGAGAGAGAGTGCGAGAGAGGGAGAGAGTGAGAGAGAGAGGGAGAGAGAGAGAGAGAGAGGGAGACAGAGAGAGTGAGAGAGAGATAGAGAAAGAGTAAGAAGATCACTAAGGAATAACATGAAAATATTTCAAGAATTTTATGACCTAAAAAACGTATTAACCTCATGCAGGGAACAAATAAAATTGATGTTAAAATTATATGCTTATGTTACTTCTTTACTTTTGTAATATTTTTGTTTAAGCAGAAGCAAATATACGAAACTTGTATATTGTTTTTCGCACTTTTAAAAGGAATATAGGTCAAATGGAAGAATTGCTACATTTGGCGGGTTGTCACTCTAAAAAAAAATAAAAACCACAAATATTTATATAACTATAACTGCGTAATTTCCTCTAACAAAATCCATAATTTATCCCTAGGGATCATTAAATCGGAAATTGTTGTTTTCAATAGAGAAAAAGATGAGAAAGTATATGGTACATAATCGCAGACATTAAACAGTATGCGAATACATGTGTGATACTTGCAACTAATTAACACCCCCATAGTAATAATAAACAGCAGTGAACTAATTCCGATAATTAAAACAAACAATTAGGAGCACAAATGTATGCCATGAATATAATATTTGGAATTTATAATATTTTTTTTATGGTTCAAACTAAGAAAAAAAAACAGAAGAAGAAGAAAAAGGAAAAGAAGAAAATGATCTCAAATTTCTTTAAAAATATTATTACACTAATAATAAGTACGTTTTATAAGTCTAAGGGTTATAGAAAATGATCTCAAATTTCTTCGAAAATATTATTAGAGTAATAAGTGAGTTTTATAGGTCTAAGGGTTATAGAAAATGATCTCAAATTTCTTCAAAAATATTGTTAGAGTAATAAGTACGTTTTATAAGTCTAAGGGTTAGAAAATGATCTCAAATTTCTTCGAAAATATTATTAGGGTAATAAGTGAGTTTTATAGGTCTAAGGGTTATAGAAAATGATCTCAAATTTCTTCAAAAATATTATTAGAGTAATAAGTGAGTTTTATAAGGGTTCATCTTACATAATCTTATAGATTCATTAAAAGTCAAACTTTTTATTAGTTACGAATGCATCGAAACAAAAGCGGGATTTCTTCATTAATTTCAAATTTCAAACTTAGGGTTTAATATAATATCACAAGATATGCGATTACGAGACTTATAGTAATAGACAAGACACTGAGGATGACCTTTCCAAGAGGTATATATACTTCATTTAGTAAAATTTTAGATATCTCAATGCACGAAATCTTCATAAGTGAAATCTTTTTTGTACAAAAACTTGTGAAAAAAATATATTTCATATCATTATAAAATTAAATTTATATAATAATTTCATAAAAACATTTTAAAAGAAAATTTTTCAAATTCATAGCAAATCTAAAATACGACTATAGCGACAGAATTTTTACTGAATTATACTTTTAATTATTATTTTCATCGATATTAGAAGACTTCATATTTAAAAGTATTTATTATATTTTATATATGCATTTGTGTTATGGCAAAAGCAAGAGTGACAGGTTCGTTCTGATTGTAATACTCTTACTCTTTACTACTCCGTAAACCCAAACGCGTTATTTAAACAGCATAAAATTAATGACAATTTTTTTTTGTTTTAAATTATAGCTTAAGTATTTTTAAGACACAATTAACTGCAATATAAGGGAAGAAGAAATTCAACAAAAATAATCATTGATTCTTACATCTCTTTTTGATGTCTTATAACGATATTTGGAGGGTGTTGCGCATCCAAACGCTTGTATAATGTTTAAGGCTGACACATAGATGGCGCTACTAGTATTAAATCCATACACGCATGGTATAATTTTCATTGACTATCTTAAAATTGGAGAAACCATAAATAGCGACTACGTAGCGTTATTGGAGCGCTTAAAAGACAATCTTGCGGAAAACCGGCCTCATTTGAAGAAGAAGAAAATGCTGTTTCATCAAGACAATGCACCGTGTCACCAATCAATGAAAACCATGGCAAAATTGCATGAATTGGGCTTCGTATTGCTTCCGTATCCACCGTAATCTCCAGATCTGGCCCCCAGCGACTTTTTCCTATTCTCAGATCTCAAGAGGATGCTCGCTGGAAAGAAATTTCGCGCAAAAAAAGTTGCGTCACTAAAAATGCTATAACTCAGATACTAATAGTGCAACAACTGTCAAATTCGTATCTTTTGAAAGTTAGGGCTAACTTAAAATCCAATGTATTAATGCTAGTAGCGCCATCTATGTGCCAGCCTAAAAACTTTTTAGCCCACCTGTTACATATGTCTTAAAGGGCGCTCAAATCTATCTGAAAACCTAATATGAAAATCATGTCTATCATCCCTATAGTCCTTTTCTGCTGGGAAGTTTCAGATCTGCTGAAAAGTTTCAGATCTGCTGGGAAATTTCAGATCTGCTGGGAAGTTTCAGACCTGCTTTCAAAATAATTTTTTTTCCTTAAATACTTAAATATACGCTCTATACCTTAGCAAAGTATTATTATTCTATCTATTCTTTCCTTTCATTCAAAGAAAAATTGTTAAAAAAAAAACCGTCTTTTTTCCATTTAACAGTATAGAGATGAATTTTTGAAAGAAATAAATTGATTTAGAAAATAGAATTTAATTGAAAAGAATACTTACTGATTTAAATTCCTTTCATTTGAACCGCTTTGGCTGGTAATATTATCCGTATGGCGACGCTCTTTATGCACGATACCCATCAATTTCATCCATGGATTATTTTGGGAGCCATGGCCTCCTCCTCCCATACCACCGCTCTGCCACATCGTCATTTTGACTGGTGTTTGATTTTAGTGGCTCAAAAATTTGTTCCTTTTAATTTTCGTAGGTACATACACACACATACATATACACACACTCACATGCACACACACGCACGCTCTTGCATACACAGTAGTTTGATTAACACACTTTAGTTTAATTCTAATAATCTAAACATTGTGTTAAACATTCATTTTTCATTTCAAAAGAAAGAGATTCCTTCCACAAACACGTAACGAGAACTTAAGCAGAAAACATTTAAGCGTTTATCACGTCATTATATCAATCTTTTCAATTAGTTTTGCCTTCTGTTTTTAGTTTTTTTTTTTTCTTTTCTTTTAATTTTTTAATGGAAGTTATTTATATATAAAATATGTTGATAAAGTTGTGTGATTTGTTTTTGTTTTTAAATTATTTAATTTATTAATTATTTCTTATTTCAAATTCGAAAACTAACTAATTTGGCCACTTTTCATATGCATTGGATGGATTTCTCTTAATTAATTATTTTATAAAAATTAAATTTGCAAGAATTTTTTTTATTTTTTTAATGTGTTTTTTACGAACGGGCGGTCGTTTGTTTAGTTTCGATTTAATTGAATTTTTATAAATTTTTCTAAGCTTTGTTTTCCTTTTTTTTTTTTAATTACTGCAGAATATAATTAGCGTTTTAGTTAAATTATTCTTCTATTATATTAAATTTGAGCTGAATTATTGTAATTGAATATATATTAATTTATATATTTATTTATTTTTAACTTATTCTTTAAGAATCACAATGGCCTTAATAGGGTATTGGTTGCATATATATACATATATATATATATATATATATACATATATATATATATATAAATATGTATTTATCTCTTTTTAATTAATTTAATTTTTTTTTTTTAATTATTCACTCAAGTTCTAGCTAATGAACTGAAAATTATTATTATTTTCTTTTTGTAAACTGTGGTGAGATTAATTTTTCCCCTTCCTTCCTTTTTAATGTATATTTATTTAAAACTTATTCATCTAGTTGGTGTCATCGTTTATAAGATCCTATTAGAGCTGAAAAGAATAGAAAATTTTTGCTTGTAAATATTATTGCAAATTTAATGCTTACACAGAAAAAAAATTTCATAAATTATTTTCATTTTTTATATACGAAAAAAAGAGTTACTTGACTATCAAATTAAAATGAACTTAATAAATGTAACTCTAAAATCGTAACAAGATTTGTAAGCGAAAACATTTTACTCTGCAATTGAAAAATAGTGTATATATACGTGTGTGTGTGCGCCAGCATTACTCAGTCATTGAAATATAAAAAACTCTTGTCCGGCTTGCAATGCATTTTTTATATAATACCAAAAAGCCTTAACACATTTGCACATACCTACTTAACACGATATACGTGTTGGAGTTAAACGATGCGATTTACGATTGAGGAATATTCTTCTGACATAAAGGGGTAACATCACTGTAAACTTTTCAAAAACAAAAAAAAACAATAAACAAATAAATTTTTTATTGACTTAATAGACGGTGTAAACTTTCTCGAGTATATGGGAAAAAATTCGTTGTTTAAGAAATTTTCAGGCTTTTCCCTAAGCATTCTAAAAAGATTGCCTGTGACAAATGACCGATTTGGACCATTTTCAATACCAATCGTGCGTGAAAGAACTTCCAATGTTTCGGCAAAATTTGAAGCCGATGTCTTCATTTTTGTGGCCATGAGAATTTTTACCACAAGTGGACAGACGGACAGATTTATTATTTATTTATTAATTCATAGCAAAAATACTGCTTTAGACGTAACATTTGCAATGCGATTACTAAAGGGAAATGTAGCCGTAAGTAATCCGATGAGTTTTTAGGAAAAAATTTTTTATTAAATGTCCAAAAACACGAATTTGGATGATCCCTTGACTACATATATCAGGACTTTTTTTTAACGGATTAAACTGAAATTTAAAATTAATTTTTTTTTTTCAACTTAAGTTTAATTTTTTTTTATCATATAAATTTTTAATTTCAACTTAAGTTGAAAGCTACTATTACCGCATTATTCGATGATTTTTTGCTATAAAGAGAAACACATATCATGGCGTAGACAAAGAGTAGCAAGAAATAAGTAAAAGAAATACCACAATAAATAGATTTCTACATAATTAATCTTAAGATTAGAGATTTTTGTACCCATAGGCAAAAAAAAACAAAGGCCGTATTTTTACCACATCAAAGAATCAATGAAAAAAAAAGAGTGATTTTTATTAAGTAAATTATTTCCGCATTTGCTAAGTATTCAACAATATATAAATGAACAAGATGGTAAATAAAGCAAAACTTATTTGATAAATCGCACCCTCTCAAGGTATAAATACTTTGCCAAGTTTTTGGCACATACTTATGTATATTCTACAATACATGTAAACTTGACAAAGTAATTCCCTTTCTTTTAAAAAAAACGCAAAAGTGCATAGTTTTCTATTTTTTTTTTTTTTTGCTTTTTGAACATAATTCTCTAAATGTCAAGGTATCGTATAATTCTTTTTTTTCTTATTTTTTGCTTTTATGAAATTTAAAGTTGACAGATCACTACTTTAAGAACCGACTTTGAAGGAGCAACATAACCCTTACTACACTACTACGTTATGAACAAAAAAAATATGAAAAAGTTAACAAAAACTATGATATAAACGCACTCATGAGGAAAAGGTGTACTTTTGGGAAATATATATTTGTATATACGTATACGAGTATGAATGTCAGGAAACCTTCTCCATACGGTTTATTAAAAAGTAAAAGGAAATTGCAAGGAAAGTATATATGTGTGTGAAGTAAGAAGGAAAAGACTTTAAAATATTTTATATAAACAAGAAAAAAAAAGCAAAAAAAAATTATTTTAAATATAAATTTCTACATTTTATTTGGTTAAATAAATGTCATGAAGTGATTTTTTTTTTCATTAATATTTCGTTTCATATAACAAAATATACTGTTGCATGCGCATTTATAGTTGCACAGGATAACATAAACAATACTAATTATATGGTATCATGGTCTTTCCTTTCGCAAATGGTCTACACATGTACATTACAGCCTATTGTCTACACTGTTTTACTGTGCCATGATTTGTCTTTCCATTACGCAAATAATCGATGAAGGTCATGTTTTACGAGTAGCAAAAGTTTCTCGTAACTTTCGTAACTGTTTAGGCATGCAATGAAAATGATGCTTCGCAATATAACCAATGCTTTAATTTGATGATAAAGGCCATACAATAAATATACTAAAGAGCTGCCTTCAGATTTCTTTTTTCCTCATTTAGTGCCTGAAATGAGAAAATACACAAACGTTCTCATTGAACCAGAAAAAACTCCGATAAGAGATTTCACGAAATCTTTATGTTTTTCATAAAGGCGATGTGTACTAAACATTTTATATTCCCTGCATATTAGAAATCCAGTAAAGTATTTATACTTTTAAGGACCGTTTTCAATGTGTTCAATCTAAACTCAAAAGTTTACTAACAAACAGATTTTTTAACGGGCACTTTTTAACTATAAGTTAAATTAATATTTGCTTTTTGACAACATAAACTTTACCATGTCGTTAGTTAGTTTATTATGGTTGAATTTTTGCATCATTTTTGAATCTTATTCCGTCCGATTTACCAATCATGTAAATGTTTCCTCTTTTTTTCGTTCTGCCGGTTAAAGGGAAAAATTTTATGGTAAAATTTCAATATTAATTAGATTATATATCAGTTGTAAACTAGATTTGATATTAACTGAAAGTTAAAATCATCTAATTAAAAGTTAAAATCATCTAACTGAAAGTTAAATTCAACTAACTGAAAGTGAAATTCATCTAACTGAAAGTGAAATTCATTTAACTAAAAGTTAAATTCATTTAACTGAAAGTTAAATTCATTTAAATTCATTTAACTGAAAGTTAAATTCATCTAACTGAAAGTTAAATTCATTTTTTTTTTTTTGTTGAAAATGGCCCCGAATCTTATAAAATTTAAAGACACTGTACACGTGTACCATTTTCATTAAATCTTTCTAAGTAACAGAAATTGAATTAAAACGGATATGAGATGCATCTACAAATACTTTCATGATAACTGATAAACTTTTTTTTATCACAAAAATCTCATATTGGAATTGTAGGTAGGCTGTAGGTGTACCAAGACCTGTATTTTCCACTCTTTTTTTTTTTTTTCTTAGTCTTAGTTTTAATGATACGTATCGGTCCGTTCGTAGGACAAACATTTACTTTTAAAATTATTTTAAAAAATGGAATATACAGCTGAAACTTGCACTTTTCAGTCTTTGTACTTAATATTCAAAAACGACTCGAAACATGTACCGACCATCGTCTATGCAGCCTTTGGCTGATATTAATATAAAATTTGTTACAAACAGTTAGTAAAACTTTCTAAAATTTCATTACAAAAATGAAATAAAGTCGCTTTCAATTACCAATATATACTTTACAGTATTTACTTTTGCGTTTAGCGTTCAGATATTTTTATCCAAAATTAAGTCTTAAGGTCAATTGCTTTAAAAAAATTTTCCTCTCTTTATGACTTTAACAATTTATCGAATCTTTCTCTCTATTATCTTCAAAATGTAATAAAAATTCTCTACCTCTGCTAGCATAAAGCATATATAATATTATATAAGGAAGGTATCTTGTATTCTTTACCACCACTGGTGGTTTGTAGAAAAGCTAAAAAAAAAAATACAAAATAATTGTCTTATTCTGCTTTTGTAATTCAAGTTAATTCACCAGTACTGTGTGTGTGTGTGTGTGAATTTACTTTTATATTGTAATTCTTAATTACTTGTTTTCTTTCTCTTAGGAACTGAACGAACCAATAATTTCATCAATAAGAAGCAGAAAACGAGAAGAAGAAAGAAAAAAGAGAAACAGAAACAGAAACAAACAAAACCAGAAATTCTTAACTACTTTTCTGAAAATTGTAATAAGAAGAAATGTGTGTGCAAATTTTTTTTATAAGATTGAACAACAAGAAAATCCTTGAACTGCTGTTGTTGTAAATGTGGTCAAAATAAAAATAAAAACTAAAAAAAAATTTTTTTTTTTTTAAATAAAATTTTAATGAATTTTCTTTTATTTAAAAGAAAAAAAAAATAACAAACAATTTTTCCTAAGCAATCTCTAAATTGCGTCTAAAAGTAGAAAATAAACTTTTATTTGTTTTTTCTAAAAAGCTTTGAAATTTCAGTCCAAAATTGACTTACAGAAATTTTCTAAAGTTTCCCTTTTGAGTTGTTTTTCACAAAAATTTTATCTTAAACTCAAGCGACTATATAACAATTGTTATTTAATCATTTAATTGAAAAGACGGAAAATCGAAAGTTGCATAATTCTCTCAAAATGAAAATTTCGCTCATCAAGATAGATAGATTTTCAAGACGATTGGTAATTCGATATCGCACGTGAAAATTCCGATCAAAAACAAATGGTTGATAAGAGCAATTAACCGATTTAGATTCACCTGCAGCTCAAAAACAGATAACAATTTATTTCGAAGTTTTGCGAAAGAACTTTTTCGTCTAAACTTAGAGAACTCACACCATCTCGATTGATGATATTTTTACTACATCAGAATTTGTTCCAAATATATGTTATATGTTTTTAAACCTAAAAATTTTGAATGGATTAAATTAAAGTACTATATATATATATATATATATATAATTTTAATGTTCCATTTATTTTAAATTAAAACAAAAGATTAACTGTTAACTTGTCTTTGTCCAATTTTATCGATTGTATACATAAAATGAAAGTTTCCTATATTATGCGATATGGGTCGAATATCATCAGATGTCGGACCATACATTTTTTTTGTCAACAAAATCTTTTTGTCAGCATAACGGATTTTCTATCTCCCATCGAAATTAAACCAATAAAACGTATGGCATTAAAATCGTTCCCTTTGTATTGTTCGTCGAATAAAGCCCGTATCACTAGATTGTGAATAGCGTATATTTTATTTACAATTTTTAGCAGTAATATTTGTTTATAATATTTATATTGAAAGGAACTTATTTCGTTAAGCTTATAAGCTTTAAATATTCAATATTCAACAAATCCCCTCATCGTAACATCGCAAATCATACATACGCTTCTTATTGCAGCTATGCTTGTCAATCCTTTTTTTTTCGTTTTGTTGAATTTCCCGGTGTAGTTTCGTTAATCTCGCTTATCCAGTTAGATTTCGCTCAGTCAATCTTTGCATCCATCATCAGTTGCTGCTAATGAATTTTATTTTATAACTATGGCAGAGTAATAAGAACGTATTTTCTTTGTCCCAAACAATTTCTGCAAATATTCTCGATTTAACAGGTGGGCTGAAAATGTCGTAGGCTTACACATAGATGGCACTATTAGTATTAAATCCATATGATTTTTATTTAGCATTAACCTTCAAAAGACACGGGTATAAATTTAACAGCTGTTGCACTATTAGTATGTGAGTTATAGCATTTGTAGTGAAGAAACTTTTGTTAGTTTGAAAAAATGGATATAAAGGAATTTCGTGTGTGAATAAAGTATTGCTTTTTGGCGACAAAAAATACTATTGAAGCCAAGGTTTGGCTTGATAAACATTATTCGGACTTTGCATCAGGAAAATCAACCGTAGAGATGTGGTTTGCTAAATTTAAACTAGGCGAAATGAGCACCGAGAACGATGCGCGCAGTAGATGCCCCAAAGAGGCTGTTACCGACGAAAACTTCAAAAAAGTCCACAAAATAATTTCGGATAACTGTAAAGTGAAGTTGATTGAGATAGCTGAGACCCTAAACATATCAAAAGAACGTGTTGGACATATCGTGATTGAATATTTGGATATGTGAAAGCTCTGTTGAAAGTAAGTGCCACAGCGAGCTCACAATCGACCAAAAACAACAAGGAATTGATGATTCTAAGCAATATTTGGAGTTATTCAATCGTAATAAACCCGAATGTTTGCGCCGATATGTGACAATAGATGGAGCACGGCTGCATCATTTCACACCGGAGTCCAATCGCCAGTCGACTGAGTGGACTGGAAGCCTATTTTGAGTCTAAAGGCAAAACGTACTCTAAAAATGGCATTGAAAAATTGTACGACCACTATAATCATTGTATCGAAGGTAACTATATTGAATAAGAAAATCAAATTCTCTAAAAAAAAAAAAAGAATTTTTCTATGTTAGCCTACGATCTTTTCAGCTTATCTGGTAGTTTATCAATTTGTAATTTTCGTAGCAATATTAAAGCCTTTCATGAAATTCTGAAATCGCGTTATTTTATTAATTATATTTAAAATTGCCTAAGATTGATATGCAAAAATCATATATTTTGTTTATATAGCTGTATTTACTCTAGTCATACAACAGATTTATTCAAAACTTGAACTTCCATTTTAAGTAAAAAATTGATTTCAAATGGAAATAAGTTTCTTAGATTTAAGAATCTTGCTAAGAAAGATAGAATATTGTAAGGTAAAATGAAATTACACATTAGGTTATAAGATATAAGGTAAACATAAGAGATTATCTTCATTTCTATTTAGATGTAAATGCAAACATATACATATACACTGGCTCCTACTCCTTTTCTTTCTTTCCTTTTTTTTTTTTGAGCTCTAAAGATGACAATATTGCTCTGTAATATATAACAAGTTATTAACACGTCAGTGGCTCACTTAATTTGTTCAATAAATATTAGTAAATGAAAAAAGAAAACAAACGCAACACACTTTGCCGCTGTAAACCATGTAAAGCGTCATATAAATATGGAAACAAAACTTGTTATTGTTGCACAAAAAAAGTTTACACAATTGTTCACATTAGTATTTGCCACATATATTATATTGACCAATAATTCATGGGACTGACAACTACAGATTGTCTCTAACGAAAAAAAAAACCGAAATAAATTTAGAAAACGCTAATCCTTCAACAATGCCCGTCAAAATTTCATGTCCATTATTTGTCGAGGTTTTACAGTAGTTTTCATTTTCGTTTTGAAAACAATAATAATGAAAAATTCACAACTTTGCATCGGGATTAAATGTTGCTCTTTGAAGGAAAAATTAACGATTAAATTCAGCATTGATTTCAAAAGTGTAAACAATATTTTCATACTAATTTGCTTACCTAAAGAAAAAAAAAAAAAAAAGGTTATACATGTTCCCTTCATATTAAACGTAATCGATGCCCAGAAGAGTTGTGGTTATACACTAGAAAATATCACTCCAGACATGATGGCCAACGAATGTAATTTGTTCGCAAATCTTAAAAGAATGCTCTCAGAAAAAATAAAAATTTATATCAAATTTTGAATTCATTACGAAAACGTATTTTGATGATCGTATCAAAAAGTTTTACAAAAAAAAAATGTTACAAAAGCATTGGAATGATTGATTGCTTTATGCAGTCCATTATATTTCCAAAAAAAATTATCTTACTTAGTCCCGGGACTTATTGACCTATTTATACATATATATATACGTATGTACACGTTCTGCCAATTGTAACAATCGATGTACATACGTAATCGTAAGGTAGCTGAAAAAGCCCATAAACAATTCGTTCATTCGTTCACTAAAATTGTACACATTGCCGAGTTGTATAACGATTGTATAACAGAACAAATAAACACACACACACACATACATGTGCACACATAAATATGTATGTATGTACGATTTGCATTACAAACGCACGCGACGTATGTATTGAAAAAGCAGAAAACAAAAACAAAAAAAATTCGGTTTTATGTTAATGCTACGGTATATGCAGCTGCACTTATGGGTATAAAATGTAAGCCCACTCTTGTGCTATAACATCGAGTAAAATTCAAATTCATATAGTCAACTAAAGCGCAACTAGAATACAAAATAACAACAGCGTATATTTTTATTTGATGCGAGGAATGTTTTCCCTCCGGGCAATTCTATGATTACTACCTTAAATGGTTTACTTTTGGCCGTAAAGCTTTTAAGGCGATTTTTATTACCATACAACCAAAAGAATAAAAACATACATACGCACGCACATACACACACACACACACACACACACACAGCAGCAACAAAATCAACAACAAAAATTTTTGCAAAACATTATGCAAAACAATTACACAGAGAAACACATACAAGCGTAAGTATGTATGTGTATTATTTTTAACATAAAGGAATTTAAACAACAATTTCAAACTATATATATAAACTATATATAAATATAATATATATATATTATATATATATGTATATACTTTTATTTTGCTTAAGGAGAATTTCACTCGACCTGTGCGAGAGTTTCAAGATAAAAAGGAAATCATTAAATTTAAAATAAAATTGTGATAAATATAAGACGAAAAGAGAGTTATATATTGAAATTTTCGTTAACCACCACCTCTAGTAGCATATATGCAAGAATAAAAGTTTTTTTTCTCTTTTTTATTAAATATTGATACGATGTTCGTTACACATTATAAAATAACTTATTAAGAAGTTAAATGGATTTCCAAGAAGAAGGGAAAAAACTCCCTGATAGCCTTATCTCTGAAATAAAAAAACCAAATTGTATCGTTTACTAAGCGAAGTAACGGGCTCATGCTTAATCGAAGGATTTTAAAAGCTGTTGCAATTTCTGATTTTGACAGAGTTATATGGAAAAGTGTGTGTTATATTATAAAATAAGTAGCGATTCAACGAAAAAAAAATATTGAGTTCAAGTCCTTACCCTACCCTATCCTATCCTATCCTATTTAGAAGTGAAAAACAAATTTCCATAAGATCGTTTCATTTGTGTATGAAAAAGCAAGCGTGTCCACCGATTATAAAAAGATAGTTTCGAAGAAAAACGCGTTTAAAGTTTGTCGTGGTCGTAGAAGCTACAATAGAAGTAGGAAAAAGCTCCCTGCCTATCCTAGAGTTTTACTCCGAATGACTTGAAATTTTAAATAGAAGTAGGAATATCCAAAAGCTCCCTGCCTATTTTAGAATTTTGCTTCGAACGACTTGAAATTGTACGATAATATTCTAAACACATTGTACTATTAGACAAGAAAAAAATAAATAAAAAAAAATTTTAGTGTTTTGAAATTCCAAAATCCATGTAACCTCTTAACGAGCTAAGACGCTGTAACGACCTGAAACTATAAGTTTTTTGACAATTTTTTTTTTTTCGATAAAAGAAACGGTGCTAGAATAATAATATTTAATGAAATAATTAAGCGTCGAATTGGAGGAATAAAAAAAAATTACGTTGAAAAAATATTAAAAATTTCTTCAGCTCAAGTTTCGTCTCTACGGTATGCAACATAACTGGTGCTACATTTGAATTAAAAAACAACAACAAAAAAACACTTAATCTACTTTGCTATATCTAGAAAATAATGTAAGAGATTTCAAAGATATTGATTATGTTTTCTATGATTGGCAAGTGTTTGCTGGTTTAAAGATCATAAAGTAAAAAATTCGACTGCAAAAAAATAAAAATTGTCCGAATTGTGGTACGTGCCGTTTTAAGAAAACGTGCCTCGAAAAAAACGCGTTAACAGTTTTAATACGCGTTATAATCTAGTTCTTCTGTTATGATACATTTTTTTAATTTTTTTTTTTTTTCTATTAGTTTGCAAAAGCCCTTTCATATTCACAATTTCCTCTTCGTTCTCTTTCCTCAAAGATTTTATAATGAAAAGTGCGTTCGTTTTTTCCTGCATCTGTCAAAGTCAGAATCGAACAATTCATAGTTTATGTGAATCGAAATGACAAAGCTAAAAAACTGCGAAAATGTAGCATTCTGTAACCGATTGCATAGTCAATGTCAAAAATTTCATTTTAAAATTTTAAATTTTAATACAAGTCCTTTGATCGATTCGGGCCCGTTTTTAATACCTTAAATACGCATGCATTCAGGCAAAAACGTTTAATGTTTTCGTTAAATTTGATCCAGACATCGTAACGTTTGCGAATGGGAAATTCCTTACCGCAGACATTACACGCTTATCAAGAATGTATACATTTTATTTTTTCTTTGAAGCTTCTTCCTTGATCTTACCAATGTCTTCAGAAAAATCTGAAATTTCAATACAAGTTTTTTTGTACTTTTGTTTAGATGCCACAAGATAGCTAACACAGTATACGTGAATATTTTTAAATATCTATCTACTATAGCTTATGAATATTAGGTACTATTTTGTTGCTTTGCAAAACAGAGGTGTTTTCATTTTAGCGAAATCCTTGGAACGATTTAATTCATTTTCAACACCAAACTGTTTGCAAGAACTATCAATATTTCTGCAAAAATTTCAAGCTGATTTTTTGTGACCAGAAGAATGTTTGCAACGGGCACGACACAGACGGACAGACAGACAGACCAAAGCGATTAAATCGGTTCAAAATTTGATGCTGATCAAGAATATACGTATATACGTATATATTTTATATATACATATATATATATGAAACTTTCATCTGGGTTTTGCAAAGAAACACTTCTTCCCAAACGCCGCACAGTCCTCTTCCCACCCCCACCACCCTACCCACCCCTTCCACCCTTTCTTTAATGTTACGTATAAAAGTGTCCGAAAATTTTTTACATATTACTTTCAGATATTAAATATCACTTACTGATGTAGTATAAAACGAATAAAAATTTCTGGCTTATTTCCACAATTTTTTCTCTTCGCTTTTCTAATCATTCGATTTTACGGTCTCTACTGATTACGTGTAGTATTAGATAAATAATTTGGTATGGAAAACTAATACGATTTTTCGATCCTTGTTCAACAGGTAAGTTACTGCAATAACAACAATCTCAATCGTTATTCCTTATAAAAATTTCAAATCATTCGATATCTATTATAAATCTTAAGCTATTAATGAGTATATTTTGTTAACAGTCATGTCTTGCACAAATGGCCACACGAAGCACACTTGTTTATGTTTCGTTTTTTTTTTTTTTTTTTCTGTTTTTTCTGTGACTTGCTTTTTCATTCCTAATAAAGTTTTTGATTAAACTGAAGTTCGCGCATGTTTTCTGACCACAAAAAATGACACGCACCGCTAAAATGATGTTTTTATTAATTAAAAATGATACATAAACTGTTACGAGATTTTTGTTGTTTTGATTTGAATATAAATAAAGAAAAAATCTAGAAATCATATCAAGAAATTTGCAAACTAATCACTTAAGACTATTTAGGATGTTTTGCTAACAATGCAAAAATAAAAATTTTGCACCACCAGTTCGTTTGAAATGTTCTTTTGTATCCATACACTCTGCATTATTTTCATTTTCCCTCTATATTACTCTCTTAGTAGTGGTTGCTATAAAAACCAAGATATTCTTTCACTATTTCATAGTTAATAGCAACTTAAAGTTGGATCAATAATAAAAAAAAAAGAAAAAAACAAAAAAAACAAAAGTTGTGCTTAAAGCCTTAGAAAATATATTTTTCCTTTACACAAAAAACATATAAAATTTATTATTAAAAAAAAAAAAAAATGGTAAAATACATGGATTACATTTGTTTTGTTTTCTTTTCCTGTTTTTTTTTACTAAATAATTGTGTTTATTAATAATAACTAAAAAAAAAAAATTCATTTTCAAATAAATCATGCAGCCACCAAAGAAGAAGTTAACCAAGAAAGAAAAGGCTCGCTTAGAAGCAGAACAGGCTGAACTTTTACGCATAGAAATGGAAAGAGAAAAGTAAGTTTATTAGATAACAAAGATAAGAAACAACCGAAGTTTAACTTAACTTTTAAAAAACGTGAATTATTTGGAGAATCAAAATTAAATTTTTTCTTCATTTAAACTCATGCACATCATGGTTCTTAAAAATATATCACAATGCGATGATTGCCCGTAATATGATAAAAATGTGTATTGGAAATTTATTTCATAACAGTAAATTATATTGTAATTACAGTGCAGTGCTGCATCATCGCGATTGACTAGAAATACTCATTAAGTACATAACAGGTGGGCTAAAAAGTTCGTAGGCTAAGGTAAAGAAATTCTTTTTTGTTTTTGATAGAATTTGATTTAATTATTCAATATAGTGGCCTTCAAGGGCGATACAACGATTATAGCGATCATACAATTTTTCGATATCATTTTTATAGTACAATTTGTCTTTAGTGTCAAAATAGGCTTGCAGTCCACTTGGTTGACTGACTCGGTTGGACTCCGCTGTGAAATGATGGAGCCATGTTTCATCCATTGTCACATATCGACGCAAACATTCGGGTTTATTATGATTGATCAGCTCCAAACACTGCTTAGAATGATCAATTTGTTATTGTTTTTAGTCGATTGCGAACTCGCTGCGGCAGCCACTTTGAACGGAGCTTACGCATATCCAAATATTCATTCACGATATGTCCAACACGTTCCTTTGATAATAGTGCAACAGATGTTAAATTTATACACGTGTCTTTTGAAGGTTAGGGCTAACTAAAAATCATATGAATTTAATACTAGTAGCGCCATCTATGTGTCAGCTTACGAACTTTTCAGCCCACCTGTTAGCTATATGAGCTTCGATATATATATATATATATATATATATATATATGGAGGTAAGAGGTAATCGAAAATTCTTTAGACAGATCGGGAATTGATGTAATCTTTAATTATAATAAGTAAGAAAATTATATTCGGCTGTACCGAATTTTTTATATCTATCACCTTTATCTTAAAAAAGGGGGGCGAAACTAAATTTTAATAGATGGGCGTGACAGTTTTTTCCTCTTTTTTTATGGAATACCGTGGAGCATTATCAGCCCTGGCATACCGTGGAAAACAGCCAGAACAAAACAAATATGCTTTCAACTTATACTGTGGGCGTAACTTTTAATCGATTTGGTCCATTTTCAATGGCAACATATATGAAAAAACTTCCGAATTGAAGCCGATATCTACATATTTGTTGCTAGGAAAATGTTTACCATATACATTACATAGACGGACAGACGGATTTAAGCATGTCCACTTGTCCGATTCTAAATTTAATGCTAATCAATTTATACTTTGTAGGCTCTCCAAATTTTATGAAATATATCCTTCACATTCGTTGGAGGGCATAAAAACAACTTTCTGCTAATTGAATAACAACGAATTGACTGCTTAAGTGATTCTGTCCTTTTCCTCGTATTCAGAGAACAGGAAAAAATAATATCAAAGTACAGCTGATTTTTTTAAATCACTTAGAATCCACGTAGAAGGAAATTCTTGTCGTATATCTGTCGTAGCTTACGAGTAAAGCTCCTCAGAATCTTTCAATTTTGGAAAACAATTTTTTTTGTTTTAACGACATCATCGGATTACTTACTCAAAATCAGGATATTGCACTTAATAATTTTTGATTTAAAAAAAAAAAAGAAATGTAAATAATAAAAAAAAAAAAATGTTGTTAAATGTTTACAGATTGAAAAAATTGGAAGAGGCCCGTCATAAGCGGAAAGTTGAACGTGAACAAGCTAGACGACGCTTTCAATTGGAAATACGAGAAAATAAGGACAGACGGATTCAGCTCAAAGAGAGTGTCGCATTTTTTGAACAAATTCAGCAAACAATCGATGCCATTAAATCGGTGGGCAATGAACAAAGCGATTGGGAGAAATATATGCGTTGCAACGGTTTACCAAATGCTAATTGTCCCGGTGACTTACGTAAGTATATACATCAATGGCAAAGCGATATTGAAGTAAGAAAGCGAGAATCACGTAATTGGCTTTTACGCACCGATGAAAGATCTCTATTAACGCAAGATATTAGTGCTGCGGATTTAACTAAAGCTAACCTACGGAAACGACAAGGGAATGCAGGTGATGTTTACGCTACTCGAACTAAAGAAGTATTAGGGGTTTGTATGGATTACGGATGATATACGGATAAGGGAAAATAAAATAAAAAAATCTTCGAATTATATTAAATTATTTTTAATTAGATTCTAAAAGAACTTGACGACTCTTTAAGGGATAAAAAGAAACCATCTTACATATACAATGATTTGGAAAAATTGAAAACGGAAATACGAGTATTCCTTAAAGATTATTTAGATGATTTTACCTACAAGATTATGTCGCATATAGAACGTGATATGGAGTAAGTCAATACTTTTTTCTCTGCTTTATTTTAAAGTTTTTTTTTATACCTACAATAGGAGTTAACAAAATTTTAATCTTACTTTTTCTTCTTCTTTTTTCCTTTTAAGAGTTGATCGTCTGGGAGTCTCCAAGCATGTTTATACCTCAGAAGTCTTTAAAAACTTTCTTTGGACTTTTTCAAAAGATGCACAAATGTCAGCACTTTTTTTTGTTTTTTTCTTTTTTTTATCTCTTATTCCTTTTTTAAATCCTTACCTTTTTTTTAGTTCTTTAAATTCGAAGCCACGCATAGGTGACCAAAATCAACATAATGAAATTGAATTTCCTATAATGGAAATGCAATTATCTTTACCTCCTTCGGTTTCACTTTACGATTCAGCTCTAAGAGGATTATGGTTAAATTATGATCATTTTAGTGACTATTGTCCAAGTTTTAATTTAAAGAAGCCAAGACCTGATAACATAAGTAATAAATATAATAAGATTTACTAAATTTTCAATGTTTTACAAGAGTTGATTGTAAATAAATTCCTTAATTAGATATATTAAGTCAAACGAAAAAAGAATGGCGAAAACGTAAAGAGATTTTACAAGAAATGTTAACTGAATTTGATAAAGAGGTACCTCTCTCCGAACTGGAGCAATATGAAGTAGAGAAAAATATATTAGAGAAAGAAAAACGTAAAGATGTTGATAAATTATATTTGGAGTATGAAGATGAGGTAAATAAGCTTCGAAGAAGAGCAATAGGACCAGAAGCCTATAATCTATTGGATACCGATGTAAATTTAAGAAAATATCGTATTATTGGTGGTGTATATTGTCTCGATTATTTAGAGACACCGCGACAAGATAAACAATTAAATGCACGATCTTTTATAAGAATAAGTAAGTAATTAAGAGAAACGCAATCGCGATTGCAAATTAAATTAAATGTATTTTAGTTGTAACACCTAATAAACTTAGTCATAAGATTTATTATCAAACGTATAAACCACCACCGGTACCTCAACCGGGTGTAAGACGTTTACCAGAGGAAATTGAAGCTGAAATGCGTATGATTGAAAAAGCTTTAGATAAGTTGGCTTTAGTTACCGTTCAGTAAGTATTTTATTTGGAGTATAAAAAATTTCGATACAATTCTTATACACACCACCATCACCACCATCGAAGATGACGTTTATATTCATTTCGCCATTTTATTTGTAATGTTCAGAAGGTAACATCAGAGATTTCAGTTTTTTGGCTGTTTCCCTCAGTACTCATAGATATCAAAACAAAAATTCCCATAAAATTCCATAAAAATAGAAACAATTTGTCACTCCCATTTATTAAAATTTCGTCTTTTTTTTTTTAAGATCAAGGTGGTGAATATAAAAGATTCGACATAACCCCGAATATAATTATCTTATTTGTTTAAATTTTCAGATTGCCTGAGAGTGTTATATGGTTTGAACCACCAATTGTTTGTCGCTGGGAAACACGTTTGGATACTTTAGAATCTGATTTAACTGAGGGCATTAAGAAAACCGCCTCTCATACTTCAAGCGGTAGCCAGGATGGTTGCACTCCTCTATCATCGACCACGACAAATCCTAGTCCTTTAAAAAGTCTTTCACCGCGTTTACCGCCCTCTAAATTACGTAAACGAAGTTCGCAAAAATCTTCACAATTGCCTACGAAAGAAATTAAAGATTTCGATTTACACAATATACCCGAAAATGTTAATATGTTAAGTTTGTTACAGGATTTTGTGATACCAAGATTACCACCCGGATTTACTATACATTTAGATCAGAGAGTAAAAGGACAAGAGTATAAACAAACGCATATTTTCAAACGTAAAAAATTTAAAAAAGCTAAACTACCACCGAGACTATTGTTTCTGGCAAGACTTGATGATGGTAAAAATGCAATATTTTTGCCATCCGCACATACTGTAGACAATAAGACAATAGCCGATGATATAACCGTCAGTCAGCAACAATTGCATATAACACGTATAACAAAGAATTTTCTCGATTTAGATGAGCCTCGAGAATTTTTTATTCAACCACATATCAAAAAAGTATTAAAGATACAACAACAAACATCGTCATTGTCATTACCAACAACATCACAACGGCAATTGTTGCCCGAGGATATATCAAGAAGAAAAGTACGAGATCAAACAAATAAATTGCTTTCAAATACAAAGGATTTGAAAAAAGAGCCCTTAAACAAGCTGACTAAGTTCAATAATGGAGGATTACAAAGCGATGATAGCATAACTGGTCTTATTGGCAATAATAACAAAGGCCATGAAGAAGACGATTCAAAACGTTTAACATCATCACCATGTCAAGATACAGGATTAGCCAAAGAGTATATGTTCTCACAATTGATTGAGGTAAGAAAGAAATACAATTTAAATACGAGAAATGTGCGATAAGTACGATAAATGGGCTAAACGAAAAAGTTTAAAACACAAATTAAATTGTTAATTGTTTATACAAATTCTATTTAGAATTATCTTGGGAATATTGATCTCTAATTGCAGCGATGGGAAAACAACGATATATAACGGGTGGGCTGAAAAGCCCTAAACTTGAAAAGACACGTGTATAAATTTGACAGCTGTTGCGCTATTAGTTAATGTGAGTTATAGCATTTTTAGTGAATTTAATACTAGTAGCGCCATCTATGTGTCAGCCTACGAACTTTTCAGCCCACTTGGTATAATTCAAAAGTTGAATTTTTTTTTTCTTTTTTTTTTTTGAAAGGACGACATGTTGTTTATAAAAATCTTGAATCTTCAATACTTATTATTAACATTAACATTAACGCTTTTCAGAATAGTTCATGAGCCCAAACGTTACAGAAATGATAACATCGTATTAAATATTGAAAAAACTCTAAAATATAATCTTAAGAGATCAATGAAAGGAAAAACTTAGAGTCCGAAGTTGTCTTAGTTATATCTTCAACTTAGGGTCGTTCCACTCAATTTCGAAAAAAAAGAACACAATCTTCACAATGGTAAAGGTTGTCTTTAAGTTTCATCCTTACCGAATATTTTTCTAAAAAAAAATTAGCACGCGAAATATGATTATTTGGAAAATGATATAAAAGATAATCGCAGGAAAGTAAATAAATATTTCTATTTACATACAACATGACTTTTCGTTCGCTTCTATAGGTAAGGGAAAGACAATCTGTGCAAACTGTGCTTTCTCTACCCTCTTTCTTTCTTAAAGCCAATGCTGTGGAATTTGTCGGAATTACACCACAACTAACTTCTGGATGAACATTTTTCCATAACATTACATTACATTATTATTATTAAAATACAAAACTAAAAAAAATTTAAGAAATCTTTTTTCGTATTTTTTTGCTAATGATTCAAATCAACTGGAAAATTATCGGTCGTAAGCACATCAAGCTAAAAGTAGTAATATGCACGCACATCATCTCAATTCAATGAATTATTTCTTCAAACAAAATTTCTGTTTTATTGCTTGCAACTTTTCGAGCAACTTTTGAATTTCATCGTTAATTCCCAAATTATCGATAAGCATAATTTGAAACTCCCACCTAAATTTAAGTTACATTGAAGCATTTTCGCAGTTCACCAAAATAAAATAAAAAATCGAACTCGTTTGCTGCTTCGATCAGCAGAATTAATCTAGAAATCAAACTTACTTTTACGGAGATCCGATGGTCGGACGAGAAGCCAAACTTATTCAAATAACAGATGGGCTGAAAAGTTCGTAGGTTGACACATGAATGGCGCTACTAGTATTAAATTCATATGTTTTCTAGTTAGCCCTAACCTTCAAACGACACGTGTATAAATTTGACAGCTGTTGCACTATTATCAAAGGAACGTGTTGGACATATCGTAAATGAATATTTCGATATGCGTAAGCTCTCTTCAATGTGGCTGCCGCAGCGAGTTCGCAATCGACTAAAAACAATAACAAATTGATCATTCTAAGCAGTGTTTGGAGCTGATCAATCATAATAAATCCGAATGTTTGCGTCGATATGTGACAATGGATGAAATATGGCTCCATCATTACACACCGGAGTTCAATCGACAGTCAGCCGAGGGGATTTTTTGGCCTATTTTGACGCTAAAGACAAATCGTACTATAAAAATGGTATCGAAAAATTGTCTGACCGCTATAATCGTTGTATCGCCCTCGAAGGCAACTATATTGAATAATAAAATCAAATTCTACCAAAAAAAAGAATTTTTTTGTGGTAGCCTACGAACCTTTCAGCCCAACTGGTAGATCAAAAATATACATATATAAAAATAAACGTATATATATATATATATATATATATTGTAATTCTTCCACTCTAATACGAATTTAAAATCTATAACCAGCTATACTCACTGATCTTTTGAGGGAGCGATAAGACTTATCTCATTGAAGTTCGCTTTATGGTCGATTTTCAATACTAACCACTAAAGAAGTGAGGCTATCACTAAATCAACTTTTCCGTTATAGTTATTATCAATACCACTGTTAATACTGTTACTAGTATTATCTCATTTTTGTTGTAATGAAATCAATCTTAAAAAAGGGGAGGAATATTTTAAAAAATCCTTAAAAAAATTCTAATATTCAGTTTTGTGAAAACACGAAAAGCATTCAATGTTCTTGTACGAAAATTGAAATTAAATAGTTCTATATATATATATATTCCCTTTTCTTTCTCTTTTATAATAAGCAAAAAAAGAGAAAGGAAAAGAAAAAAAAACGATTTAACCAACATTTCTTACGCTCCATTTCAAAAATTTTCTTTTTTTTACTTTTTTTTCCGAATAATACAATGAATAAATGTGTGAATATATTTAATGTGAAAATATAAAATATAACCAAGGACTTGGAACGTTTATGCGAACTGCAAATGCCGCTACAAGGGGAATTGTTACAAGAAATTTCAACAAATTTAACGGAAAATTATTTTCACACTTCGCATGATTCGCAGCATGAAGATGAAGAGAAAATTGAAAGGAACAATAAACATATCGAACCAACAACTATGGTAGAGGCATTAAAATCCGAACAAGACTCTGAATTGATGGATGTCGTACAACAGCAGCAACAGCAACAGCAGCAACAGCAACAACAACAGCAGCAACAGACACCATCAACGTTTGCCTATTATTCAAATATAGCTTTAGTACGTGAAACAGAGCTAAGCGAAGCTAACAATATGAGCGAAGAGAAAGAAAATATTTTAGAATATACTGATAGCAGTACGGATGACGAAGAAGACAATTACGACGATGAGGAATGGTATTACAATGCCGTAGTAGATAACGAAGCGAAAGCAGAGGAAGAAAATTTCACACAACGTAGTTTAGAAGGTGTTGCTGAAGGCAGTGGGCCAGCAAGTGTTTATGATTTTTTAAGCAAACACAGTCAAAGCGATAGTGATAGCACAAGCGCTACTATAGACGGGTAAGTCTTATAAAAAAAAACTCAACAACAAACACACAAATCCATCCTTTTGCATACCACCTAAGCAGACAGGTAAATTGACAAACTGTCAATTACATTCAAAGGTAGAAAGAAAAATTGTCTAAGTAGAGAAATTTAAAGAAGAAAACATGAAGACAAAAACAAAAAAAAAAAGAAAATTTCCTTCCCTTAATGCATAGACGGACGTATTTATATGCAAAACATAGGTGTTGCCTTGTTGAGATTTTATTTGCATAAATTGTTGTTGCTCTTGTGAAAGAATTCGAGGCTTGTCTTGTCTACGTATACATTCACACACCCATACACACACATACACACCCATACAAACACAAACACACACACACTTGCAAATGAAAGCCATTTTCTAACTGAAAACCTATGTTAAATTGTTTTTGCAAGGGAACAAAATGTGAAGTGATTCTTGATTTTATTTTCACTTGTTTTATAATTTTTGTTGCTTTTTTTTTTTATTTTTCTCTCAACTACATGACTCTTAGATTTTCAGCAAACAACACTTAGCAATTGATGTCAATTGATTTTCCTTTTTTTTTCTCTTTTGTTTTTTTTTTTTTGGCTTTTTTATAATCATCATATTTGAAATACACTTCACATAGAGAGAGACCATCATATTTACTTTTTTTTTTGTCGCTCTCATCAGGTTAAGTTCAAAAGTCTCATCTTAATTGGTTAACAAATTGAAAAGTATCCCTATTTTAATCGATTCGGATTTCAAAATTCTATTCATATTCTCTTTAAGAGTTTTTGATTTTAAACTTTCATTTAAGAAAAAAAATCGATGAACTGAATTCACAAATCTAAAACCAAATACCATCAAAGAGTGTCACTAAACAAATTCGAAAGAATAAGACATACCAGATGGGCTGAAAATTCATAGGCTAACATAGAAAAATTCTTTTTTTTTGGATCGAATTTGATTTTATTATTCAATATATTTTTAAAGGCGATACAAGCGATCATACGATTGTAGCGATACAATTTTTCGATACGATTTTTATAGTACGATTTGTCTTTAGCCTCAAAATAGGTTTGCAGTCCACTCGGCTGACTCTTGATTGGACTACCGTGTGAGCCAAATTCATACAGGTGTCTTTTGAAGGTTAGGGTTAACTAAAAATCATATAGATTTCATACTAGTAGCACCATCTATGGGTCAGCCTACGAACTTTTCAGACCATCTGTTGAATAGGACTTTTTCAAATCTCTCCCCAACAACTTAAGTAGGTGGTATATTTCATTGAATGTGATGGCAGATCTAAGATCATATTTCATAAATTGTATCAAAGAAAATTAGTAAACATTTTTGTCTAAAATCTTTAAAACGGCGAATATTAAATATCTCAAATGCATGAATTTACGATATATTGTGTAAAACTTATTTAAGTTTAAATTAAAGCTTTATTTATGAAACAACAAAAACAACAACAACGATAAAGTTAAGAGAAATATAATATATTAACAATGAAAATATTTTATTTTTGTCATATAAATCTCGTTATTACACACACATGTCATCATATGCAGCAGCAGTTTTAATACAACGAATGAAAACAAACTGACCACAATTTCAACTGCATTTCGTTCAGCATAAAATGCTACCAAAATATTACCTTTGACATTCAGAGTAGAACTATTTAAAATGCAAAACAAGGAGAATTTCGATACGGAGGACCCAACATGAAGCGTACAAATTACCGCGAAGCTATGAAACAAGTACTACGGGCAACATTAAATATAGAGAAGTTTGTGTTCCTATTGCTTTAAATTACATTTCAATGGCTATGAATGAGGAGGCGTTAATGAAAAGAAGCGATGAACACATTAGAAATTTGTGCTTTGATTGTGTTCAAGTTACAGCAATGGATGCAGCAATGGTTGATAATTTATATAATTAAAATTGGGAGAAAACTAAAAGAGATGAGATGAAATAACTGAAAAAAAATTAAATGAAGCAACAAATAGTGAGCAAAAAACACTAGAATTTCTGATGATGATAGAAAAAATTGTTCAATCAAGTTAAAAGAAATATGGAACAACGGTATCTCAGAGGGTTTAATTCATTCATTAATTTTTATTTACATAAGAATAAAAAAATTATTCCTTTCAATAATGACTTGTACCAAAGGTCGTATTCAAAGTAAACACAACAAGAAGAGGACTTTCTTAGATCAGTCAAACGGAACTGCATATTCCTAAAACAATTATAACGGCCGTTACTTAAGGAGCACATAGAAGTGCTACCGGAAAAAAATTTTCAAAAAATTACAAAAGAAAATAACATTGATTTTTATACTCTGCACCCCTTTCCCCCTACAAGTTATGTTAAGCTTGTGCGGACGTATACGTTATCAAGAAGAACTTACGATAGAAGAACTTAGATAGAATCATTCTACGTATGAATTTAAGCTTGTCCGTCTATACGTCCGATTGTCCATGTTTTCAAACTGTGGATCGTAATTTTTTAAAATATTTCGACGAATTTTGACGATTTCGGTATACTGACGTCTTTTTGGCCCAGGACAAAGTCAATCCATTTTTACGACCACTTCCTATGTAGCGCCGCATTTGATAAGAATTTTTAAACGAAGAAAATTGTAATTTCTAATATTTTTCGACAAAAATCGATTTTTTTGATATATAAAGTAAATATGAAAAATTTGGATTTGATCGGAACATTTTGTTAACCACTTCCCAAATAACCGTTCCTATACAACAACAAAAATAAGCGAAAAGATACAGTTTTCAATATTTTATGATGCAAATGATTCCATAATAGGAATTTGACGCAAAAATGTACTGCACCGAATTTGGACTACATGTAAGTCTATTATTTGGATTCTACAATACATAAGGGTTCTTATGAAAAGTAAGACTTTATATACATGATAAAATAATCAATAAAAAAAAATCATTTGAAAAAATTCATAATAAAAATTGGTCCGTCACAGTAATCTGAGGCGTAAAAAGTAACTGCAGTAAATTTGATTCAAGTAGATCTATTATTGGGACCCTAGTACATGTAAGAGTTCTCATAAAAAGTAGGTCTTTATATGGTAACAAAATTTCTAATTTCTAACTGTATTGCAAGAATAATTAAAGAACAAGAAAATCCTTAAATATGCTAAAATTAGATGACGTCCGTTCACGTTTTAGTTCCGTGCCTAAAGGCTTTCATAAAAACTTTCCGTTTACATGGAAATGAGGAATAAATTTTAAATATTTTCCAACAAAAATAAAAGAAGAATCGTGTCAGGCAATCTTATGTAAGGTATTTAATGGTTGGCCTTGCCAGACTATTATTTTTGATTATTTCTTTTTACTAAAAGTATTATACTTTAAAAATTCCTTCTACAAGATCAAATTGTCATTCTCCAATTTTATTTGTATTTTATATGGCGTTTGTGGAAAAGAACGAAATAAACGAGATTTGAATATCTAATAAGAGGAAGTTAGCTTTTGTTGCACGGTAAAGTAACATTTTAGAGAAAGAAAAAGTTCGTGTTCTTCAGAGCCTGATTGAACTCTTTGCGATTATTTCCCGTTCTCAAAACAAAAGTAATATTTTTTTTATTTTGAAAATTTCTCTTTTTTTTGTGTAATGAAATGACAACCAAATCCTGATGTTCATACATTAGCTCCTTTTGTTTTTCGTGAAATTTTCTATACTTTTCTTTCGTTTGCGTAGATTTTTATTTGGGCTCCTGAAATTTACTTATAAACATAAATCTAAACACAACGAAGCTTACAATAAAAGCACAGAACTAAGAACTAAGAATTAATATGTTACATAACAGTAAAGGGGGAAATAGAGAAAGCAAGCTGTTCCATTATTAAAAACTTTCTGAGGGATTTATAAGTGAATAGAAAAGAGAGCAAGAGATTAAAAATTTTGCAAAAATTAAAGCAAAACAGGTTTAGTTTGAAAAACTGGAAATTTTCACTTTACAAAGAATAAAAATTATAATGCACTGTTTTAGGGATAAATTTGTTACTTTAACATTGCCAGGAAAGGCATAATAGATTCTCGAAAAAGTATTCAGCCTTTACACTTACACTGGAAAATACCGTAATGAAGTTTCCGTAATGAAGCACAATTCTCATTATCGCGCTTCTTACAATATACATTTATACACTTAGTGTTGTCAATTTATAATACCGCAAACTTTCCAAAGAGAAGAGAAAGGAGTGAAAAATTAATTTTTTTTTTTTTTATTTTGTATTGTAATTTCAACCAAGTGAATCGTCCTATCGAAAATTACGATACTAATGCGACTACGTTTTTTTGTTTACTACTTGCAAAGTCGAGACAAAAACCGTTAAGTTCTAGGGAGCTGACATGCCTTTGACTTAGATGGATAAATGAAATTCCTAATCAAAATATTGAGAATGGAAATATACCGAACTCCCACCGTCTACGTGGTTTCATTAGACAACATAGCTGTGGCTGGGGTTCCGCTCTAAACATGCAATCCCATCAACATCAACTATCTCGTTCCATCGTTCGAAGCAACTATGTGCTAAAAAGGGTTAATTTTCAACTATCGATGCCCGGCGAACGATTCTCGACGGCTGTAGGGGGAAAATCATTTGCGGGAAGTGCCTATTTCGTGTTGCGAATGACCTTTTTCTAGGTTTTTTAGTGCAAACAAATCGTATAACCACTGCAACAAATCCAGTGCGTTGCTTATGGCTCCTTGAAGCAATATCGAATATGAGAGCAATGCTCGTGTAAGAGCGGGCAGTATCGTGATAGCTGTGGGATTCTAAGTAGAAACAGACTCTCACCGAATGGAAATTCTGGACTATACGCAGTGATATTTATTCTGATACCTTGAAATAGTGGAACCCTGTTAATGGGGATTGTTACACCTTTTACGGGACGCCGACTATCGTTCGCTGAAATATTCCAGAGCTTCGGTGCACCGTCGACTGAGACTTGCTTAGTAGGTCTCCACATTAGGTCAAAAACTTTCAATTACTTTCAATTTATTAGTCGGCAAGCGTACAAAATGTTGTCTTTAATTTCGCTACCAATTTGTAATGAGAACGACATGAACGAATTAGTTTTAAACCACGTTTCTAACACTTAACCTTTGCCAAACAGGTTCGCCAATCTTTGTTTATTATTCTACATAGCAATATGCAAAATTTAATTCACAAAAAGAAAAAGGAAAAACATTCACTCACATAGAGTGAACTTTGCTTCTTTCGTTTTCTTGTAAATTCTTTGATAGTAAATTCAATTTATAGTAATGTCTGCAATGTTCTGCAATAGATAAATTGTAAAAAATATGACTTTTTTTACATGTAATTGCTTAAAACTCTTTTAACGGTGCATGCATATATTTTTTCTTTTTTTTTAATTTATATTGTTTAATGTATATTTCAGCAAAAAGTTCAAATTAACCAGTCCGGCAACCTTCACTCAAGGCAAATGGAGTATACGTGATGTGCATGACACAAAATTCAATGAGGACAAACTGTCAATACAATTTCGTACGGGACGTTTAGGTGAGTTTAATTGTATGGGAATTTTTGTTTTTCATTCGCATTCGATATTTTATTTTTTTCATTCTATAAAATCATTTTTTTTAAAACTTAGAAGTGTAAACATCTGAAAAATTTGTAAAGTGTATGTGATATAGATTCTTAATCGAAGGGGAATTTTGAATTGATTTATTAATGCTATCAAAGTCCCACATTTATTAATGAGTTTCTTGATTCAATTCGTTGAATTAAATTTGAAAATGTGAAAAGTGAAATGTGATTGCGACCGGAAAAAAAACCGAGATACACAACCGAAGAAAAAGCACATTTTCTATATAATAATTTGAAATTTCTAACAGGTATAGATATGAAATTTGAACGGAATATATATTAATCAAGATAAAGTTCTGCAAAAACGGTCAGTATCCAGAATAAACATACCTCTCTCTCTCTCGCTCTCCCTCTCTCTTTCGCTCTCTCTCGCTTTCTCTTTCCCTCTCTCTCTCTCTCTCTCTCTCTCTCAATCTCTTTCTCACTCTCTCTTTCTCTCTCTCTCTCTCTAGCTCTCTTTCTCTCTCTCTCTCTCTCTCTCTCCCTCTTTCTCTCTCACTAAGCCCACAATGAAAATATAACAAAATAAAAATAACTTTTCTTTCTTTTCTATAAATGAATTTCAATCGCTTAAAAAACAGTACAATGAACATTTCACCACATAAATAATTGACTACAAAATCACATAAAAACAAATTAATTAAAAGCTCCAAACGTGAAGTCGGTGTTAGTCGTTGTGCTACCAAACGCATTTTCCGGTTTCGCCACTGTTTGAGTGTCACCGAACGATCCGAACATATTTCCAGTGATGGCCGAAGTTTTATTAAACATACCGAATTGGGATGTGCTAGCTATGGGATTATTAATGCTACTACTGATTGATGAACTTATGATGGAATTGGAACCAAATGATCCACTATGAGCTTTTTCTTCGTTATTGTGTGAGTCTTGTCTGTGAAATCGGTTATGCTCAGTAAATATTTCATATTTAGATTGCAGGTCCTCATTTACGTTTTCGTTGTCATCTTCCTCATCAACTTCTGAACAAAGATGGCGTCTTTTCACAGCAGTTTTAATCGTTAAACTTGCATTCAGTGAACAATCATTCCGAGAATTTGCTGAATTTGAAAACCAATTTGATATTCGATTAGGTAAAATGCTGGTGACAACCGACTTCGCTTTATCAAGAATTGATGTACAACTGGTACTGGCACAATCATCCATACCAGAGTTTTTAGTGGTTTCATTCTCGTGAATTGGTTCGCCATGTGAAGCATGCTCCGACATTTTCTAACGTTTGAAGTTTGTTATTGTGTAAATATAAATATTTAAATTTTTTGCTGAAAGATTTCAGTCTATTTTATGAAGTATATTAATATTAAAAATTTTTTGTTCCTCAAAAATTACATATATCAAATCAAATATTAAAATATATATATACATATATATCATATTTTCGGACGTTTGAAATCTTAACAAAAACTAGATTAACATATTTGGACGTGAAATATTATAATTTTTGTTATATGAAATATAAAAAAAAGATAGGAAAGAAAACTATACGGTCAAGCTCCCGACGACCATCAAATACCCTACATCCTTTTGCCTAATACGATTAATTTTCTGAGAAAATATGAAGACTTGTAAATATATTAAGGCGTACTACAACCAATAGATCTAGCCGGTCCAAAATCGATGCAGCTAATTTTTACTCCAAATTACTATTAGGGCGACTAGTTTTCATCACGAAATATTAATAATTAGACGGTTAGGTTTAATAGAAAAGTTGTCATTGTTTCGGGCAAATTTATTATTATTATTATAACACTCTAGACTAATGAAATTAACTCTTAGACTAGAGATGGGAGCACTAGCAAGCTTAGACTATGGGCTTTTTTGGAAAAATATTTTACAACTTATCTTTTTCCTTTTTTTTATTGGGATGATATTTCGCTGAACTGACTGAAATTTTCTCTATATAAGAGTAGAAAATTCAGAAAGAAATTTAAGCACCACTCTCTTGTACTGAATGATAATAAAGAGAGCATTAAATGCAACGACGGACAAGATAAGCGTACCTAATAGGACCGACAATACTTAGGGAATCTTGACACAATTTAGCGACGGCTTCCCTGTTTCCCTTCGTTTCTTGTTAGAGCTTTTAAATTAACCAATATTGGAGTTTAATGTTTTTGCCATCACTTTGCCCAGATATATAAGCTCAGAACCCCTTTTTTCCTCTTTGCCGCAGTATTGCTCGATATGCAACGACCGACAGGGTAAACGTACCTAATAGGAGTAGTACTGAGGAATTTGTCAGGTTATTTATCATCAGCTTCTCTGTTTCCCTGTCCTTCCTTCCTTTCTTGTTAGAGATTTTTAAGTAACGAATAGTGAGGAGGTTGGTTGAAGCGATCTAAATTAAGAAAAATATTAAAAGAAAGAGAAAGAACCTCCAGTACAGATATTTTTGAAGATTTATGATCTTCTTCTAAAAACTGATTTGGCCACAGTGGCCGCCCAAAGATTGAATTTATTTTGGAAGTTGTAGTGAAATGCAGAGCCATATTCATATTTAAATATAAAAGGAACGTTGCTTACATTACTCTGTTATGATTAAAAATGTATATTATGCTA
>KK351024.1:2037412-2250452 GCA_000671755.1 Glossina brevipalpis
TACGATATAGTTTCTCATTTCCGTAGAAGTTTACGATATAGTTTCACATGTGTATAAAAGCTTACGATATAGTTTCTCATTTCCGTAGAAGTTTACGATATAGTTTCACATGTGTATAGAAGCTTACGATATAGTTTCTCATTTCTACAGAAGCTTACGATATAGTTTTTCATTTCTACAAAAGCTTACGGTTTAGTTTCTCATTTCTGTAGAAGCTTACAATATAGTTTCTTATTCCTATAGAAGCTTACGATATAGTTTCATATGTCTATAGAAACTTACGATATAGTTTCTTATTCCTATAGAAGTTTACGGCTTAGATTTTCATTTATATAAAAGCTTACGATATAGTTCCTCATTTCTGCAGAAGTTTACGATATAGTTTCTTATTTCTTTAGAAGTTTACGGTTTAGTTTCTCATTTCTGTAAAAGCCTACGAACTAGTTTCTCATTTCTATAGAAGGATCGTAATCATGTTTTTAACAGCTTTCATTTGATATATCGTAATAGAAAAAACCAAAAAAATTGCACAAAGATCAAGAAGAACCAAATGTTAAGTAACAGTTAAAGACGATGAAGCACGAGAAACTTTCAATTTAATTTAACAGTAATTTCAAAGAACACAAATAAATAGATATCACTGAAGTAAAAGCAATATAGAAAATACTTGTGTGAGAACATATTCCATAGATCGCTTTATATACTTTCCTGTACATTAAAGAGACTTGACAATCTTAACATATTTTCTAAAGCAGAATAAATGATACAGAATTTCTGTTAAAAATTATAAATAAAAGCAAAAAATTAACAATTTCAATTTCTGAGAAATAAATAATAAAAAAAAACACAAAAAGGCAACAGAAATGAAATAAAAATTTTTATTGTTGCAAGAAATTTATTAAGCTTTGCGACCAACAAATAACATAAAATGGAATAGAAATCATTAAATTGCATACATATGTAAATACATGCATTTGTATATGTACAAATACATAAACAAATTTATATAAACAAAGAAAAAACTTTTGTAATCTTCTCCATTAAACATACATATATATTTAAACAAAATGCCCGCATACAAGAGCAAAAAACATAATTTGATTCGTTTCAAACGAATGCAATCAGATGATGAGAAAAAAATTATTTAAATTTTTTCCATACTGATAACATGAAACGCTGCTTACCATTCTCTTTTCATGCTTTATACATAAGGACAAAAACTATTTACTTTTCGAATGCATTTTTATTTATTTATTTTATTTTATTTTTTTTTTTTTTTGTTCTTTTTAACTAAACCTTAAAACCAATTAAGTTGTATGTGATTGAAATTCTTAAAAAAAAAAATCGAAACAAACAAAGAATAATTTATGAACGATACAATGAAAAGTATAGTTTAACTGTCAATTTAACTTAAATTATTGGCATTTAATGAAAATATCAACGATATTGAACAAAAATAATAGCAATAAAATTTTCATGCAATGTTGAATCACTGATGTGGAAATGAAAATATTTCATTTGCAAGCTAATCAAATAAATTTTGTTATAAAAGGAAAATAATACGCGAAAAGTTAAAACGGCGTGTACCAAATCATTGGGCACACTCCTCTATCTTATTTAAAAAAAAAAAAAAATGCAAGAAATACAAGAAATTTTATTTTTTAGGTTTTTGGCTTCTTGATTGGGTGAGTAGAACGGGGTTATATAAACATTACGAAGAATTTCGGCAGAGATTAGCAACAGAGTGAGGTCAAGTTGGTTTCTCTTTATTCAGCAAATTTATAAGAAAATTATGCGTTCTCCGATACGATCAGTCAGTTCGATCCATCTATATATTTCACTATGGAAAAAAACAAAAAATCTTAGTTGATCGTTTTGCGTTTCGTTGCCATGCCAAGCTTGAAACCGCATTTATTTAATGAGGGGCAATAAAACCAGTGCTCCTGATGATTTTGGATACTGACTATTTCATATCATCTAATCTGATGTCCCACATTATCAATGATTTAGTTTGTTATGTATCGCTATGGTTGCATTTTATAATTTATTGCAGTGTTTTAAATGATATGGACTTGGAGACCTCAAGAAATCTATAAAAGATAGACAGATTGATTAGCAGCTATAACAGGTGGCCTGAAAAGTTCGTAGCCTGACACCTAGATGGCACTATTATATTATATTAAGTCCATATGATTTTTAGTTGATCCTAACCTTCAAAAGACACGTTTGACAGCTGTTGCACTATTAATATGTGAGTTATAGCATTTTTAGTGAAGAAACTTTTGTTAGTTTGAAAAAATGGATAAAGAGGAATTTCGCGTGTTAATAAACAAATACGAAAAATACGAAAAAAAATACTACTGAAGCCAAGGCTTGGCTTGATAAATATTACTCGGACTTTGCACCAAGAAAATTAACCGCAGAGAAATGGTTTACTAAATTTAAACGAGGCGAAATGACCATCGAGGACGATGCACGCAATGGACGCCCTAAAGACGCTGTTAGCAACGAAAACATCAAAAGAGTCCACAAAATAATTTCGAATAACCGTAAAGTGAAGTTGATTGATATAGTTGAGACCCTAAGGATATCAAAGGAACGTGTTGGACATATCGTGAATGAATATTTGAATATGCGAAAGCTCTGTTCAAAGTGGGTGGCGCAGCGAGCTAACAATCGACCAAAAACAATAACGAATTGATGATTCTACGCAGTGACAAAGGATGAAACATGGCTCCATCATTTCACACCGGAGTCCAATCGACAGTGAGCAGAGTGGACTGCACGCCTATTTTGAGTCTAAAGACAAATCGTACTATAAAAATGATATCGAAAAATTGTATGACCGCTTTAATCGTTGTATCGAAGGCAACTATATTGAATAATAAAAGCAAATTCTAACAAAAAAAAAAAATGAGTTATTCTATGTTAGTCTACGAACTTTTCAGCCCACCTGATATATGCATTCGTTACAGTTGTTTACGAGGGCTATCCCATACTACGTTAGACTATAAAAATACATTAATAATAAATTATGCAATCGTTAAAATTTCCCTCTATTCTCACAGTCATTTTAGGTTTTTCTTCTTCTTCTATTTTTCTCACATAATGAAAGTATGAAAAAAAAAAGATATATATTATAATTTCCGTTTCCGTCTTGGCACTTCAACAATCACCTAACTTGGTGAGAGAATTATCATGTATTTTAAAAAAAAAAAAAAAAAAAAAAAAAAACGAAAAAAACGAAAAAAACTTACCAGCGAATGATGAAAGGTAGAAAAAAGTCAAAGGAATATTACGCTAGAAAAGTTCGGTAATATAAAGATACACACTTAGAGAAACGTAAGGTACTATTGTTTTGTTTGCAAACATATTTTTACTAATTTGTGGCTTTTATAACTTATCCGTTTTCCAAGGACAAAAATTTGTTTTGTTTACTGCAAATCAAGAGTAAACAATTAAACATTTCCCATTGGATTGTGAGACAAAACCCATTAGCATCAAAAAGTCGAGAAGAAAGTACAAAAATAAAATATATCTGAATATCGATCATGAAACAGCTCCCGGGTTAGCAAACAAATTGTGCTTCGTATTAAGATTTTAAAAGAACTCCTCAAGAGAATGTATTTCACAACGCATCATGTAGCCTTAGTAAACAAAAAAAAGAGTCCATTCATATTTTAATGTTTAGAAAACGGTAAGGAAACCGTTGGGATGAAAAATTCGTAGGCTGACACAAACGACAATCAGCCGAGTGGACAGCACGTGATGAACCGACTCCAAAGCGTGGAAAGACGCAAAAACCGGCTGGCAAGGTTATGGCATCAATATTTTGGCAAACGCATGGTATAATATTCATTGACTATCTTAAACAGGGAAAACCATACGCAGCGACTATTACGTAGCGTTATTGTGAGCGTTTGAAAGACAAAATCGCGGAAAAACGACCTCATTTGAAGAAGAAGAAAATGTTATTTCATCAAGACAATATACTGTATCACATATCAATGAAAACCATGCTAAAATTGCATGAATTGGGCTTCGAATTGCTTCCGCATCCACCGTATTCTCCAGATCTGGCAACCAGCGACTTTTTTCTATTCTCAGACCCTAAGAGGATGCTCGCTGAACAGAAATTTCGCGACGATGAAGAGGACGATGAAGTAATCGCCGAAACTGAAGCCTATTTTGAGGCTAAAGACAAATCGTACTATAAAAATGGTATCAAAAAATTGTATGATCGCTATAATCGTTGTATCGCTCTCGAAGGTCACTATATTGAATAATAAAATCAAATTCTATCAAAAAAAAAAAGAATTTTTCTATGTTAGCCTACAAATTTTTCAGCCCTCCTGGTATATATATATATATATATGTATACGTGTTAGAGAAGTTACTAATGGTACATGTAAACAAAAAGTTAAAACGTTGTAATCAAAACCAAAAACGGACTAATATGTATACTGCAATATGTCGCTTCATATAATTCTTCATCTGACGGAATGTTATCTAGGAAAGGCGTTATAAAAGGAGGTAAAGAGGTGAACCCACGTGACCCAAACTTGCTAAAATAAAGTTTGTTTTTTGTCAAACAACATATTATTTTTGTTTTAAAAATTAAAAGTTAAAAACTAATTATCCTGTAAGAACGCGTTAGTATAACTTTTGCTTTTTTTTTTCAAGTAAGCAGTCACTTGTCGAAGAATTATAAATGCGTGATGGTTAAAGAGAAAAAAAAAATAATAATAACAAACTATTGTATGAGTTTATAAAATCGCATTCATTGATATTTAAGATGATGTTTTGGGCTATTACATCAACAGATAAAACGAATTCATAATACGGTAGACCATACTTAGATGCTTGGTCCTCAGCTAATAGGTAATATCCAATCGGTGAAGTTATAACACTTACCGATCGGAGAAGGGGGCGGGGAGGGTATAAACAGTTCGAAGCTCTTACGTCATTTCTATCTCTCTAAGTGTAAATTGAAAGTCATAAGTAGTCATTTGAAAAAAAAAAACAAAATAAAAAAAATACACAGAAAAAGATTCAATAAATAATCCCTATTCTATTTTTCACATTCATATTGTATGCTAACATAAATTGTTTCACGGAGTTTTGTCGAGAAATATTAAAAATGAGAAATATTTTTTAATATAACAAGTTTGTTTTTTTTTTTTAAATGGACGTAGGCGTAAAAGCCCGCTTCATTCATATCGAATATTGAAAGTCTTCAACAAACGGACGGACGGACAGAGAAATGTAAACCACATTTGCAATCGTTATAATAAATAAAAAATCGGTATAACTCAAAACCCTTCTGGATGTTGCACACATCCGCACAAACTTAATACTTTCTTGGCAAATGTAGTCATGAAATTTTATATGATATGGAAGAAAACCAATACGCTACTTAAAAAAAAAACCTACTCTATATATATAATATTTTTTTTTTTTTTTTTTTTATTTGTCAGTTACTCGTGCTCGATGATATTATTATACTTATACGGTAACTTTTTCTGTTACGTTTATTTATACTCTTCAAAATTTTGTTTTCTTAAAACGAATTTTGCATTATTTTTACCCGAAAACTTATGTTATTCCCCAAGCAAATTATATTGAAAGTAATGTTAGTTTTTCAAAAGCCTTCTTCTAATATTTTCATGATTAATTAGTGTGTTGTCACCTATATAGTATTTTCTTCTTCTTTCTTTTTTTGCTTTTTTTTTCTTCTTTTTGCCAACATCTACAAACAATACAGGTGTGCTTGCGTGCCTATAAAAAGGAAAATGAGAGCAACCCAAACAGTTGACATGATTTTGCACTTTTATTCTCTTTGTGTGTAAAATTTAAAAATAAACTAAAGTAAAAAATCTCATATAGAAAAAAAAAAAAAAAAAAAAAAAAAAAAAAAAAAAAAAAAATTTTTTCAAAACAAGAAACAGAAAATGTCGTATCTACGTATGTAGAAATTTTTTATACGCAGGCTAATGCAGGCAAATTAAGCTATGTTTACTTGTATGCGATTTTATGTAAAAAGCGAAAAAGGATAAGGAAGGGAGGGAGGGAGGGAGGCATACACCACAACGAGAGGTATTCCTTCATGTTGTCATGCATTCACTCAATCACTTGCAGAAGGAGAAAAAAAAACAAAACAAAAAAAAAAAAAGAACAGAATTATCAAACTAAATACGAGTTACAAAACCAAATAAATAAATAAAAGCTGCATGTGGTGGCTGCATGGTACATACACGTACACTGCCAATCAATTGAATAAGGCAAACATATTTCATTTGTATCGATTAAAGCTACTAAAAGTAACATAAAGTAGTTTAAGAGATATAAGTCAACGAGCATTAATTCATTGACAATCAATTCGGTTCATGTTTCAGTTGATCCGGATCGATAGAAAGACATAAATGAATAGATTCCGAAGAGATGCTTCCGAATTGATTGATAGAATTAAAAGCATAATTTTGTTTAATCGCTTTTGAAAGCAATAAATAGATTTTCAAAACATATTTTTCTTTCTTACCTGCCATTCGAATTATTATTATACTTAAAAAAAAATAAAAAATAAAAAAAGAAACATATGTTTCTCTATATAAATAACAAAATTTCCTGATCATATTACTTAGATTTTCATTAAAGTCTGTAAAAAAAATTGCTTACGTTATCAAATTGCTTGATTTACACGTACAGTTGTTTTTAGCAATTATTAGTACGTATTAGTATTGAATATAAATAACACATAAATCGATCAAAATCAGAATTCTTTATTGCATTCCTTATTCAAGTGCATGGTAGTGTAGAGTAGTATCTCTTGTTCACTCACATGTGTGTATAGTATAAACATATATATATATATGTATTCTGAACCTTCTCTGTTATACAACGAGTCTCGCTGTAAAAATAAATGTTAATATCAACGACCGACAAGGTTTTAAGCAAACATTCCGTTCAAAAGTGTAGATAACGTTTAAATTACAATTCCTACACATGCAGGCATATATTTGTCTGTGCCTGTGTATACTTTATGCATTCAACGGTGTGGCATGTGCATAAGCACGTGTGTACATGCATACTCGTAGAACGTATGTATTATTTGTGTAAAAGAATTGGAAATGAAGTCAAGTATAGCATACATGCACATACGTGTATGTATATGCATACGTAAACTTATATATATACGTAACCGTATATGATACATACGAGGATGTATACGCGTATTTATGTAAATAGCAGAACGAACAGTATCTCTAAAGAGAAAGGAAGTTGAAATAGAAAAAATAAACCAGTAAAACTAAAATATATTTTCTACCTTTACTAACTATGTGTGAAAATGTGAACGTTTCAGCTCAGCAATCTGGAATGTAATTCTGATAAATATTTCTTTAGAATCCCCTTAGATTATATCGCTAGATATCGCTAGTCTTAGATGAACATCTACTATAGATTATAATTTAGAGAGGCTTTTCGGTGTTTTAGACTTAAACTTAAGGACAGACTACACATAGACCTTTCTTCAACTTTTGGAACACCATACTTCAGCTTTTTACTTAAATTTTTGTCATCTTAAGCATTCTAGTAATAGATATAATAGATTATCGGACAAAAGGATAAGATAAGTCGGTTCCACCCAAAAATCTTTATGAGATGAAGTTTTTAATGGATATTCCTGATTGTTACAAACGGAAGAATGGGGTGTTTGGTTGATAATTACAATTTTACTCTATTCATGATAAATCTTGTATGGCTACCATCTCAAGTAAATCTTGGAAAACGACCAAGTTTTCCATCTATAAATATAAAGATGATTTAGCCGGCATTAGTTCATATTTGTCATATTATTTAAGTTTTAAATGATCAGGTTTTTAAAGTTCCTTCAGATTTTAGCAGTGATTATAAATATATAAATTTATAGATCTAACTTAAAACTTAACTTTTACTCTTAGTATTAGTATTTGCTGAAGCAGGATGACACGTGAACAATTTCGCTAAATATTAATAGGATCTTACGATAATCGAGAACATACATGTGGACTCTTTTTTTTTTTTTTTTTTTTTTTGCAAAATCTATAAGATAAACTAACGAAATGCTATCTTTATGGTTTTATCAAAAAGATCGTTAGAATAGTATCATTATTCTAAGTTTGTTTTTTTTTTCAATTTTCACTTTTTTATTCTTCTTCTGTTGGGTCATAACGCATTTACATTGACCGACAAAACTGTGCTTTCGCACACATTCATTTCAATTGTCACTGTTAACTTGTAACGATAATGAAAACACTTGTGTCTCAGTTTCAATGGTTTATTTAGCATTGCAAACAACACATACTTGTACATATCTACGAAGCACATATTTCACTTTCATTTTTTGTGAATATTTTCTGCCTCTTATGAGTAAACCTTTGCGTAATCCAAGTAAGTGCAGTCAATAGCAGTCATGTATATATATATGTATATGTATATATATACCGTACACTTGCACAGACTCACGCAGGCACGCAAGTATACATACATGAGTGCACTAGTTAACATTTATAACGGGGCATTTACAATATGTAATTGCACATACCTTTGAGTATTAACACAACACATATAAGAATCTTGCGTATACAGGTTACTGTGTTCGACTCTTGTCGTTACGATATTACAAAAGATGTTTCTTTTGTTCTTTCTGCGTTTCTAATATATAAAACTTTCGTGCTTTAGAGAAGCATCAAACAACTAAAAGAAAATTGTATTCTCCTTGAATACCCTGCCTGTAGGACTGTCGATAGTCCAATTCAAACTATTTTTACAAAGAACATACTTAGAACTTGAATATAGTAGTTATAGTAATAATAGTAGTAATAATAATATAATTAGTAATAACATAATTATTAATATATTATTAAGTAATAATATAATATATTTTATATATGAAAATTAGTATATATATAAATTTGTATATATAGGCTTATCCATTCCGTGGTCCGGTTTTGGCAACTTTCTTTCAGTAACATATGTAAAACAAAACCGTCATTCCAGGGCATCATGTGTTTAGCGTAAGGTTTGCCATTTTACAATATGGATCACACTTTAAGCAAAACTGTAAAGAAGTTTGCAAAAAACTGAATCTATAACACATCGTCGAAACACACGCTCGAAAATAATGTTAGTGAAAGTGTCGAAGAAGACGCAAATTTATTAATTACACCCGCGTTCAGAACATTCGGGTCTATCTTACGGCACATTATGGCCTATCGAATAGCCGTTGCATACCCAAAAAGTCATTATGTGTTGTGGGTCTGGGATTTGTAATAGGCTTCGCCCTTCAAGTCGATAAGAGAAAAGTAATTTTCTGAAAAATGCCCAATACTGCTTCTCCTTAGTTTCTAAAAAAATAAATAACATGACTTTGCACGATCACTTGAAATCTATAACTTCGAACATTGAAAACAATAGACAAATGAGCAAAAATGAGCAGTCAAGCAATCACAGTAAATAAAAAAAAAAAAATTCACAAAATTGTCCTGAATTGAATGGAATTGAAATAAATAATTAATTTTAAGTTAAAAAATATTTATTATTTTACGAAGTTTTAAGGAGTCTCTTATAAGAGAGTCTCTAGCTAATCTTTTTGAGAAAATATAATTTATTTTTTCAGATACGATTTCATTTGTGACTGAATTTTAGGACATAAGTAGAAAAGAGTAAATTTTATATCAATAAATATAAAAAAATATGAAACACTACGAGCTGTTTTTATGCCAAATTAGCCACATAGCAAATCATTACACAAAATAAATTGGACTATGAATTATTAATCTCTCTCGTAACCAATTTGCAACATTTTTCAATGCAACCGTTTTTTTTTTTTTTTGGAGGAGTTTATTTAAAACTTTCACACTATAATCATAATAATTGGCTCATACCAAATCTCTGATATAAACCATTTTTTCGTTTTTCTTTTTTTTTTTTTGCTTTTTTCGTTTTTCCCTACATTTTGAAATTCAAAAAAAAAAATTCGAAATATAAAAATATACAATAGTAACCTAAATGTATAATGTGGTATGCAATCGTAAATGTCCCCCATTTAAAAACTATAAGATAATACTTACAATTCTGCTCCATACGTATAAATTAATACAATGGAAAGGTTAATAATATAAATACAACACTAACATCTAAACCGAGGAAGGTACAAAGTAAGAATAAATGTAACGAAATAAAATTAAATATTTTAAAAAAATAAATAAAAAAATATAGATAAACGTAACTAGAGCCTGCAATGCGCATTGTTATGTTTCATTCGAGAAACTTAATGCATCCACTATGATAGATATGAAAACTGTATGGAATTTCCATTAAGACATCATTTCTGATTTATATTATTATTTACACATATTTTTTTAAATTTATTATAGCAATAAAATTTCATCCTCTTCTTTTTTTCTCAACTACAAATTTCATCAAGATTTCACGTTATTAAATATTAGTTTTTCCCAACATTATTTTTTAATATATTTCTCCTGATTCCATATCAATAAGTGGATAAGGAAATAACAATGATTTATATAACAATATTTTTTGTTTTTCATTTCAATAGCATTGTTATTATGTATGTGCACGTGGAAGTGAACAACACAAACAACACAGCTATCATAGGGAACGTGACATCAGGTAAAGCAAGCAGATTAATTGAGCATCTAGCATTTTATTTATTGCTCTCATTTTCATCCCTTCGCTGTGCTATTTACTAATTTACTTATTTAATTTTAAAAGTGTAAAGAAATTTATCGCATCGACCAATGAATGTTATCAATATAATGAATCATTCATTCAGTTATAAAATTCGAAATCATTTTTCAATAAATATATTTAATTTAATTATTTTATAAATAGGAGAAAAAGATCTTGTAACTTATCAATTCTTTAATATATCTAGTTCTTAATATGTTAAAAGAGATACACAACTTACTGATAAGTATTCAATATTTTGGATACAAATGTATATCAAAATCGACAATAAACGCTACTACCTACATTTTTTAAATAATTTTCAATTAAAAAGGAACATACTCTAAATTCAAGCAAAAGGGAAAAAGCTTCCACAATGACCAATCTTATCTCTTCACTATTTCATTCATCAACTCAACTTTAGAGAAATTTAAGTTAATTTAAACGACTTCAATTCTCAATTGAACTTACTTTTATTTCATTCAATTTTTTATATTCTTACATTCATTTCAATTCGTTTCAAATTAATACAATTTAAGAAATTCCATTTTATTCAATTCAATAAGATTCCGTTCAATTCCATTCAATTTTACTAAAGGCAATTAAGATCAATTAAATTAAAATTATTTAAATTAAATTAAATTTAAATTAAATTTAAATTAACCTAAAATTAAATTAAAATTAAATTTTAATTAAATTAAAATTAAACTAAAATTAAATTTTAATTAAATTTAAATTAAACTAAAATTAAATTAAATTAAAATTAAATTAAAATTAAATTAAAATTAAATTAAAATTAAACTAAAACTAAATTAAATTAAAATTAAATTAAATTGAAATTAAATTAAAATTAATATTAAATTGAAATTAAATTAAAATTAACTTAAAATTATATTAAAATTAAATTAAAATTAAAGTCAAAGTTATTTCAAATCAACTCATTTCATTCATTCGTTTCAATTTTATACGATTCATTCATCTTAACTCAATTCAATTTCATAGAATTGAATTCCTTTATATTCCTTTCAATTCTTTTGAATTCATTCTCGTTGTTTTCTATTCCAGGCGGTTCAATTCATTTTAATCCAATTCAACTGCAAGATTTTTGGCTGGCTTTTACAAGGGCGAGTAGAGAATGAGAATATGTTCATCTTTTAACAGCTGCTTAACCAAAACCTCAAATATTACAAGGCGCCAAGCTAAATCCGGCTATACATCTGCTTCTCTATTGTCGGAATTCTTAATCATTCAAAATTCGAATACAACAAACTTCGCTATTGTTATTTGATTTAAATTGGAAAACAAAGGCGTAAAATGACCGCAGAAAAAGGCACAAAATCCTATAAGCTGCTTTCATCAATTACTTATTTATATTGACCTTAAATTTGTATTAATATTTTCATGAGTTGTATTTAAAATACTAAAACAATACTTACTAACACATCAAAAGCTAATAAAAAAGAAAACCATATTCAATTATTCTCTTAAGGCAAGGTTGGTATTAAAGGTTTCTATAGACTTTGCAACTGCAATTTTTTATGTTTGCTGATAAATATTTCTTCGTTTTAAAGTATCACTCTTCTTAAGAGTCAAGGGACACCTGTCATTGTAGATACTAACTTTCCTTATATGCTATGTGAGCAAATTATATCGTTTCGTTTTCTGGTTGTTGGAGAAAATTTTTCAATTTTATACACAGTTAAATAAAAAACTTGAAGTCAAACTTTAAAGCATGAACAATTTGTCATAGTTGTTGACGTTTTTTATCTAAGAAACAAAGAGTAAAAGAAAAGCAAAACAAAAAAATAAAATTCTTTCCTTCTTTTTTTATATGCCAGGTTTTCCGCTTGTGTTATTTTCTTCATATTTTTTGTTTTTGTTTTTTTCACTTTTTATAACAACAGTAGTCACGCGTTTAAATTTATTTGATCATTAACAGATATGCTGTCAATCTACGACTACGTATTTAATTAAAACAATTATTTGTATAACAAAATTCCATTATTACGATAACCATTAACATAACCGATAATAATATTTAATTAATTGCATATATAATATATATATATAATATATTAATCCAAACCAGAACAAAATATCTGTATGATAGGTTACACATGTTATGAACACAGAAATATCTTTACACTTGAAGTTGCTATCTTTCAATATGACATTGAAATGTGTGTTGAAATTTCGTTAAAAGAGTTTTATATAAAAATTTGCATAACATTAAGTTATACAATACAATCACGTAAATGCTGTGTGTGTGTATATATATATGTATGCGTTTTAAGTTTAATTAAAATGCTTTTAACTCAAAAACCAACATTTCATAATGAGCTGCTTGTGCGGTTAATGAGTATATAAGAAAAAGGAAAAAAAATAGGGTTAAAACGAGAAAAAAATTCTAAAAATAGTTTGCATTGACGGATTAATTAAATACTGGCTGATCGTTAAGTATAATATAAAAACACAACATATTAATGACTATGTAAATGCTTGCGAAAATAATAAGAAGAAGAAATCGTAAAAATACGTTTTGTTATAAACATTACTGAACATCTAGTGATACGCTTCGGTGATTCAATAAAATGTACACATATTTTACAGCATATAGGATTCTAAATCTATTTAATCATGCTCGTCTTTTCATTCGGCTCTTAGAATCAATCGATTTTAATCTTTGTATGACTTTGATTAATGTTTTCGTTAAATTTCAAGGGGTTATCCACTACAAATTTCAATTTTTGTTTTCTTTTTTTTTTTTTTTTTATACTCATCACCGAGGACTGTTGGAGTTGTATTCAATTTGTTAAAACATTTGATAAGAAGGAAGCTTGGAAGAAATGGAAATAGAAGAAATTGGTTAAATCAGCCACGGCAGTCGAAACTTTATTTTATTTATTTATTTTTTCCAATCTTTTTTTTTTTTAAACTTTATCCAGATCTTGATCAATATTAGTATAGATGGACTCCCTTCGATTTTGGGTATAGAAAGCAAATGATCTTCAAAAGTCTACACTGTTTCTTTTCTGCATTTTTCTCTTTGAAAATTTAATGGGAAAGTAAATAAAAAAAAAACATCGTTCGAATACTTGCGATATTTTTCCAATGTATACCATCATATCGCGCATTTCATCCTATACTTCATATACCGCATACGATATTTATATGCTTATATGATTTTTCTAATTCTATGCAATGTTGGTTGTTCTATACAAAGGTCTTGTAATAATGATTTCAACAGACACAGGGGCAATATGATATAATTGCATCACAAGCCTGACAACATCGTCAAAACTTTAGATATAAGTCTAAAGAGTACGAATAAGTGTTTTATAAGCTTTCACTAAAGCATTGGCTTAGCCTTATTTTTATAATGTGGACAGGAATAATTTAAATTAGAGCAAAAATGTTAGGATGTTACCTAAAAGGAAGAATTAAAAAGAAAAAAAAATTCAGCACCCATATAAAGAGATCTTTTTTTTCGTTTCACCGACGAATATGTGAAAGTCATGCGTCAGTACAAATTAATTGATGTGAATTTTAATTTGAAAAAAAAATGAGTTTTATTAAAAAAATTCTTTCTCTCTTTCTTTCGTTTTTCCTTTTTTTTTTTTTTTGTTCTAACTATTCAAGTAATTTATATGAACTTTCTTCCAGCATATGAGTTTGACAACTTCTTATGCGTTAGACTGGCATATAACACACATATATATATTAAGTGTTCATACATAACGGTATAGCAACTTATGTATCTACACGCACTTGTACTCATCTTCAGTATCCATCAGTAATATTTATGTAAATTTTACTGAGTTACATTTACTGTGCAGTCGGTATTTATTTATTTCTTTTTTTTTTCTTCTCACTTACACTCTCAACCGCATTTTCCGCACACTTAAATATTCAACACACTGCCTGTGTGTTTGTTCGAAATGCCTGAGCTTAGTTTTGTGAAACCGCACACAAGACCTAAATTCACTACCACGATATGTTACCCGTATGTATGTATATATGTGTACACGTAGATGTATACACGTGTGCTCGCTACTCTCTGCTGCTATAAATGTCAGAGTATGTAAGTTTATGGCAATTTATGTGCAGCCATAGATAGGTTCCCTATTTTCTCATTTTATCTCTTTTTTTTTTGTTTTTTTTGTTCCCATCACTTCAAATTATTGTACACAAGTGTAAGTATAAAGGGGCAGCACATGTTGGTTAAATGAGAGGTGTGCGTGTATACGCGTTTATTATTGTGAATATACCTATACATATACATATACATATGTATATACATATATGTATGTATATGCATATCCATATGCTTATATATATCCATATGCATAGACATATATGCATATACGTAAACACATATACATATACATATTTATATTTGCTCGCTAGTGTTAAAGTTAAAAGGCTTGTAACATGTCAAGTGATAACAATAATTTCCTTAAGCAATTCTATCTTTCCAAAAAAGGAAAAAAAAAACAAGAAGACAATGAATGAAAATACAGTTAAATCTAAGGGGTTGACAAATTTTTGTAGCTATGTAAGTATATAGCATCGTTATAATAAAATCTTTTGAAATTTCCTAAAGTGAATTTAATGTATTTATATTGAAAAGACTTAGTTATAACTTGGAAGGTTTTCTTATTTCGTTTTTTATAATTGTTTTCAAGTTGTTAGAGAAGCAGGTCCAAAGGGAAAATGCGTAATATGTGTGCGTACATATGAACCCTTAATTAAACTAAAATGTACGAGTTGATGCATATCTGTAGAAATTCTTAGTCGGACAATATTCGGAACATAGTGGAGTATTTTTGCGATGATTTGTAATCAAGAGATCGTGTTTCAAAATTTAAAGGCACACATACATGACTTATTTATTTAAAAACACACTTCAGCTAAAGAGAAGAAAAACAAAAAACTCATAAAATACTCAAAATCTAAATAAGAAATAGTTACAAGACATTTTCACAAGGAAGTGATCCAAAACTCTTTGAAATGATAATTAACCTTTCTAGGCGGATAAAGTTCTATTATTATTTAAAGGTAAATTCATGGATATTTTCATTATTTTTTTTTATTTTCTTTTTTTTATGAAACAATTAAACATTATATATAATGATTTCAATAAGCAAATCAAATCAAAACTTGCACTAATCAAACAGACACCGAGACAGACATATTGATAGATAAATAGGAGTAAATTGATTACTTTGCTCACGCTTATTTGAAATCTACACTAGGGTAACCAATGAATCTTTCTATGCGATAAAAACATTAGCAAATCTAATGTATATACTCTGTAATGGATAGAATTCCTTTTCCTAAATTTTGAATACCTTATCGTACGTCGAGAATTGAAAAAATGAAAAGACAAAAATCTGCGAAGGGTTTCGTTACTACTCTAAAAAGTTATCTAGCAAAAGCTATTCTCTATCATATTTAAAGTTGATTTAGATTTTATTTCACACTTTATTTCATTTCAATTTATTAATAAATTATTAAATAATTAATTAATTTTAAAGGTTTCAATTTTGTATGATTTCAAAGAAAAGAGATCAATGCAAATATAAAATGGAAAACTATCTAATTTGAGTTTGCAAAACTATTTTTAAAAATTTTTTGAAATTTGGTACCACAGCATAACCCGACTATGGAAAAATAATTCAATTAGAGAGAGAGATAGTTCTGGGAAACCAAATTTGAATTTACCTATCTTGTTTGAAAGCTATTTTCATACACATTCAGGCGATGTATATGAATATCGTTGGAATTTTCTAATTTGGCCGCACTAGAGCCTCTAATATGTCTAATTTTGTTTGGTCGGCTACCGTCAACGTATCGATTTTGAAGCATTTTTTGAAAGGAATTCACTAAAATGTGAATTAATTTTGTATATAATTTTAAAGGTTGTTTCATGTAGAATTACATAGCGTTTCCAAAAGTTTCCTAGCTATCTTAATTTGGACGGAGCAGGCTTCCAAAACAAACAATAGCTTGACGCTAATTGCTTTACAGATCTGTGTTAATCCTTTCACAGAGTTCTGTTAATGTTTTATAGGTAAATGTCGCTGCTAGTTAAATTCGAATTTATCTTCACATTATCTTGTAATATATGTGTTATTTGGAAATAATAATAATAAATTTTTCTATTAAAATTTGCTATGTCCCGCTTTATGTCTCAGATGGTCTTTAACGCAAGTGAAATGACAAAATTAATATATTCTGTGATGGCAGAGTGTGTATAGAAGAAATGAGTTTATTTTTATTTTAAATCAGTGCAATGGACAGCAAATGTAATAATAAATCACTATGTTACGAATCCCAATAACAAAAACAAACACACATAAACACAAAATAAATTATATGAAATAATGTTTATTAAGTGTTTTGTGTGTGATCACAATCAACTCTTTTAAGCTGTTCACTAAAAATATTTATTTACTTTAAAGTAACCATAAACAAGAAATAAAAACAACAATAGCAACCATAAAGCAGCACACACCCTCACATTTGTTGTTTATTTTCTTATTCTCATTTCCTCTTGTGTGTGCTTGTTTGTTTATATTAATCAGATCCATTAATTTTTATTTAAATATCGTGAATATTGTGACATTGTTGATATAATAAATAACAGATAAAAATACCAGACATTGCGGCGGCAAAAATGTGGGAAACGAAAAGAAAAATGGAAAAATATCTATGTGCATATATATGTTATATGCGATGTTAAGAAAGTAAGAATAAATGAATTAAAACGAAAACACAACTAAATGAAAATTTTGTACTTACTTCTTCGATACGCTAACTCTGTCAACTCGTTTGTGTTATACCATAAGTATATAAATTTATTGCGAATTCTCTAAGGAATTAAATGAAAATCACATGTTAACCTACATTCTATTACTGGAAGATTAAATTAATGATGGACTTTTTTTAACAGAATTTCCGTTTTCAATTATCAACAAAGTATCTTTTATTTTATTTTTTCCTTAATTTTAAAAGTTGCATACTGATCTTGAAAAATGGAATAAATTAGTTCCTAAAGGAGTACATCTCATCATCAGTCTACTTATATCTCTCACAAAATTTATTCAAAAAAGAAAATACTATTGAAGCCAAGGCTTGGCTTGATAAACAATATTCGGAGTTTGCACCAGGAAAATCAAACGTAGAGAAGTGATTTGCTAAATTTAAACGAGGTGAAATGAGCACCGAGGCCGATGCACGCAGTGGACACCCCAAAGAGCTTGTTACCGACGAAAACATCAAAAAAGTCCATACAATAATTTCAAATAACCGTAAAGTGAAGTTGATTGAGATAGCTGAGACCCTAAAGATATCAAAGGAACGTGTTGGACATACCGTAAATGAATATTTGGATATGCAAAAAAATAAATAACAACGAATTGATGATTCTAAGCAGTGTTTGGAACTGTTCAATCGTAATAAACCCGAATGTTTGCGTCGATATGTGACAATGGTTGAAACTTGGCTCAATCATTTGATACCGGAGTCCAATCGAAAGTCAGACGAGTGGACTTTTTGGCCTATTTTGAGGCTAAGGACAAATCGTACTATAAAAATGATATCGAAAAATTGTACAACCGTTATAATCGTTGTATCGCCCTCGAAGGCAACTATATTGAATAATAAAATCAAATTCTATCAGAAAAAAAGAATTTTTCTATGTTAGCCTACGAACTTCTCAGCCCATCTGGTATATACAAATATTGGCTTAAAATTTGGTGAATGTATTGGTCGTTTTTATGTCGACAGATTGGCAATAAAAATACTTCAGATCAATAATAGTATGCATCCCGACACAGTACATATCTAAACTCTGTTTCCAAATCCAAAAAAAAGGAAAAGGTAGGATTTTGTTCATTATCGATAAACTACTATTATTATTATTGATATTATTATATTCCAGACTAATGAATATAATTCTTAGAGACTAGAAGTGTATTGAGCACCACTAGCAACATAGGCATCGGCTCGCTAGTGTATTTTTTGTATTTTAGTGTATTCACATTGATAAACTATAATCGATACATCGATAGAAACTTCCACGTAAAATCTACGGACGATCCTATAGTATGCCTAAGAAAAAAAAGGCAAAAAAAAAATGAAAAAAAAAAACTCTAACTGCCAAAAGGAGGGTTCAGAAATACTTTGTGAAGTATACTTTTTACTTTTATCGTCTTTTTTTTTCAAAAGGCTTCGATGATGGGTGAGTATGAAAGATTCGACCGCAGTTGAATATAATTAATTTTCTTATTCGTTCGTTATTACGTTTGATATCCAGAGATGTTATAGCACGCTATAGACGTTACTTTTTACGTATAATATATTCGGATAAATGTGTTACTTGTCACGTAAATTGCATTAAATGCTAAGAGTACGTTATGTTAAAATAATGGCTTATATATGAAATCTTCCTCTTTTTCTTCAAGTGTTTAAGGATATACGGATAAGCTGTTGAATTTAAATTACATCATAGCCCTCTTGACCTACATATTTTCGATTAATATTCAGTTCATTCAACTTTGTTCACTTTGTCAACCATCAAATTTTGAAGATAGATGGTTAAAATATTGATAAGTATTTTGAGTTTTATTAGCTCGAAAATTTAACGATAACCAACATGAACTTTAATCCACACAATATTAATCGTAACGAGATCATTTTAAAGCCAAAATCTATTCACAGTAAAAGAGAAATTTATTATTCTCGCAGCTGAGACATTCTTTTGAAATTAAATTTTATTTTATTGTTAACCTTTAATTTTTTTTCAAGCAATCATTATTATTATTATTATTATATTATTACTTTTTTTTTTTTTTTTTTTTAAACATATAGTTAAGTATGTTTGCTATGAATATAGCAAGTTTACGTGCAATATTTGTTAGCACGTGTGTGGTGTGTATTTATTTTACTTTCCGCTCCTATGCCACTAGTTTGCGTAGTTTGTATATTTTAGTATGAACTTAGTATGTTATACCATAACTCGAAGTAAGAAAAATTTGAAAAAATTTCTTCGGGAAATCTTTTTATCAGACACTTAACCAAAAAAGGAATGAATCATATGTTTAGGACGCTCTAACAAATAGCAAAAACTAGATGATTTATGTATACATGCGACCAGTTTAGGTGACGAGCATTTGAGATAAGCCCCAAATATGCTATTTTTAAAACAAACAAAAAAAAACCATAAAGATAAATTGAGAAACTGTTCAAAATTGAGAAACTGTTCGAAAATTTGATTATAATATACGTAAGAGCGTAGAATAAGTCGAATTCGTATTACAACGAAGCTTAAGTAACCGCTATTTAAGAAAATTTTTTTTAAAATCCCTTTTACTTATTTATGCTTTTGCTATGCGTCTCATATTTCTAACGTTTGATCACTTGATATACTTGCAGTACAGATATCATTATTATTGAAATTATATATGAATGAAGTCAAAAAAGAAGAAGCAGTTGATTACATTATTTACCTTGAATACGTTTAATTCAAATGCGCATACTTAACGTTTTCAATGCATTTCTTTCTTTTTTTTTTTCTTTGTTTTTTTAGAAAATACGATAATAAAAATAAATGGTACTTGAGATACTTTCTTTAAATGTGTCGGTCATTTATTTGAACATTGAATGACTTTTATTATTACTATAGAATTTGTTTTTTATCGCTTTAATGTCACAATGGGAATAACGTTTATTTTGTAGACGTTCAAGCAATTAAATGTAATTTATAGCGAATTCAATGACAATGACAAAATTGATCAAACGTGTTGAGATGCAACGAGAGAGATGGACACGCAGCCGTCCGATAAGAAACAAAAAGTGGATGAGCGATGAACGAACACGATTGTATAGAGAAACTGACAAACAAAGTCTCATGTTTGCCGATGTGTTTCTATGTTCATTCAATTTTTAGCAATTTTTAAGGACCTCTTAGGGACGCTTTTTGATCCCATTCCAAACGAATCCACTTGAAAATGAATTGAATCGGGCCATTTCTACGATCACTCCCTATATAATGAATTTTTTTTTTTTTTTTCGTAAATTTTTTATATGAAAAGAATTTTTATTTTCAAAATCTCTCAAGAAAAAAATTGCTATTAGTATAGTAAATAGAATATTAACTAGAACAATAATAGCATATTAAACTGATGTGAAAAATTTTTAATCGAATGGTCTAATTTTTCGAACCCTTCCGATATACGAAGTCCTACGAAACGTAGAGACCTTTAAGAGGTTAAATTTTTAATAACTTATGCTGAAAATTAGTCCATAATATACATATAGTCATTTAACATTAACAGGAATTAACTGAAAGAAATGTGGACTAAATAAGTCCATTTTTTGGACCCATACCCAGTATAATGATCTTCATGAAAAGTATGCCTTTACATCGCAAAAAACTTCAATTATTTGTATTTTATCATGAAAATAATCACGAAATTAAATGAAGAATGTAGGGCACTTAGGTCGTCGGATTTTAAGATATTTATTTATTTTTATTTAACTATATAATTTTTTAATTTATAAGGGATGCTGGTCGTCATTATTTACGGTTATTTAAAAAGCACACTCGACTGGACTTAAATTCAAAACGCATATACAGAGTTCTAGCATTCTAGGAATATCTTCATTCGCCTGAATCAATATTTAGAGCCTTACCATAATCACTGTATATATAGTTTAAGACATATCCATGTCCTATTTCTTGTTGTTGTAAAAGAAATGGAAAAAAATAGTTTACATCCATTTTTTAACTCCCGTATGAACTTTATATTACTAACAGATGGGTTAAAAATTTCGTAGACTGGCACATAGATGGCGCTACTAGCATTAAATCCATATGATTTTTATTTAGCCCTAATCTTCAAAAGACATGTATAAATTTGTCAGCTGTTGCACTATTAGGATGTGAGTTATATATGGATTTAGTAGCGCCATCTATGTTTAAGCCTGCAAACTTTTCAGCCCACCTGTTACACGTACAAAAAAGCATAACGGGAAGTTTCTTTTTTTTTTCTTTCTTTTTGTACAGAGAGTCTGAGAGGAGGAACAGAAAATGTCCGGAAAAAACGCATGCATTATTTATTTCAATAACAACAATAAAAGTCTGCTAGATTATGGATAAAAAAAGAAAAAAATTAAAGAACATCATATCAACTTAATTTTCTTGCACACAATCGAACTTTCGTTTTTCTTGAAAATTTTCGTTTGTCAAAACCATCAAGACGCATGCACATGTAATGCGTTCATTCGCGTGAATCCATAATTTATAGTTTATTTATTCGGTATTGACTTTTTATCATCGCCTTCGATGGACCTCGCTAACCGAAAAAGTATCTTAGGGGCCCATCATTTGGGCTAACATTATCCGAGAATAATCCGACTTAAAACTTAAGAATTTCCGTTTCTCCTTTCCCTTTTCCTTTCCCGCGTAACAGTTTAATGTTTCATCTTAGCCTTAGTGTAGAAATCATAGTTACAATACAATTGAATCGCTTATTTACGCTAGCAAAATGTGATTGGAAGGGTAAACCATGAAACATCACGCTAGGAACAACACTAAATACGATATTAACTTTCCGATAATCCAACAACAATAAAATGTACATAAAAGTAAAATATGTGTGTGTATTTTTTTTATATTTATGGTAGTAGTGGTATTTTCTAGAAGACTAAAAATAGTTCAAGAAATTTATAGAAAAAAAAATCCATAATTTCTTACAATAATACATACACATGTATATGTATGTGTAGGCGCATTTTCTATGAATTCATTTATAAATTTGGAACAGTCAACATGTTGCGCTCCTCTTTCAATTTTTTAGTTAACTATTTACATCAACACAACATTTGCACAGAAACTTATCATGCACAGACATTGCATGATGTGTTATAAAAATAAATATAAATAATACAAAAACAATATTTCAACGTCTACACATTCAAATTTAAGCACACAAACACACACACGCACGCATATACCATATTCTCCCGTTTATATGTTATATGGTATACATATATATGTAAACATATATATATATATGTAAACATATATATGGTAAATAGAAAATTTTATGACAATTTTTCGCGTGATTTTGTATATTTCCTTCTTCTTTGGGGAAAGATTTCACATTTGAGGCATACATTTTTATATTTAACTTCAAAGAGATTGATAATAAAGCAAAATTTGTCATAACATTTACGACAGCCCCAAAGATAGATATATAACATGAATTCCAGAGAGTATACGAATTTTAAATCAATTTGATAATCTATGTAAATTCAGCTATATTTGTCCGTTCTTTGAAGGGAATTGCTTTAGATTAAAAATGTATTAGATTCAGAACAGAGTTCATTACTAAAACGAAATTATTATACATTCGGTTTGATAGTGAAAATCTAAATCTATCTTCTTGCACCAAAAAGAGACGAATTCATTATCATTTTCATAGAAACTTTATAAATTATTGCTTACTAGTTGTGTTATTATTACGCGCCGCCACCTAAATTATACTAAATTTGTTATTTTGTTGTTGACATCCAACGGCCTGAAAACGTATATATAATGAGTGTGTATGTGCGTCAGGCCTATAGAATTTTAAAGGGATCCAGTCAAGTTGAAAATAGGCTTACATGAATGGAAAATCATTATAAATTACTTTAAAAAGCTAAACTGTACAAAAAAAAGTGTACAAAAAAAAAAGAGAAACAGAAAATTCAGATAAAAATATTAGCGTCTGTTGTACATATATATTTATCCATTTCGTGGTTTGGATTTGGCAATTTTGTTTCACTAACATATGTAAGACAACGCTCTTTTGTAGGGCATCATGTGTTTAAAGTAATGTTTGCCATTTTACAATATGGATTGTTTAAAAATCATAGAATATGCTAAAATAATAAAAAAATACTACAAACATTGTATTTCTATAATAAGTACGCTTCGTGCATTACGATCAGGTTATGGTCAACATACTAGCCCGCACTATAGGCAAAACTGTGAAAAAGTTTGAGAATACTGGATCTGTAACAAAATCTGTTAAGTCCTAACACATCATCAAAACGAATACAAATCGCACAAATCCTACGACACGAACCGTTTTGCCATTGTTATGCGAGATATATCCCGTTCCTGTAATTTCACTTTTTAGTGTTGCAAATCAGTCACCAAGATCATACGATTTCTTATCGCTAGAATTTTTTTGCGGGGTTACGCAAAGGTTCGAATTCATGTGAATATTCCTTAAACTCTAGAAGCTTTTGAAAACGCAAATTAATCCAGTTATCAACGAGATTTTGTCCGTTATGTGTAGACAAGTCATCGAAAATACTTTCAAAAGGATCCAGTTCTGTAAAAAGTCCAGTGGAAGATATTTAAATTATGTTTTATTCCATAAATAATGGCAAAATCCAAGCAATATATATTAAATAAAAAAAAATGCAAATTTCTATCGGAAATGCGTTTTATTAACGTTTCATTTCGGAACCACAAAATGGATTACTAAGTATTTACATGTTACCATGGATATTCATCTAAGATACAATACAATTATTTAACAGAAAGGACTAATATTTGTGAAATATTTTCGATCATACTATAAACAAGTCGGCAATATACAAAAAAGTTTGAATAGCGCAATTTTAAGACAAAACATTGAAAAAAAAACTTTAACCTTATTTTATATAATTAAAGGAATTTATATTTACAGCCCTCTTCAGGCATTTTACATTCGTGAGAGTCTGTTAACTCTGTGATTATGGTTGATTGTGATCTGGAGTTGAGAGAAACTCTAAAACTTGATAATCTAGTGCAAACCATACGGCAAAATTCTCTAAACTCAATGTTATGCTTAAGCATCTCTGTTAGTGTATGATGACATTAGACGAATTGAAGAGTCAACGGAGAAAAAAAAATATTTATTATATTATTACAAATTTTCTTTTTTTACTTTACTCTGTTATTATAACATATGCGTTGTGACCTGCACAAAAGCACGTCACAAAGTTAAGATGTGGTTTTTTTTTAATTCTCCACGGCACTGAGTTTACATCAAAATACAAAAATGAGACGAAATATCATGACATCAGTCGAACATTCGTTTAACAGAAACAGATATTAGTTAACAACATTGTTAAGCAGTGCCAATGGAAAATTTACAGGGTACGTCCTTTCTCATTAACTATTAAAATAACACAACAAATTATAAACTACATTTTCAAATAAAATATTTTTCATTTTTGATTGTAACTACTGGTGAATTAATTATTAAATGATTAATAATATAAAAGAGAAAAAAAATCATTTGATTTCTAACATCACATTATAGTCGGTTAAGATTGATAGAATTCAATTTTTTGAATAGGGACGTGACAAATTCGATTTTAAATTTATTTGCTATTTAATACGTATTTCTTTTGCGGCGAACTAAAACAATGCAAGGAGTACATTTCAGAAAGGAAGAAAAATTTCAATGAATATGATAAAAAGGAAAAACTGCGTTTGTGTATGTGTACCAAATTGTGTGAAGCAGAAACCAAATGCGAAACGATAGGTTTGTAATTCAAGTTTATCAACAATAGTTTACTTGAAAAAAAACTTTTTTTTTTCATAATTCCATACATATGGAATTTGTATCATGTCATGGTATGGAACTTTTATACTATTTTCTATGTCCAAAGCATTTTTATATCTTTGGACTAGTTTTTATTATATGAATTTTTTTTCTTTCAATTATTCAAACATTTCCAAATTTTTCAGATGCGGTTTAGACCACATTTTAAAACAAAAGTAAATGTTTTGCATTCCTTTGTAAATCTCTTAATATAAATCTTTGTGTTTATTCTGATGTTGAAATGTATGCTATTTATATGTCCATGACCGTATACGTTGAACCTAATACGCTATACAAATGGATAAATATTACACATTTCAGAACATAACATAGAAACGATTTCTAAGCTTTATTGGACGAAGATAAAGAAAGACAGAAACTTAAGATTAATTCTTTCAAAACAATTTTTATAAAAACTTTGGACGAATCTAGAATTTATTTAGATTTCGTACAATTCTACTATTTGGAGGTACTTGCACTTTACTCTTTCATACAGATCAATTGGACAAAGTTTAAATTTAGATTTCGAATGTAACGACTCAAGAGCCCGAGTTACAGAATCGACTGAATAATTTCTTGCTAAATAAGCAAAACTAACTGCTATCTTTTATAACTCAAGAATAATTGCATTTTAACTTTCATTTTTACTACTTATGTTATTTATATGAAAGAAAAAATTTCTAGTTTTAAAAAAAATAACAAAAAAAAATATACGTAACATACATGGCTTGCTATAGTTTATTTCTTTTTACATTTTAATTTACTTTCACGTTTCATTTCCTTTTACTTAACGAACTTGATGCGTCTGCATCACTGTATAGAAAGTAAGTCTCAATATTCAACCTTTTCTAGTTGAATAAATAATCGTTGAATTTTTTTTGTTTTTCTGAATTCTCAAAATATATGGTTTTATGGCAACAAATTGCTGCTACGTTGTGATAACATTAAGCACAACAAGTTGAAAGCACTCATATCAATACCCAAAAAAAAAAAAATTGTGTATTTGGCAATTGTACTTTCTGATATCTTCATTCATTCATTCATTCATTCATTCATAATCATTGATGAACAGTGCAAAGATGATATGTTGCAATTGCATCCAGAAAAAAATTGAAGATTAAATGATGATAATGAAATATAAAAAAAAACCGTCAGAATTAAAGATTTCCCAATAAGTTCACGTTCGACCACAAGAAGAGGTCATAACTTTCATCTGTCATAGTCTTCAGATAGTCATTCTTATGGTCATCACTTATTTATAGCGATGCAATGTAATTGCGGTTTTCGAATTTCCTTCAAACGTGACCTCTTCTCTTGCCGACGAAGTATATATCTTGTATGGTACACGAAGATATGAAAAAAAGTTGCGGCTTTTAGTGACGCGCAAAGGATGTTGAATAAAATATATCTATTTTTTTATTTTATCATAAAAATTAACTATTCTTTCCATTAAGAAAACAAGACGATAGAAAAATCCAGTCTACGCTTACACAAGCAATAATTTCTTTAATTATAAATTTAATTAAAATTTTTTTTTTTGCATAAATATTTTTTTTGATATTTCGAAATTACAATACTAAGCGTTTAAATTATATATGTAAATTTATATAAATTATTTTCATTTCATCAATCAAAACACAATAAATATTCAATAATTATTCATATCCATAGAAACGCACACATCTCTGTGTAACAAAGGAACCTCGTTAAAAATAACCTAAAATAAAAACACACAAAATTGTGCCAACAATTTACATACCAAAACACACACACATACACACACACACGCATATATACAGAATCCCTGGCACATTTAGTGTGATTCTATAACATTTTTTTCTTTTCGTTGAACAGGATGCAATATTGTCATGTTATCGTATTATTATACGTGCAGCTTTGTGTTAAATAATGTGTGTGTTTGGGTGTGTATAGTGAAGAATGTTCATTCATTTTACACAGTCGAACGCCCGACCGAACACATATTGTCGAGCATGCACCTATACACATAAACCTAAATATCTTAAACAAATTTATGGTGAACGCGAGCGTAAATTTCATGAATATTATAAAAAATATATTTACAGGCTACCGTTTTATAGCCATTCTCACGAAATTGCCGGCATACATGATTTGTTCTTCCAATTGTAATGTAAAAAAGAAAAATGCACATCAAGAACCCAGTAAAGTGTACTACGTATGTTATTATTCATTCGCATAACATTTATGTGTAAATAACATCTATGTAAAATTCCAGTAAAAAAGAGAGACATAGAGGATTTATCTCTGTAAACCTAAGTACATTAGATAATAATAAAAGAAAACGTTCATACGAGAGATATTAATCGAAATCGTGATACAACCCAACTGACACGCCTATAATTAACAGTATCCACTATGCAATATTTATTTCACACCTTAAGATGTTGGGTGTTAAGTATTCGTCCAAAGACAATTATTATTTTCTTACATATTTTTTTATATTTCTTTTTTTCTGTTTTTTTTTTTGTGGTTATTTATGAGTGGTTGAGAGTTTCATATAAGAGTTATTTTGTATAAAAAAATTAAAACTATGTTTAATGGAATATTTAAATATGGTTTTGTTAAAAATCATACGTATTCATGCATATTTCGTAGGTAGCTTAGAGGCAAACATATGCATAAGAGTGTGGAAAAAAGTAACTGAAAGAAAAAAAAAAACATTGAAATCGTGTAATTGACCAACAACACTATACTATTTATCAAAAAAAAAAAAAAGAAACAAAAAAAGGAATGAATTTATAACTACTTTAACACATCGAGTAAGGATCGATTCGTTAATATGACTTCAAATGGCTTTTTTTACTACTATTATTATTATATATTAAGTTAAAGCTTTTTTTTTACCGACATTAAAAGGAAATATTAAAAAAAAAATTTATTTTCGAAAATAAATAATAAAATAAATAAATGGAATTGGCAGTGAAAGAAGTTCCAGCGTTTCTGCCAAATTTGAAGCCGATATCTTCATTTTTGCGGCTAAAAGAATGTTTACACATTACACAGACGGACAGACGGACTGTCGGACCTGCTTAAATCGATTCTATATTTGATGCTGATTAAGAATATATATACATTGTGGAGTCTCCGCGAAGTTTCCCTTTGATAGCTACAAACCAAATGACAAAATGAAATGTGCGCTTCACCTTCGCGTGGTGGGTATGAACAAGGTGGTGACTATAAAAAAGTAACCAAAAAACAGGAATAAGATATTAGTTCATTTCAGAGCGAAAAAAAAATAACAATTAAAGCAATAAAAATATCCGTAAAGGACGTTTAGAAAAAATTTGACAAGAAAAATTCGAATATATCGCAAGAAATATTAACTTAAAATCCGGGTTTAAAGAAAAATCGTTTTCAATATTTCAGGTAATCGATCTTAGAAAAGATCGAGATGTGCTTCAATGTAATTACCAAAACAAGAAAGCCAGAGCCAGAGCCAGAGGAAGGCATCTCCTTCTACAGTAAGTGCAAAATTAGCAGAAATTCGGCTTCGAATACAAAGAGCACTTCGTGATAAACAACAATTCACCACCCAAGGGATGATGGACTTATATTTATTTTGTCCTTTTATTTGCAAATATTCAGAAATATATGTTATGTATCCTTAATCAGTATCGAATTTACAATCTATTTAAACATGTCCGTCTGTCTGTGTGTTTGTCTATTTGGCAATTTGAAGTCGCAAATGGACCAAATTGATTAAAAGTTAGACGTTTTCGATTTTTTTTACTCCTCGTATTCATAAACTGTAATAAATACTCAATAAAGATTTCCACGTATGTTCTTCGAAAATGGCAACACTTAGTCGCGGCATTCGAATTCTGTAGAATATTAAAATTTTTTTTTTTTTTTTTTTGTAAAAAGATGAAGGAGCCAAAGCCAAATATAATTTTCTTACTTATTTACGTTAAATAAGATTAAGTGCTTAAGAGAGTAATAGTTGCAAAGGTCCACTTAAAATATATATAGCACAAGAAAAATTTTTATATATTCAACTATAAGTTCTTTAATAGATATGCAAATAAATGGTCTAAATGAACTGAGTTTTTTTAATAAATTCGCATACTGGGGAAAATGAAAAGGATTAACAAAAATACTTTTACCATCTAACGATGAATAAGACAAGTATTTTCAATTTTTTTTCTTTTTTTTTGTTTTTAATTTCTTTAGTTATCAATATAGAGATATAGATAAGATTTACAATTCCCTTACTATATACCACAATTGTTGCGGTTGCACGGTTGAGATAAGATATCTTTATTGTTTTCAATTTATTGTGCGGTTTTCCTCTTACTTTGAGCGTAAGTATCGTACGTGTGTATGCCAGTGGTTGTGAATTATTTCACTTATCACCTAAACAATTTGCAAGTGTCATTTTAATTATAACAAAGAACCTCTAAAGTACATATATCTAATGACCATTTCACCAAATCTTGAATTATAACGAGCGCATTCGTGCAATTACCCATTAGAGAAGTGAAAAATATCAAAATCTTCTTATACACCCATTTATAACAGGTGGGCTGAAAATTTCGTAGGCTAGCACAGAAAAATTGTTTTTTCTGATAGAATTTTATTATTGAATATAGTTGCCTTCGAGGACGATACAACGATTATAGCAGTCATACAATTTTTTGATATCATTTTCATAGTACGATTTGTCTTTAGCGTCAAAATAGGCCAAAAAATCCCCTCGGCTGACTGTCGATTGAATTCCGGTATGAAATGATGGAGCCAAGTTTCATCCATTGTCACACATCGACGCAAAAATTCGGGTTTATTACGATTGAACAGTTCCAAATACTGCTTAGAATCATCAATTCGTTGTTGTTTTTGGTCGATTGTGAGCTCGCGCGGCATTCACTTTGTACAGAGCTTTCACATATCGAAATATTCATTCACGATATGTCCAACACGTTCCCTTGATATCTTTAGGGTCTCACTAGATTTAATACTCGTAGCGCCATCTGTGTGTCAGCCTACGAACTTTTCAGTCCACCTCTTAATATTAGATGTAAGAAAAGATATATTACTGGCAGGTTTTAATTCGATATTTAAATCGATTTCCTTTATAAGAAGAGAAATGGGCGAGTGTGTATAGTCGAATCAACTTATTTTACTCCCTCTCTCTCTTTCTCTCTCTCTCTCTCTCTCTCTCTTTCTCTTTCTCTCTCTCTCTCTCTCTCTCTATTTACCATTGTAAAGTATGCATAATAATTTTTAACAGTCTGTCTCAATTCTTGACCTCGGTAGTGCCCCACGTCCTCGTCAAACAGTTACAAATTCGATTAAAAATTTTACGCTAATCTTATACTAATTAATATTATAGGGAATTTATGGAGTTATGGAAAACAAAATTGTAATGTTACGAAGATCATAAACTAGTAAAGTACGCCTGCAGCAAACTTGACGAAATTTATGACAGAGAAAGTCCCTTCTTAGACGCTACCTGTTACTGTGTTACCAAAGATTGATTGAAAGAATTCCCACGAAATCTCTCAGATATAGCGGAATGGAACACAGCGTTTGTGATGTCTCTTAAGGTTTATAAGGTGAGGATTTTGTTTAAAATAAGTTAATTGTATACTGACAGTTGTATTAGTGTAATTAGCGAGTTGTTGAGAATAGAATAATGATATTCGCGCGCGAAGCAAACAAGCATTAAAGACATTAGTTTCTTTAAATAATTGTATAAAATCTAAATAAAATCTACACTTTTCACGATCTAAACGATACAGATTTTGTCTAAAGGAAATTACAAAAAGTCAGTTTTGCATTATATTTTATTATATTTTTACGGATTCCAATGAGTCTTGTATAAAATTGTTCATTTCTTTAAGTTAAGAAATTCAGAAATAAATTTCAATTACAGAACTGTTTCCAAAAGAACATTAGCTTTCTCAAGCTTATGTTTAATTTCAATTTACACAATAGTCTTTGGAAATCGAAAAGTATTCGGTATATATTTAATAAAAACACAATAAAAACTTCTAAGTCAATCTAATCTAAGTATGACTTTTTCTATTTCTTTCTTAATTATTTTTAAATTTTAAATTCTTTCTCAATTTATTTTATCTTGTTTAGTTCAAAAAAAAATATAAGCAAAAAAATGCTTTTCAAAACTACAATATTAATTAACACTTTTTTAATAAAAAAAAAAAAAAAAAAAGAAATAAAAAATAATAAAAAAAATAAAGTTTTCAAATAAACTCGAAAAAGAAATATAACACAAATAAATTCTTTACTCAACTTCACATGGTTAATGAAAAATTTTTATTCACATAGTATATATTTATGCACATATATATATATATATATATATACATATACATATATATACATTTCGCTATAATAATAACAAACTGAATAAATTTATAATTTAAATTAGGCTACAGAGTGAAAATGTTGCTACAATGAAACGGAAATGCAGTGAAAAGCGTTGAAGCCAAAGGGGAACACAACCGAAGTAATGTACGATGGACCATTTCGCGTTTCCAGGAAGAAAAAAAACGACAAGCAAATAAAGTAACAATTATATCAGTGTACCAGAAATCTGGACGTATATAAATACTGATAAATATATATAAATATATACTCATATTTATATGTATATATACGTATACTGCACATCCGTTTCGATAGCTGCTCTTATTCTGCTCCAAGCATTTATCAATGCCAAGAGTTCGTTTGAATTGCGTTCTTAGTTTTTTATAAATTATGCTAAAATCCACGCTTAATATTGTTGTTGTTGTTGTTATTATTTTAAAGGATTAAAAAAAAAATACAGTTTCATCTTATAATTTATGAGTTCTCTATTAATAAAAGAGGATTAAATTCAAAAACGTCAAGTTGTTTCATTTTCTTTGTATTCGCTTATGATAGATGGCATTGTTAACACTTGTTTTGGTTTTTTTATTTCTAATGTGGTGCTCTGCGAATACCGATTAACTCCTATTCCAGGTGTAAACATCTCTGATAAGCATTAATGTAACCAATTTTCTTTTCATTAGAACGCATACGATTACAAAGTCAACAAACATACTGCATTCTCATGTGCTTAAGATGTGACCAAACGATCGATAAAGAATTGAAGGGAATATATGGAAAAAGTATATGTTAGCTCAGAGGATTAAAAAATAAAAACGCTTTTCGTACTAATTAACATTAAAAATTTTAAAAAATCCAAAAATACTTTTAGAAAGCGAAGAATAATGATTCAAATCATTTTTTTCCTTTAAATAGCTGCTTTCAGCTGTAGAAAAAAAAAAACCAAAAACAAAATATATCTTCAACCTAAAATGAAGAATACCGTAGATGGAATTACTAAAGCAATAAATGGAACGATTAAGATTTCCCGATCCGACATAGAAATCTTTAAACTGATATCTTAACACATCAAATATGAAAAATATATTTTGTGTTACATTCATACACACTCACTAACTTTAGGTTGAGTCAATAATCTATTATTTTACACATTTAGATATAGATTCTCATCGACTTATATTAGTTTATATGAAATCTATGATTTCAGTCAAAAATTGTTTAAAAAAGCATCACTTCAGAAAATATCTAAATTAAATAAAGAAAAAAAAATACAATGAAATTTCATTGTTCTCTATGAGTTCACCTCTCTTCTATTTTAATGTTAGGTTAATTTGATTGATTTGGTTGTCTTAAAGGATATTTACCTGTTTCTTTGGTTCTTAAAAAAAAAAAAAATAAATAAATAAATAAACTAAAAAATAAAAAAAATTAAAAAAATAAAAAGTATGCGAATTAAAGCACTTAGTAAAAAATAAAAAATAAAAAAAAGTATGTGAATTAAAGCACTTAGTAAAAAAAATAAAAATAAAAAAATATATATGAATTAAAAAATAAAAAAAAGTATATGAATTAAAGCACTTAGTAAAAAAATTAAAATAATAAAAAAAAAACATATGCGAATTGAAGCGCTTAGTAAAAAAAAAAAGAATAATAATAAAAATCATAAAAAAACGCAAGTCATGAACGCATATCATCATTACAAGTGCAAGCTGCGCTTATTCCTTAAATTGACAATATTTTTTCTTATTTTTTATAACTTCTTTTTCTATCTTCAAACTACACCCCCCGCTTCTGCACATTGTTTATATATATAAACAAAAGACATATATAAACAAATTAGTTGTTTAAATAGAAAAATTAATGACTTAAAGTTTTGAATGCAATGTTAAAAGCGTAAGCATGTTTTCAAGTGAAATCACATATGAAAACAAACTGAAATCAACTTACATGCAGCCATGTGAGCTATCATTTCACTAAATACTTTATCGCTTATAATGATGAAATATAAATAAAGATCATGGTTGCAAAAATTGCGGTAACATTTATTTCTTCTCCTCTACTTTCAAGTTTAGATGCAATGTACATGAGAATCTTGAATGAAACATACTTTTCATACGCACCACCGAATGTCATTTATACCAAAAGGAAAGTTCGGAGACCCCACAAAGTATATATATTCTTTATTTCTATCTGTCCGCCTGTCCGTCTGTCCATCTATCCGTCTGTCCCTCTGTTTCTTTGTCTCTCTGTCCCCCTGCCCCTCAGTCCCCCTGCCCCTCAGTCCTCCTGTCCCTCAGTCCGTCTGTCCGTCTGTGTTAAGTCTGTGGTAAACATTCTCCTGACTGCAAGAATGAAGCAAGCATCAAATTTAGCAAAAATATTGGAAGTTCTTTCATTGCCACACCTATTTATTATAATTTAGTTTCCCGCTCCCTTTTTTAAGATAAAGTTGATGGGTGTAAAAGATTCGGCAACAGCCGAATATATAGTTTTCTTCCTTGTTGATGTTGATATATCAACTAAAACACCTTTAACTGTAATTCTTGTTTGTTTGTTAAAAAAATATAGGATCATCCATATTGTGGTCTGAATTTACTAAACTTGTTTCAATTACATATATAAAATAGAATTCCCATTCATCAGCATTATATGTTTAGTGTAATGTTTGCCATTTCACAACATGGATCAGTTAATAACCATAACGAAGATATTCTACGGAGAACAGTTACAGATTCAAACACCAAACATTGAATTAAAGAATACAAGCTCAGATGTCATAGTATCTCAAAGGTGTCTAAAAAATTGTAAGATATAAAACTAAGATTTTTGATCGTATCACTGTGTCCCTGATTTTTCATCCGATTGCCTTGAAATTTTCATTTATAACAAGATTCTCTGTTAATGACCATTGAGGGATTTTTCCGATAAATTAAAATTTACCGATTCTATGATCTACCGATTCGATCAATTTTTACAGACTTCACCATTGAATTGACACCATATTTTTTTTTTGTATCAATTTTTGCGAAAAATGTTTCGAAGCATCCGATTGCTCATCCTAGATCTCAAGTCATATTTTTAAAACCTCTTTTCGTCTATGGCAGCTTAAGAAAAATCATCCAAAATGAAAAAAAAATATATTGTCTTACGAAAACTATCATCATTTCACTTTATTTTTTTTTTTAAATATCTTCAGATCTGCATCAAAAGATCTTTTAATTAAAAAAAAAATAAAAAAATTTCAAAAAATAATTCCATTTTTAAGGGACACACACACACATAAGATGATATTGATTATTAAATACATAAAACTAAAAACATATCGATGTATTCGTAAATTCCAAACAAACTGTACGGAGTACTACCTACTATTACAAACAAACATATTAATACAATTCTCTATACGACTTCTAGTATGTTAGTATTTCGATTATGTGTTACGCAAAAAAGCTTTAGTGAGAATTTTTTATAAATATTTTCTTTATTATTTGATTCCAAGCATTTATTCGAAAGAAAATTCTCTGGATATAAATTCAAAATCTACTTTAAACAGTGAAAGCAAGTGAAAGATGTTTAAAAGATGTTTTTTTTTTCTTGGGAAAACTCGAAAATAATGTATAATACAAAAGATGTGTTTCCTTTTTTAAACACTTTTGGCTTCTTTTCTTCTTCTTTTTTTTACATTTTTTTCACTACTTTTTACAATACTCTCTCACTATAAGTATTTTATTTCTTGACAATCATAAGTATAAGATTATTTTGAATGTAAAATATTTTTTCAACTTTTATATATAAAATCAACATCGAAGATTGAATGGAGGGGTATATATGCGTTTCATCAAAACATTTTGCAACACCCACAAACAAAGTTCAAAAACTCTCTATCAAATGTATATACATTCTTAGCTTAGTATTATACTCTGAGTCGTTGTAGGCATGTCTGTCTATCCAACTCTATAGGTGTATACAATCGGCCAATATTCAAATATTGTCGTTAAAATTAACAAAAACTATTAGAAATTGTTGCATATAACGCTGGGAATTAAGGCAAATGGTTCGGAGGACACGTCTGAAGCAGGTTTACTTTGATTAGAGAAAAATCCATGTTTTATTTTTTACTACGACAGAGACAACAACAAAAATGTCTACATATACTATGATGAATTGACCACGCCCAATCAATAGTATAAAATGATGAAAAATGTTTTTTTTTTTTTTTTTTTTTTTTTTTTTTTAAGATAGAAGTGATGAGGGTGTAAAGGATTCGGTCACAAACAAATACATCGTTTTTTTTAATTTGAAATTTATTACATTTCTTGCAATTTTTCGCCTGCACAGCAGTTCCTTTTTTGCTACAATTTCACTCAATCAACGCTATCAAAAACGTTCAAACTTAGCTAGGGTCTTTTTGCTAATCGAAATCAACCTTCCATTGCGTTTATATCATAAAGCAAATCTTAAAACATACGTAACGTAATAAAACTTTGTCGTCTTTGTTAGTGAAAAGCGGCCGTTAGGCTCCTTTTAAAAAAGAGAAAGACAAATTAAATCTTCTGGTTTACAACCAGATCTTCTTGATAATAAGTTTTAGTCCTGTACGCAAACACAATTGATGTAAGGAAACACAAATGAATTTCGGCACAGCTTTTGTTAAACTATTTATATAAAAAAAAAGTTTTTTTTATTTTTTTTTTTTTGGGCGAGGGTGGGATGGCAAAAGAAGTACTTCGCGGACAATCACAAAGCAAATACAGCTCAAGTTAAAATAAAATAAAAAAAAGGGTTTTATTCTTCTTTCACTATAGACAAAAATCTCAAATTTAAAGTTATCGTTTGCCTTTAATTGTCTTACGCTATATATGTGTTTTTTATTTTAGCAATTGAAAAAGTAAAAACGATATTCCACTAATTTATGAACAATAGTAATAACTCTAGAAAAATCCTTATTTATAGGAACCTCTCTCCTTTGGTGTATAATTAGCAAAACACAATATATGATCAGTCTGTCCTATCAAGAATCGAATCTAGACCTTCCTTCCTATATTGTGTCATATGTCCATAACCATTAGATCGTGCGGTAACCAGTTGGACTTATAGGAAAAGTGCTTTAACAAAGTTAAAACTGAAAAAAAAAACAAAGGATATTTAGAAATTTGAATAAATTATTAAATCTGATACATATTGCAATAGGGATTCTTGTTCCAAAAGGGTAAATAAAATATTATAAAATATTTAGTCGTACGATTAGATTTATGGATTATATTTTTATACTTAACATCAAGAAATGAGGGCTACTTTATATTTGTCAAATATTTGCAACGCCTAGAACAAAGTCCTATCAAGTATATACGTTCTCTCTTGACCGGTAACAAATTCTGAATCGATGTACGCATGTCCCCTCCCGGTTCTAATTATTAAAATATCGGATTTCAATTTTGCAGACATATATGGAAATTTTTGCACACAAGTTAGCATTGAAAATTCGCTCAATTCAGCCATAGGATACGCCTACAATTTAATATAAATTAAGAATATCACTTTTTATTTTAATAAAAACGATCACATTCAGGAAATGTATCCTAGACGTGTAACTCGATGGTGGTTAGAAAGAAGAAAGAGAGAGAGGAAAGTGATAGCCATATACTGGGAGATGTATGTCCGATCAGTTGGTCTTATAACTTCATCGATCGAGCATTCACTTTAGCTAAGACCACAAAACGATTGTAATTAAAGTAAATATAAAGTACGGACTACCACGTTGGTCTACCGACCGCTTTTTAATTACTTGGTTGATTATATACGATAGTTCCTGCTTTCAAAAAATAACTTCTTCACTTGTAACGCAATAAATATATCCATTAAAATTCTATGGATAAACAGATAATATCTGTAAAAATATGGAAAAAATCAGCCATGTTCATCAAGCCTCCTATCGAGTTTTCGTCTTTTTGACTTTCTTTATAAGATAAAGTTGGCCGAAGCAAAAGACTCGATTGCAGCTGAATAAAATTTTCTTACTTGTTATTATATATTTGACTCAAGCTTGCCCGTCCATCTAAGGTCTGTCGCAACGCGTATTTTTCTTTACATAAATCGCAATTGAATTTGGAATTTGGAAAAATAAAATGAAATCGTATACAGTATATGAAACAAAATTAAAGTAATTGACTAAAAAGTCTTTGTAATTTGATTTGACAATTACGAGAAAGTAAATTGAAAAATTATGATTAATAAAAAAAACGAAATCAAAGGCACTTTTTCTTTTTGAAAATCGTTGTGTCATAAATAAGTTCAAATAAATTTTCTTTTTTTTATTTTATTCTGTGCGCATAAATTCTTCATTTTAAAAAAAGATAAAATTTGAAAGCTTTATATGCGTTTTGGTTTTTCGTTCCTATAAGTGTTGTTCCAAAATTTAAGACGACAATTTAATAAATTTATACTAACAGCGATAACGCACATAACATCTAGTTTTAATATTCATCCAGATTACTCTCTCTAACCTCAAATATGGAAGAAATAGTGGAAATCGAGCATAATACTTCTAAGCCGTTTGTATCTAAGAACATTGAAGCCATTGGGGAAGAAAGCAGAAAACTTGGCAACGAACAATATGCAGCCAAAAACTATCAATCAGCGCTTAAATTCTATTCAGATGCGATATTTTTATGTCCGCGTTCATCGGCATACTATGTAAATCGGGCGGCTACTTATATGATGATATCCAATTATAATAGTGCTTTGAATGATGCACGAAGTGCTATACGATTAGATCCGAATTTCGAAAAAGCTTACGTGTATATTGTCAGATGCTATGTGGCCAAGGGTAACATTACTGGCATAGAGCGAGCCATTGAAAAACTTCAAGAATTAAACCCGCAAAGTAATGCTGTAAACCATGAAAAGCAAATTTTGCAAAAATTACGGCAATTGGAAGAAACAATACAAAGCAATTATGATGCGAAATATTATCGCATTGCATTGCATTATTTGGATTCTGCCATAAAATTAGCACCGGCTTGTTCTAGATATAGTCTTTTGAAAGCGGAATGTTTAGCGTTTTTAGGCCGTTGCAATGAAGCTGTCGATATTGCTATTAGAATCATAAAATTTAATAAGAATTCGGCGGATGCAATTTATGTGCGTGGATTGTGTTTTTATTATACAGATAATTTGGATAAAGGTAATAAGTATTTCGCGGTGGCCTTACAGCTTGATCCCGATCATGAAAAGGCCAAAGAAATGCGCAATAAATGTAAAACTCTAAAAGATATGAAAGAGAGAGGAAACATGCTATTCAAATCTGGCCATTATTGTGATGCTCATAATATTTACACTGAAGCACTAAAAATCGATACTTTGAATAAAGAAATCAATTCGAAATTACTGTTCAATCGTGCTTTGGTTAATTCCAAACTTGACAATACATACGAGGCCATCGTCGATTGCACGTATGCTCTTGAAATTAATCCTCAATACTTGAAAGCTTTACTTTTACGTGCTCGTTGCTATAATATTATGGAGAAATATGAAGAATGCGTTAACGATTATGAAGCTGCTTTCCAAATAGAAAAGACGGACGAAATAAAAAAGCTTTTACTTGATGCTAAATCTGCTTTAAAGAAATCGAAACGTAAGGATTATTATAAAATATTAGGTGTACCTAAAAATGCTAATAACGATGAAATTAAGAAAGCATATCATAAAAAAGCTTTAATGCATCATCCCGACAGACATAATAATAGCTCTGCAGATAAGCGTAAGGATGAAGAATTGAAATTTAAAGAGATCGGTGAAGCGTATGCGATTTTGTCTGATGTACAGAAAAAACTGCGTTACGATAACGAGCAAGCTAGCGAAGATCAAGGACAACCTGATTTTGCTAAAAATCACAGATTCCGCAATTACTTTCAGTTCAGTGTAGATGCCAATATTGACTCGTTTCACTTCAAATTTTAACTTATATTTCTATCTTGTATTTCTCTAAAAAAAAAAAAATATACGTGGTCTGTTACTTTTCAACGAGTATACCGTAGATTAAAAAAAATTTAAAAAAAAAGAAAAAAATACATAAAAATAATTAAAATTTGAATTTGCCGCCTTTAAATTTGTAGTCCTTCCTCTTACACTATTTTCTTTCTTTTTTCTTTGTCTTTCATTTAATATTTTAATACGAAAAAAAAAAAAAAATTAGATAAAACGTGATCAATAAGCTGCTAAATAATTACTTCGAGTTTTTTAGCACACCACTGAAAAGGAAATTAAGAAAAATGATTTGATTATATAAACTGTGCGCGCTCGAAAACAATAATTTTTTCCCCCACCACAAATACCATAGACAGATCAAGTGTACCACCCATAGACCCTCAAGATATTGAACCGATTGATTCAAAATCATTTTCTAAATCGTTTTAAGTCTGTCTAGCTGTCTATCTGATATTTGACCTAGAGGCAGGCATCCTATTGAAAATGTATCGCAATTGGACTATTTTTATGATCACGTCTTATATAATTCCTCATTTGAAAAAAGTCTTTATATCAGAAAAATCAATAGAAATTAGCTTTAGTATAAAAAAAAAATATAAAAAATTCACATCACATAGAAGAATTTTTTGAAATCCCGTTTTTATAGTTTGTCTTATAAAAAGTAAATATTTTAGTATTTTATAATACATTTTTAATCCGTAAGAGTAACTTGTCTTAAAAATTCGGATCACGTAGATATATTTTTTGAATAAAGCCATAATATATTTATAATTTTTCTCCACCACCTGTGGTGGGCTGAAAAGTTCGTAGGCTGACACATAGATGGCGCTACTAGCGTCAAATCCATATGATTTTTAATTAACCCTAACCTTCAAAAGACACCTGTATAAATTTGATAGTTGTTGTACTATTAGTATGTCAGTTATAGCATTTTTAATGAAGCAACTTTTGTTGGTTTGAAAAAATGGATAAAAAGGAATTTCGTGTGTTAATAAAGCATTGATTTTTGGCGACAAAAGATACCACTGAAGCCAAGTCTTGGCTTGAAAAATATTATTCGGACTTTGCACCAAGAAAATCAACCGTAGAGAAGTTACAATTTAAACGTGGCGAAATGATCACCGAGGACGATTCACGCAATGGACGCCCCAAGGAGGCTTTTACCGATGAAAACATCAAAAAAGTTCACAAAATAATTTCGGATAACCGTAAAGTGAAGTTGATTGAGATAGCTGAGACCCTAAAGATATCAAAGGAACGTGTTGGACATAACGTGAATGAATATTTGGATATGCGAAAGCCTTGTTCAAAGTGGGTGCCGCAGCGAGCTCACAATCGATCAAAAACAACAACGAATTGATGTTTGAATTCGCCTTCGAATTCCTTCCACATTCATCGTATTCTCCAGATCTGACCCCCAGCGACTTTTTCTTGTTCTCAGACCTCAGGAGGATGCTCGCTGGACAGAAATTTCGCGCCGATCAAGAGGTAATCGCCAAAACTGAAGCCTATTTTGAGGCTGAAGATAAATCGCACTATAAAAATGATATCGAAAAATTGTATGACCGTTATAATCGTTGTATCGCCTTCGAAGGCAACTGACTATATTGAAATTCGTAAAAAAAAAGAATTTTTCTATGTTACCCTACGAAATTTTCAGCCCACCTAGTATGTTTGTTTGCTCTAAATTTTTACAGTTAATCTTAAGAGGTTTTCGACTTTTACATCTAACGATTTAAAAAAAAAAGCCAAATTATAAGTGGCAAGATACAAGGCTTTAAACAAAAAGTCTTTTTTATCTGTTTATCACAAATTATGGTATAGATGAACGCATTCTAACTTAACGACTTTGAAAGCAAAAACTTAAATTAAATTTGATGAAAAATTCTAGAACTATGGAATATATGTTATAATAAGTTTATATAAGATAATATATGCCAAATGAAAATATTATTCGTACTTACCTTTTAATTTATCGATAGATACTCTTTTTTTGTTCGGTTTTCTTGTTAATTTTTTGGTAGATTTTTCGATTTCGGAAGTCCAGGAGTCTACGTATACTCTGCAAACTATAGACGTTACTGCTCCAATTATTTAATTTTTTCTTTTTTTTTTTTGGCTGTTGGTTCTAGATTTTTCGAATTTATTTAAATTAATATTTTTTGTTTACTTTGTGAATGAATTTAGAGAGTTCATTATTTTACTAAAAATTTTTATGTAAATTTCATTTTATACACTACGCTAAACGTCGAGAACGCACCATACTAAACCGTAGTATTAGAGTTGTGTTTAATATATTAAATGAAGTTTTAATATTTATTTAAAGTCAATTATTTATTTTAATTTAAAAAAACGTGATCTTTTTTATTAATGTATTTAATTAAATTTTAAAATTATTGTAGACTTCATTATTAATTTGCTACGACAAAAAAGTGTTCCATTTAATTTAGATTAATTATATTATATTCGATTAAAACTATTATTGCGTAGTTATAGTAAATTAAAATATGTTTCACTTGATTTCTGATTATTGTTATTACTTGAATTTGATATTTTTGTTTTTGTTTTTATTTGCTCTTTTTTTTTTTTCTTGTAAGGATATTTTTTTTTTGTAAAGATTTTCTTGATATGTAAACAGCTCGAGATATAATTTTTTATCGCTTTAATTTCTTAGCATTTTTTCTGTTCTTTTTCGATATTTCTTCCCTATTTCCGTTTCCTCCAATCTACGATTTCAGTTTAATTTACTTCATTTCATTTTTTTTTTCGTTTTTTTTTCGTTTTTGCTGTTGGCTTCTTACTTCTTCGCACTTAAACCTGTTTTATTATTAATTACTTTCCTTTTTTTCACTTTCGAAGTGTTTTGTTTTCTGCAAAATCTTTAGTTCACATTATTATAATCTGCAAAAAAAAAAGTAAAAAATTTTTAAAAGGAAATCAAATTAAAAATCCGAACATTTAATACTCTGCACTCTTTATGCCTTCGTAACCTTGCGGTGGTGAATGCTTCATACCCACCGCGTATGAGCCGTTGATTTTGAAAGCAAATGCAAGTTCATTTTTACGAAAAAAAATTATTATAGTTAAGATTAATTGTTGTACTAAATTAAGAAAAAATTTTCGCGTGTTTTTAATTTCATTCAATTCAAGCAATTTTTAATATCCGTACTTAATCAAAGATATTTAAGGCAGACATTAGAAATCTGACAAACATATAAAATCAACTGGCACCACCTTCAAAATTAACGAGTTTTATAAGAATATAATTAAATGCGTCCGAGAGTTAGTAGATCTATTCAGCTAAAATAAAAAATATTTATATCAAAAGTATTTACGCAATAAATTGTGAGTAAGAAGTAATTATTTGAAATTCAATTTTTTTTTTTTTTTTTTGTTATTTTTCTTCTATTAGACATACGCGTATATGTATGAGCAAATATGTCTACTAAAGTTTTATTTCCGATCTAAACTAGGATGGCGTTGAGAGAGTTGCCATAATAAACTAGTATAGTAGGTTCACAAAATGATATCGAATCACAATACAACTTAGTTCAAGCCAAGATCAAGATGTTTTAACAAAGTATTGTCACAGTTTTCAATTTATTATTTTATTAATTTTTATTTATAGAAAAAGATGCTATAACATTTAGATGTCTCTGATGCTTTAACGTCGGTCCCTGCCGTTGAGGCTTGACCCCACGGTACCCGATGGCGCATGGAGTAGGAAAACTTACACTCAACATCCCGAGGATGATTAGTCCCCGAGTGCCAGATGGAGACATGTTCCCCTCTCTGCTCCCCCCACTACCACCGCCCCCCCACCACCACCGCACCCCTGGTGAGAGCGAAGCCCATTTAAAATCTCTGACATTCTATGTGCATCAAGCACCCAGTTGCAATGCAACTCCACATTCGAGCCAACAAGCTGACTCTTCCTGTGAGTTGGGCTAACCACAGCCACTACTAAACTCCCGCAAAAGACCGAAGTAAGTGAAAATGTGTACTTCGAGGGCTCGTGACATCCGTGGTACCAGAGAAATGTGGTGAAAAGAAAAAAGTAAATGAAAATTTGCAATCTAAATTTCAAATCCCTGGTCGAGCTTGCAGATCCCGTACGACCTGACTCGATTATAGGATAATCATATTGTAGTCGAAACTATAATAGAGAGTATATATCATGCGCATGAACATGATAAGCTCACCGGGCAGAGCGAGGACTATCGCAACCTCTTCCACTTAGTAAAGGGAAACGGCATCCTTGAAGAAATTGGGGCATAGTCCAAAACGAGTATTAACATTAGCAATGCATAAAAACCTGGAAACAAATATCCACAATATCACTATTGAGCTCTATGCAACTCATTTATTCCATACTTCTCGTCAAGTATCCAAGAGTACACAGACAAGAAGAATCAAGCAGAGTTGACCATACCTCATCTCTTAGCAAGCCGTTTAACAAAAATATATATAACATTTAGATTCACATTTCAACGATGATATTATAGTAATCATCATATATGACTAACTTTAGAATATTAAAAGCGTTTTGTTAGTCCTGTTTTCCCTGCCGAATCTGCCAGCCGCGTATACTATAGAAAACGCGCATTTCTAGCGTGCTTCCGACGATTTTTAATCGATTTATTACTGATACCTGTAAAGTATGTTAGTATGTTTTTAGATAGATTCCGCGTCTCAACAGTGTGTCATAAAGTATGTTGGAGAATTTAGATTTAGATTCCGTGTCTTAACAGAATGTTATAAAGTGACCTAAACTGCTCGGCTGTTCCCGCCAAGACTTCACTCTGTACCGCCAATATATACTCGGCGCAGAGTGTCACTATAAAAAAGGCTGAATTGGAAATCAATTGTATTGTGCGCTAAGAAAAACTCAGCGATACGTCTTGAAAATCAATTGCTTTATTTTACAGATTTCTACAGCTTATATACAAAATTTGTGACGTTTTTCAGTCAGCTAGTATTTTACAAAAACGCTTACTTCACTTAATTTTAATTGTAGGAATTTTATTAGGGCGCCGGTGCAATTTGATATAGTATGCATACTCAATATTTTCGGGAGTGTGCCGTTTCTTTAATTTTGTTTTATTCTCATTTTCTTTTGTTTTGCACACTACCCTGTGCATACATTATTATGTATGCACGTTATGGTATGCATACATTACAACCTTAAAAATTTAAAAAGGAAAAGTCCTATATATTCTTCCATTCTATTTATACATCTAACGCAATCTTGATTAGTAAATGCTTCTAATTCATTCTAACTTTAACATGCACCATTATTTTACACCATTAATTTGCTTTCGCTCACAATAAAAGTAGCATCGGCATAAATAAATTTGACCCCTTAAATAAACCTTTGCAAAACGAATATATAGCACGAATAGAATACGATTTTGAGAAAATTAGTTGGTTTTTTTTTCTCTTCGATATTAGGATATAAAATTATTTAGTTTCAGAATAATTAATTGAACTTTTTTTTTAAAGTAAATAAATTAATCAATTCTAACTATGTACATAAAAGACGTAACATATAAAACACATAGTACGTAATACATGATATACAACAACATAAAATTCATAAAAAATTGAACACACATATATAAATATATATATGCTAATGTGATTCAAATTTAAATATACTGTTTTGCTTTTCTAATAAACCTAAGCATACTAACAACAAACTAACAAATATTGTAGGAGAATAATTTATAAAGATCTTGTTATGTCCCTTTTAAAACACGAAAACACTCTATAATTTATTCTATATTCTATTCTTACTAATCAGGAGAAAAAAAGGGGTAAATTTAATGAAACTAAATGCTTTTGGTAACAAATCTCATCAATCATCATTTAGATTTGGTTTGCAACATCACTTCTGATCAATCCTGGCAATCAGAAAGCAGGAAAATAAAATACCTTTAGAAAAACATATATATAAAAAACATATGTATATATATATAAAACATATATATAAACATATATGTATATATATACATATACATATATATATTATTTATATATATATTTGCTATTAACTCTAAGGAAAATTTTAAAAAAATTAAAAATAAAGAGAAAAATTCTATTCAGATCGTGCAGGCTTAACCGAAAAAATCATTAAAATACCTTTCAGAAAGAAATCATAACCAACAAAAGGTTTTTTTTATTTAACTATTATATTATATAATTTCTTCTAGGGCTATCGTCACAAATTATTACCAAAAAATATATAAACAACAGTCATAATTACAATTTAAAATCGATCGATTGCTTCAAGTAATGAATGAATTATTAAATAAATTAAGAAATATCAGGATTTTTGAGGACACAAGAGAGAGAGAGAGAGAGAGAGTGAGAGAGAGAAAGAGCAGGCATTTCTCCGTTTTGGATATTATAAACACTTGAGGTTAATTAAGAGACTAATCTCTAACGTGTTCAGCTCACAAAATCATATAACTTAACTAATATATCACTCATACGCCATGATGCATATACAGTTGATTTAAAATATAACTTATTGGAGGTATACGATGTATCCATTTGTGTGAGTTTAGCTAATGAAAAAGTTAACTTCAATTGAAAAGTAATCAAGACTTATCATTAGCCTTTTGACATATTTTTATTTAACACAAAACTATAGAAATAAATAGAAAATAAACACTGCACTACTACATAATATTATAAGCAAATTAAAAAAAAAAGAATTTTTTTTGTGTTATTTTTGTCTTTTACACAAACGCGAACACAAAGCATGTTGCACATGCTTTTCTGTTTCTGTTTATTAAAATATCAAAAATATCAAGAGGTAATGCTGCGATACACATCCCGAATTAGATTAATCCTTAATACATTTAACACAAATTAAAGGATGAAATGCCCATTTGGAAAATCGTACACAGCGCGAAACGGTTTAAAAAACGATTTATGTAAATTAAAATAATTGAATCAAAATTGAATAGAATATAAGTTTTATAATCATAAGGATGAGATAAACTCGCTCAGATTAAAGAAGAGAAATTAGAAAATTATTCATTTAAAATTTAATATAAAATCATTTTAAAATGGAATGACACGCCCAAATTTATTAAAAAGCTTCGTAACTTTTTATATATGTTTTACGTGATATGCATTCACAATTTTATTTGGAAGGCGAATCTCTAACTTTCTTTTCAAATCTTCTCTGAATTTTAGTTTACTTACGCCTCTAGATGCCCTAAACATGAGACGCAATTTCTTTTTTTTTTTTCTTTATTAAGAAAAACCCATTAATTTATAGTATTTCCAGTCTTTACGATAAATTTGTAAATTTATGGAAAATCCACTTAAAAATTATCGTATTTTATTCGGTTATTTATTATTAATTTTTTTTTATTTTATTTATTTTAAATTATTTCTCTTGCTTTTTTTAATATATAGTCTCGTTTCATCTTAATGCTTTACAGTCACATGATTTCGTTAGGAATACGCAAGAAATCAAAAAACAAAAAAAAATTTTTTTAATTAAAACAGAGTTGCATTTAAGCACGTGATTTGAGTTGTTTTACCAAAAAAAAAAAAAAAAATATAATAAATAAAACTAAAATGTTCTCAAAATAATTGTCAGAAAAAATGAAAAGAGACTCATGAAAAATTAAACAAATCTAAGAAACAAAACAATTAACATTAATTTACCAAACTTAAGAATAATTTTTATTTATTTATTTATATTTAACACATGATTAAAAAAGCAAAGGATAAGATATATATATGAAATAAAATAAAATATCCTAAAAATTTCAAGGACATAACCACTGGCAACGCGTTCATACTCTTGTGATTTGTATAATTTTAGAATTAATGTTTTGAGAAGAAATCGAAATTTTGTATACGTTACATATATATATATATATATATATATATATATATATATATATATTTTCCCTTAATAAAAATGTATTACATTTAATTACCTTTACTAGCAATTGTTGGAAATGGTTTAAGCAGTTATTTAGACAAAAAATCATACAAAGACATACGCATACATGTCTATATAATATACGCACATATAAATAAATAAATATATATATATATATATATATATATATATAATTATAATTACACGTATGTATGTAAGTGTGTATACACACTTGTATACATACAAACATACGCGATATATATATATATATATATTAATATGTATAAAATTTATGTCGAATATAAAGTTTATTTAGAAAAATGTCGATTTTTACGTCATGTTACACACACACTCACGCCTACACAAAACCAATCGCAATTAATCAGAGTAAAATGCTTAATATTTTTATTTACTTTATGTTTGTTTCGAAAAGTTTTTCAATCTTTATTTTTGAATTTATTTTTTTTTTTTGTTGTTTACTTTTTTTTTTTTTTGAATTAAAATAAAAAAATTTAAAAAAGAAAATAAATCAAAATTTTTTTATTTATTTAGAGATGATATCGGAAAAAAAACGTGAACAAGAGACGCGTTAATATTGTTAAAGATAGAAATCTACGAATAAGACGAAGACGAAAAACAAGAGGATATAGAAGGGAAGAGGAAGAGCTACGACGGCACACATACGAAATCCGTTACTATCGAACTGGCACGAAGCTAGGACACGAAGCAAAAATTAATTTTGCCATTTTTTTTTGAATTTTTGTTTTTTTTTTTTTCAATTTATTACAAATATAGCAAAATTGTTTGTTGTTAATTTTAATTTTTTTTATTATTTTTTTTTTAATCAAAATAAATTTTAAAAAAAATTAATTTCAAAAACCACCAGCCGACCACCAGCCAACACTAACACAATTAAAACACTTCCCACACACAACAACGTCTATGCTGCGGCATTTTACTCTTACACCTTAATAGAATTTCATTTCGTTGCGTTTATATACAACTACAACTATTGCTAAGTTCCGTTGTGTGGTGGTGGCGGTTTTCACAATGCAAGAACACCAAACAGTATGTGTATGTAAGGAAGTACAAGAGCGTTATTATTAACATTAGTTAAAATGCTGGACATGTAAGCTTTTTTGTTAGCGTACGCGGTTCTTAGCATCGCGGCGTAATTCCAACGACTATCAGACCCGTCTAACAGAAGTTTTATGGAGACCCCAATAAAAAGCGGCACGAATACACATTATTATTCACATACATATACGGGCACACACACACACATACATACCTACATACATACATACATACATACATACATACATACACACAAACCCACACATTTATATAAAGACAAGCACACATGCATACATGCAAAGACACACAACGAACATTAACGAATTACGTACTGTGCAACAACAATAATAACACCATATATGCCCCATATGTAATCGGCCTCAAAGATACTCAAGAGTATGCGAAATTTTTCGCATAATCTAACGAACTATTCTCAAAGCTCCGTTTTTTTTCGCTTTCATCAAAGCTTTTTATCATTAAATGAGAGCAAGGAATTTAAGTATTCAAAAATAGCTAAAGCTTTTTATCCTTATACTCCAATCACAAGAAAAATAAGGGTCAGTTAAATACGTCATCATTTCATTAAAGCTCTACACGCAACCGCTTGTTCATGAACAGACATTTAAAGCAAACATTTAATGGTAACACAAACGTCACAGTTTTCATTGAAGCCTATATAACCGTTTTGCTCAGTTTTAATCAGTCATTCTCCCATTCGCACTTGCAAGCTTATAACAGAAATAATGAAAAAGCATTCAAAATTCAACAATTTCCTGAAATGCCGGGAAAGGAAAGCTTTTCATATATATTTTACTCTCTATTTTCGGTATATATTTTCTTAAAACATTCATTTATACTTTCATGTAGTAGTTGCAGAGAAAGTTGCATCTTCCGTAAGTTACAAAAAAAAAAAAAAAAATCAAAAAAGCTTTAATAGCTAAACATCTGGTTCTTTATTATATATCTCTTATGTGCGGGAATGCGGTATTATATGGGTTAGTAGTGATTGCTATATTTTAGTAAGTAAATGGATAAACGAAAGCGTGTACATATATGCGTATTAATTTTTTTATTTGATTTTTTCTTTTTCATTTTTTCTTTTTTTGTGTTTTTTTCTTCTGCACAAAAATAAAAACATTCGCCCAAAACAAAACAAAATTGTTTTTCTTTCTTCTCTACCGCTTGATGAAATATTATAGAACTTCAAATAAAAAAAAACTATACGGAGAGTGTGAGAGAGGGAAAAAAACGAGCGAGCTGTTGCAAGTTCCGTAGCATAAATCTTGCCTTTACAAGCTATTTATGTATGCGTGTTTTCGTTTATAGAAAAAAAACAAACAAAAAACAAAAAGAGCGAGAACACGAATATTATATGTAAGAAAATATGTGATAAACTTTTACCATATAACGTGATAACAAAGAATATCTGCAGCCAATACGAGCGCAAGATTACATGCAAATCGTTAGAGGAAAACTAATTATACGAGCACACAGACGAAACAAGTGAGAGAACTGACACTCTTTTACTGTGTATTTTATAATTTTGATAGTTTTAAGGAGAAAGTATTTAAGAATAAACTTCACATCTCACACAAATATATATATATATATATATATGTACGTAAAATCTTTTTTAAATCCAGTAGTAGAAGGCTAATAAAGACATTTTTTTCTCGAAGAAGGACCGAAAGTACTTCAGACACAATAAATGTATTAAGCACTTAAAATAATTTATCTCTCAATCAATTAACTTTTTGTGTCTATTCCAGAGGATGTATTAGATTTTAAATACGCGTTAATTATCCGATAATATATACATATATATATACATTTTTTTCACCGATATGAATAGCAGTAATACTTTAGGTAGACTTGTCTGTTTTTCCATTTATTGAATTACACGATCACACGATCTCACAAATCTCTTTCTAGAAAAACAAATTTGATCTCCCATATTGCTTATTATCAGTCTCAAGTCGAAAATGAGCTAAATCGTGGGAATGGGTATGAAGGCTGCCTAATAAATTCTTAAAAAAAAAAAAAATTAGAAAAACAAGAGTCAATATGAAGAAATGAAATGTTGAAAACTTGTACAAAGTTATGACTTGAATACGATGTACGATGATGTTTCGATAGGTGTATTGAATCTTCATACGGTATCCTTGCGTTCACATATCATCCTACAGGCTAGCGGTGAGTATTTGTGAAAAATATTTGATTTTTCACTTTTCATTTTATTTTAATTTTAATGGCGACAAACAATTACTTCATAATACAGAATGAAATTTTAAGTTTAATAAATAAATTTTCTTTCCACCCCTATCCTATATATATTAAGATATTGTAGTACGAAATCTATTTTACATGATAAGTAATATTAAAATATATTCTATATTTCCCAAAAATTAATCGATTATTATTTACTAAGAGAACTCTCTTAATAATTTCATTCTTATTAATCTTTTACGCTATCTCATATTCTACTAGAATAGTATTCTTTTTATTCGTTTATGCAATTTTACATTCTATCCATTATATATTGAGACAAGTAACTGAGCCACAATATGATCGATCGCGTTTGGTATTTTATCACAATCACTCTAATCTTATTATTTGAAAAATCTATAAGAGGAATTCATTTCTATAGTATTAAACACTAATTGCTTTTATAATTTTATAATTCGTTAATCTTATTAATTTAGCAGGTGGGTTGAAAATTCGTAGGCTGACACATAGATGGCGCTACTAGTATTAAATCCACATATAATTTTTAATTAGCCTTTCAACCTTCAAAAGTCACGTGTATAAATTTGACAGCTGTGTTGCATTATTAGTATGTGTGAGTTATAGTATTTTTAGTGAATGAATTTATTATTAGTAGAGTCATTTATGTGTCAGTCTACGAACTTTTCAGCTCACCTGTTATATTTTTGATTTGTATATGAAATTAATTATTACTGATTTAATATTTAATATTGCTTTTTAGGAACATAAAAGAAAAATTTGGTTTCCTATTAACTTTTACGTTAATAGCAATTTACTAAACAATATAAATTGTTAAAATTTCAATATAAAACATTTTAAAGTCTATAATAAATATTAAATAATTTAAAGAAAATATTTAAAAAGATTTTTCATAACTGAAAACCATAATGAAAATAATCAAAAGTATTACGAATTCAAATAAATTTTTAGCGAAATAAATATCAATATTTAAACTAAAATATTACATGAAACAAAATATTAAATTTCCCAAAAAATTACGCAGAGAAAATAATAATAATATGAAATATAATATTAATATATTTAAATGAAAAATTCAAAGTAAATCACTTTCTATGATATTTTATGTTCTTAGCAAAATCAAAAATTATTCGATAAATTTTTGCTAATAAAATTTCAAAATTCAGCTTGGTTGCTTGGACTACAAGAAAAATATAAATAGAATTTTCGTCCAAAGAAAAATTATAAAAATAAAAAAATTACATAAAATGGTTACAAAGAGCAAGGAATATCTTTTTCTTGGAAGATTTATCCAATAAAGAGGCATTGATAAATATTGAATCCAACTCGATACATTTTGTCGACGAATTCCTCATAGAGAATTCAAAGCAATCGATCGAAATAAAGTATCAAGCGAATCTTCGAGCTAAAGCAATGATAACTTGGCTTAAGGATGTGATAGACGTTTGATACGAAGTGTGTCGATAAAACCTTTTCCTCGATTGAAAAATCAATGTTAAAATAGAACGTGCCATCGACGCTAACTATCAAAAAAATCAGCAATCTATTACCAAAAGTAGTAAAACTACTTTGATCAACTTTCATTCTAATTTGCTGAGAAAACTTTTATTAAGAAGAAACCCGAGACTATAAAACACAAAAAAAAAGTATTTTTTTTTCAACAATTTTGTTCGAATAGAAGGAAAGGTAATAGGCCAATAACCTACGAGAAGAGATTATTGTACATATAATTAACTATTTAAAAAAAAGAAACCAATTCAACCGTAGATAGAATTGCATTACTAAGAAACTACTAATGGCGATACATTTTTATTCAGATTTTAGGACATTTGCCTTACGCTAAAATGAATAGTGACTATTTATTGGTGCGAAGTTAGCTCCCACTTGTCTGGCCCCCTTTTTTCTCTTTGCTAAAAAAACACTGGTGTGAAGTTAGCTCCCAAAAATTTTTGACGTTTGTGTCTTTGCTAAAAATGACTTTGCTAAGATAATTAATAATAAAGCAGGATGGAAAAATAAACAAAATACTTACGAAAACTAAGCAAAAATAGAAAATATAAACATAAATGAAAAACAAAATCATGCCTTATGTTATAAAAAATATAAAAAATAATTATTTAACAGTATTCATCATGCACAGTGAGCTTGTAGTTTGACAAAAATTATAATGTACAAACCTCGTTATAAAAAATTTTTAAGAAATAATACACCTCCAATTTTTTGATATATCTTAATGGGTTCGAAAAACTATCAGAAAAACCTAACTTTATGATCCAAAGTAGGGGACATCATAAAATGTATCAATATACGTTTATGTGTTCAGCATAAATGTTAAGCTTTCTAAGTAAGCAGCGCTTTTATTTATTGCCAAACAACGATATGTCGCAATGTAACGACGAGTTCAAAAGATTATGGAATTCTTACCACATGGACTTCATATTTCATCAAAAACATCTGTGACAGATAACGAAAGAATGCGGTGAGTAACGCTGGACAATGCTTCAAATAAAATTTATTTCATAAAATTTTTGGTTTTTCTTTTTCGTTGACAATCAATACTGCAAGAGCTATTGAAATTTAATTACAGACGCATATCAATTACTATCATTCATTTTTTTTTCTTAAGAAATAGAGCAATCATTTTGTAATGCGTTTGTAAATGAATTTCGAAAGATCTTGCAGTAAAATTGATTGCTAACAAAAAAGAAAAACGAAAAATTGTATAAAACAAATTCTACTTAAAGCATTATCCAGCGTTACCCGCCAGATCAAATATGAACATTTGGAACGAATTGAATAATCTTTTGAACCCATTCAAGCATTAAGTCATATCGTTGTTTAGTAAAAAAAGAAAAAACGCTATTTACTTAGAAAGCTTTAACATTTACGCTGAACAAATAAACGTATAGAAAATAGTACATTTTGACACTTTTCACTATGATGTCCCCTACTTTGGATCATGAAGTTAGGTTTTTCTGATAGCTTTTAGAGCCCTTTAAGATATATCAAAAAATTGAAGGTGTATTATTTCTTAAAAAATTTTTATAATGTGGTTTGTACATTGTAATTTTGGTCAAACTACAAGCGCACTGTGCATGATGAATATGGTTAAATAATTATTTTTTATAGCATAAGGTATGATTTTGTTTTTCATTTATGTTTATATTTTCTATTTTTGTATAGTTTTCGTAAGTATTTTGTTTATTTTTCCATCCTGCTTTATTATCAATTATCTTAGCAAAGTACTTTTTAGCAAAGACACAAACGTCAAAAATTTTTGGGGGCTAACTTCACACCAGTGACTATTTAGACTGTAATCTTCTTCAAGTTTATTGTCGATCAGATTTTTTTTGTCTAAAAACTTATATCACAGCTTCTACAATTCATAAGTTATTGAGAAATATTTTGTAACATTTGTAGCTTCTTCTTCTTCTTTAAACATTTTTGAGAACTGATGCATCATCTTTTTTCTAAAATTTTACCAAAAACAACTTTTTCCTAATCTCTGCCTTTCTCTAGTCGAGCTTTAAGAATCTCAAAAGAGAAGAGATTAGAAAAATCAGAATCAAAAAAAAAACGATACATAATATGCTTAACGTTGTAAATATATTTTCATGAGCCGTCTTTTGTTCCACTTTTTTTAATTTAAATTTATAATTTAAAATGTTATCTACAAGTAAACGTTAAAAAAAAAATGTCCAGTTATTTCTTAATTAATTTGAAACTGAATTTAATTAAATGCTGCTGCTGTATACGAAAAACAATGTTAATTCGTTTGCTTGAAATGTTAATTGTCGCTTTGTAAGAATGTTTTTGAAAAAGTGCCAAGAAAATCTCAATAAAAATTTCCTTTTTATGCTGAATGATAGCAACAAGTTTCTCTTACTTGTGTTAACAAGATTTTCTAGTTGGACAAAAAGAATTGAAGGAGGCCCTCTTGTGACTGACTAACTGACTGACTGACTGACTGAATGGCAGCCTTCGTGCCTGTCTGTCTATATGCTTACCTGCCTACCTGTTTATCCAGAAATCTATACATTTATATATATATATATATGTAAGTAATGTAAGTACACCTACATATATACACCTATATATATATATATATATATATATATAATATGTATGTACGTATATATACATATATATGTGTGTATGTATGTGTATGTATATATTTATGCGAAAGTGCTAAATGTTTGTATATGAAATAATAACAAATATTTTATGGCACAATAAACACGAAAATCCAAAGACTATAGCACTTTTTGTTTTCATTTTGATTCAATTTACGGATTAAAAAAGTTATAAAATTTTCTATTGTCACGCTATGTAAAGTTAAAGCAGAAAGATCGTATATACACTCACACTTTCTCCATTTCTCAACGAACACATATCGCGATACGTACGATTTTGTGTGTGTGTGTGTGTGTGTGTGTGTGTGTGTGTGTGTGTGTGTGTGTGTGTTTATATATATAGTGGTTGTTTATCTGCTTATAGACATCAGTAATTGCTCGTTATTGATTCGCTGTCTGTTGCTTTTTCCATTAAATATGTCATAAATTTATATTAAATATGGATATTACTGAGGTAAAGCAAGCAGTCAACACAACAAAGTAAGTAATCGAAGTAACACCAACGTTAACAGTCTATAAGAAAGAAAGAAAAAAGAGAAAAAAAAAGACAATCACTTCACTTCTTACAATAAAGATTTACAACACCACTCACTGATGGGCATATTAATAATGTTTTCACTTCGTGTGACATGTTCGGTAATGTGCGCGTGCCGTGTGTTTTATTTTGTTTTTTTTTTTTTTGTTTCTCAACACTATTAATTTTATACATATTTTTGCTTGCAGTTTACATTATACCGCTAAAATATTCATTTTAAATGAAAATAATATGATCAGAGAATAAAAACTAAAAAAATTTTTTTTTTCAAATTTTCAAAGAAAATGCTTTGGATTAAATATCAAACTCAAAGCTCTAACACAACGAGGCGCTTACAACATGAAGGAGATCCGCCCGCATTTAAAATTTGATACCATAAACGCAAAGCAAAGATTCATTCATTCATCGATAAGCAGAATATCTTCTTTTTTTTTTTTTAACTATAGAAGGGCTATAGAGAGCTATATAACATTGCGTTACCGTTCTAAAACCGTACAAACTAAGTTACCCTCGGCCTAACAAGATAGTCCATTACCATGATACTCAATATTTCCGTTGTGTACCATAAAGATGTTTTCAAAAAAAATTTTCTATAGGCAGGTAATTCGACTTAGATATCTTTAGAGACGTCTGATTATATTATGAATTTTAAAATTTCAAAATATCAATTTAGTTAGAATGCATCCATTTATACCATAGTTTGTGATAAATAAACAAAAAAAACTTTTTGTTAAAGCCTTGTATCTTGCCACTTATAATTAGGCTTTTTTTTAAATCGTTAGATATAAAAATCGAAAACCTCTTAAGGTTAACTATAAAAATTTAGAGCAAACAAACATACTAGGTGGGCTGACAAATTCGTAGGCTAACATAGAAAAATTCTTTTTTTTGATCGAATTTGATTTTATTATTCAATATGGTTCCTTCGAGGGCGATACAACGATTATAGTGGTCATACAATTTTTCGATATCATTTTTATAGTGCGATTTGTCTTTAGCCTCAAAATAGGCTTCAGTTTTGGCGATTACCTCTTTATCGGCGCGAAATTTCTGTCCAGCGAGCATCCTCTCCAGGTTCAAAAACAAGAAAAAGTCGCTGGGGGCCAAACCTTGAGAATACGGTGGATGCGGAAGCAATTCGAAGCCCAATTCAAACATCAATTCGTTGTTGTTTTTGATCGATTGTGAGCTCGCGCGGCATTCACTTCGAACAGAGCTTTCGCATATCCAAATATTCTTTCACGATATGTCCAACAGGTTCTTTTGATATGTTTAGGGTCTCAGCTGTCTCAGTCAACTTCACTTTACGGTTATCCGAAATTATTTTGTAGGCTTTTTTGATGTTTTCGTCGGTAACAGTCTCTTTGGTGCGTCAACTACGTGCATTGTCTTCGGTGTTCATTTCGCCTCGTTTAAATTTAACAAACTACTTCTTTACGGTTGATTTTCCTGTTGCAAAGTCCAAATAATATTTATCAAGCCAAGCCTTGGGTTCAGTAGTATTTTTTGTCGCCAAAAATCAATGCTTTATTAACACACGAAATTCCTTTTTATCGATTTTTTCAAACCAACAAAAGTTGCTTCACTAAAAATGCTATAACTCACATACTAATAGTACAACAACTATCAAATTTATACACGTGTCTTTTGAAGGTTAGGGCTAACTAAAAATCATATGGACTTAATATAATAAAGTAGGACCATCTATGTGTTAGCCTACGAACTTTTCAACCCACTTGTTATACTTTGTGAAGTCTCTGAAGTTTCCTTCTGGGAGTTACAAGCAAAATGACAAAATGAAATATACCTCTCACATTTGATGATGAATATAAAAACTAGAGTATTATTGATTTAAGACACCTACTACCGCTATATCTTACTATGTGTATCTACTATGCTATATCACAATACATGTCGGGAACCGTTTAATTATCCAATTATTTGAAAAATAATATTCACGAAATCGTAAAGTAAAATAAACACGGAATTCAAATTTTAATCAAATTCTTCTTTATTTTCTTTTCTCAAAAATTTTAATAAAAAAAAAAAATCGACCTTAAGTAAAATATTTTTTTTTTTTTTTTGAAATTTTTTCAACTTTCTTGATGGCGACGATGTAAGCAATAAAAACTTACGTTACTCACATAAAATAACAAATTGCACAAAAAAAATTTAAGTGTTTTCCTAGCTATTCTTAAAATTTTTAAATCCAGAACTAAGGGAAAGTAACATACAGATTAAATTGTGCCGTTTGTCACATCAACTGTTATGCTCTTTTTTTTTTTTGTTTTATTAAAGCAAAATTGTGTTGCTAGTTGTTAGGTTTTGCATGTTCGACTTTTTTTTTTAAATTTTTGAATTATTTTTTTACATAAATAAATACGCAAAATTTTGAAAAATTGGTGTACATATCTTTAGTTAATTTTTGTAAATCTAGTTCAAAAGCAAATTCGAGATTCCGCTTGAAGAGAGACGGTCAGTCTTACAACTTAAAAATGTGAATATGCTGCGAAAATCAATTTTGAATCAGTGAATCGATGAATTCGATCGTTGATATTTTTATATGTTTTAGCCCAAAACGATAGCCACCCATTATTCATCTTAATATGTGAGTAAAACTTTCTTCTCTTTTGTTATTTTTATTGTTGTTAGCTATAGAATTTTTACTAGATATTAACGGCAACAGCAACGATAACAGCAACATCAAGACTTGAAATTTTTTAGACATTAAGGGTAAAATATGTATATATATATATGTATATATATAACTGTATATATATATATGTATATATATAACTGTATATATATATATGTATATATATAACTGGGCTGAAAAGTTCGTAGGCTGACACCTAAATAAAACAATAGATGAAACATGGCTCCATCATTTCACACCAGAGTCCAAACGACAGTCAGCCGAGTGGACTTTTTGCCCTATTTTGAGGCTAAAGACAAATCATACTATAAAAATGTTATCGAAATATTGTATGAGCGCTATAATCATTGTATCGCACTCGAAGGCAACTATATTGAAAAATAAAATTGTATAAAAAAAAAACATTTTTTTCTATGCTAGCCTACGAACTTTTGAGCTCACCTGGTGTATATATATATATATATATATATATGCGCTTTAGGTAAAGGTTTAGGTTAGGTAAAGGTGAACAAATAAGGAAAATTCTTATTGTAGGAATACTTGCGTACACATGTCATAATTTTAACTTAAGCTGTAAAAAAAAAAAAAAAGAATAAGAAGAAAGAGAAAAACTTTACATTGTTTTGTAAAGAAATAACAAGAAAATATTCTCGAAGCAGTCAAATCAACTGAAGTAGAAAAGTAGATTTTAAATAAGTAGAAAACTGTAAAGTGGCCTAGAGCAGCGTGACGTTTTCATCTAAGAAGTACCGATAAATGTATACACACTTACATAATGTTTAAGAATGTACAAAAGAGTTAATTACATAGAAAACATGTTCAATCAAGTGTTAACGTAATACACAGACTTAAGAAAAAAAAAAAAAAAAAAAATACTTTAAAGTATTATAACAAGATGCAAACCTATCTTTCGTTTTATTTTTTTTCTTTTTATAGGTGAGCATAGAATACAACAATAGTTTACTGTTCTTCTCTCTCTCTCTCTCTCTCTCTCATAATTTATACAATCGTATATAAAAGGTAGTTTTTTTTATTTAATTTTTTTTTATATGAAAAAAGCATATATATTTTTTGCGGTTTGTTGTTTGTAGTTTACTTTTATAGTTTTTTTTTCTTTCCCACTACGGAAGAATGAGATTAAACAAATTTTGTCTTTCAATTGGTAACATCCACCTAGATATGGTTAACAAAGAGCCCTAAAGACTGCTCTTGTGGTATAAATGTTCTTCATTAGTCTGAGATTCTGAAACGTTTCAACTCTGTTCTATCCCTCTATCCGTCCATTTGTCAATTTATCGTTTATTTGCCAAGTGCATTTAATTGAACTATTTTTCGTTATAAAAACGAAAGAACTCGACACTTATGTGTTCAAAATTAAATATAAAAAAAAAAAGCAATTGATTTGAAAATGATGTCAAAAAATTAAATAAAATAAATTACAAATTACTAATCATTACTCGCTCTGGCAAACTTTAGACGTTGATATAAACTCGAGTGTATATTATTTGTGTTTATAATTTCCTTAAATTTCGGGTACAAAACGAAAAATTTTGTAATTTTATTTGCGCAAATTTAATTAAATTAAGATTTTCTTGCTATCGAACATAATTTTACTTTTTATATTATGTCTACCAATGGAAAATAATAGTGTCGTCCTGCTTTTTTGTTAAGATATTAACATCCTAAGCCCTGTTGTTCTGGAGTAAATGGGAAATGTGTTCTCTTCTACTATATTCTGCTAATAACTGTCTGTGTGTGTGTAATTTTCATCTTTAATATTTCTCGTATATTGAGACGTAATCTTATCATAGATCGTTTTGTGAATTGATGTCATCCGCCTGTAAATAGTAGAAAAAAATAAACAAAAAAAGTTTTTTTTTTACATATTTTTATCAATACCGTACCACTCTGTGATAGAAATATCGATCTGAAAATTTTGATATAACTACTCATTTAAAGTCATGTAGAAAAAATTTTATATAACGAAACAAAAACAAATGATTCCAGTCCGCTATTTTCGCCCGATTTATCTTCATGAGTATTATCCCAAGAATTGTGCAACAACGACTGTACTTGCATTACTTGTTTCGCTGCAGTTTTTCTCTTTTTTAAATTTTTTTTTTTTTTTTTTTTTATCTTAAAACATTTATTGTGCCGTAGTAAAGTAGGCCAAAGCCGCATTATACTGCAGAATCCTAAAAAGGAAAACACAATTATACACGACGTGTATGTTTAAGAAACAAGTACGATAACTACACATCCGCTTTGAAGCGATTCTTAGAAACTACTGTTTAAGGCAAATATATATATATAAAAAAAAGACTGTTTTTCGGTAATTAATACGTATCGATAATAAATTATAATTGTCATATCTATCTTATATATATATATATATATTGATATCAATCCAATTGGTCAATTGGGATGAGTCACATCTAAATCAACCACAATTAATCGCCAGTCCTCCTAAACCATCCTTAGCTCTTTGACGTGTTCTGAATATGAACGATTATTAACATCTAAACACCCATGTTTAGATTAGTACTGAGTACAGAGCGTACTTTTTCCCTTAAGAGATAATATAGTTTTTCTTTATTAAAAATACAAACATTCTATAAGGCTTTATTTTCTAAAAAACGTGAAAAATGAAAAGTTTAATAATAATATACAGTTTTGTATGTAGGGAAGACTTGTGAAAAAAATTGTTTTCGAAATCTTTTAAGAACAAAAAAGAGAAGTAACGATTCTCGCAAAACAAATTCTTTTTTCCCCTTAAATCCATACAAAAACCATACAAAGCATCTAAAGCAACGAAGAGTTTACTAGAAATATGATTCAAAATCGCTATTGACAATTTTTTGTAAAAAATTAATCAAAAAAGCAAATTTTTTTTTCTAAATATCGTTTGAATATTAGTCAAAGAATTGAAAATTTTTAATTTTTCACACCAAAAATGATTGTGGTATGAATTTTTTTTAATGTTTCAATTTGTAAAATTTTTCAATATTTTCAAACAAATAACAAAACATTTCTCTCTAACTTAATGAATTATTTGACAGTTAAATTTGACATTTATGGCGACTCTTAAAATGTGATAATTGCTGATAAATTTACTGACATTTACTAGTGGGGGACAATATCGTCTAAATGTCGACAACTTATGTTTCAATGTTTTTTTTTTTCGGTAACTTTTCTGTTGGCTGAAGTTATGGGCATCACATAATTCTTAATTTCAGGCTGATTAATAATATATATTACGGGGGGGAGAGGGGGTCTTTGATTCTTGCATATTAGATGCGAACATACAAAAAGTCAACGAAAATACGAAACGTAAAATAAGTCCTTTATAATTCTGTTACCAAATTACCAGATGACCATAATTACTTACACAAATTTTGATATATTTATCATATTGTTTACATAAATTAAATTAAATAAATTAAAATCAACCGTAAAGAAGTAGTTTGTTAAATTTAAACGAGGCGAAATGAACACCGAAGACAATGCACGTAGTTGACGCACCAAAGAGACTGTTACCGACGAAAACATCAAAAAAGCCTACAAAATAATTTCGGATAACCGTAAAGTGAAGTTGACTGAGACAGTTGAGACCCTAAACATATCAAAAGAACGTGTTGGACATATCGTGAATGAATATTTGGATATGCGAAAGCTCTGTTCGAAGTGAATGCCGCGCGAGCTCACAATCGATCAAAAACAACAACGAATTGATGTTTGAATCGGGCTTCGAATTGCTTCCGCATCCACCGTATTTTCCAGGTTTGGCCCCTAGCGACTTTTTGTTGTTTTTGAACCTGGAGAGGATGCTCGCTGGACAGAAATTTCGCGCCGATGAAGAAATAATCACCAAAACTCAAGCCTATTTTGAGGCTAAAGACAAATCGCACTATAAAAATGATATCGAAAAATTGTATGACCACTATAATCGTTGTATCGCCCTCGAAGGCAACTATATTGAATAATAAAATCAAATTCGATCAAAAAAAAAGAATTTTTCTATATTAGCCTACGAACTTTTCAGTCCACCTGCTATTTAAAAAGACAATAATGATGTTTTAAATGTTGTAATCAAATTGAATTTAGATCCAATATCTTTACTTAAATCTAAGGAAACTAAATGAAAAACAAAAATGACATAAAACCTTTAATTTTTGATTTTTGATAAAAATAAATGTGAATAATAGAAAGAATCAATAAATAAAAGCTTTCACCTAAGAAGTAACTGATCACTAATGGGGACTCGAGAAGTAGAAGTCCTTACTGTTAACTTAACAAAAGTTAATTTTGTTTTTTTGTTTAAATATTTACTTCTAAATCAAAAATTTTTAATTACACACTAAAGAATAACGAAAACGTTTTAAACTTTGCCAACAAGTTTGTTTTAACAGTTCGTTTAATTAAGAAACAGAACATTGTTGTAAAGCTTTTGCACCATTACCCTTTAGCCTTCAAATATCTTCATATATAAACATTTTCAAAGTACAAAAAGTTCTATGTGATTGTCTATGACAGAAAACAACAAATCATGCTAGAATTGAATAAAAAGAAAAAAAATCATTGTTATTTATAGACTTGGTATAAGCCAGTCATGTAAATTTTATCTTGTTTAGTCAAAAAAAAATATAAGCAAACAATGCTTTTCGAAACTACAATATTAATTTAAAAAAAAAAAAAAAAAAAAAAAAAAAAAAAAAACTCTCTTAAGATTTACTTTATAAAAACTTTTCTGTGTTATTATTTAATTACTTATTTAAACTTAAACGTAATTTTAAGTTGCAAATTTGAACCATATGAACAACGCTTGAACGAATTCCGTTCAATTCATTTATATGTGGAGATGTCGTGGAAATCTACATATTCTGAACAGTGTTGTGTTCATAAATTTTTGCAAATAGCAGCAGCACAATAGCACAAGTGTTTATCCATACACATATATTTCTTTTTTATATATAGTTTTTTTTTCGAATTTCTGCGTAATTTGGTATTTCTTGAGTTTTCTCTCCTGCAATATCGGCCTTTCGAGATTTGTTGTTGTTGTTTGGTTATTCAATTATGTTTATATCGACTTAAATCCTTACCTTCCGATTACACCAAAGTTTGCATTTTTTCATTATCCAAAAAATTGATGATGAATTCCAGACGTCCAAGTGAAATATATTTTTTACATCGAGAACAGCGAATCAACTAGAGCTCAAATATTAATACCGATAGTCCATTTTGTAGGCCAACAATTAACTATTCGATTATACAGACGATAGGTATCCACTATTCGACTCAAAACATTTATAAGCTCCTTATTTCTGTTAGTCCATTTTAATCGCCTGTTGTTAGCATTTTATGTCATTTTGTAGGCTGGCTTAACTTCTTAAGTTAATGTTTGTTCGTTTCGTTTATGCTTTGTTGGTTTAAATGTAAGGACAGCTATTTCGTTTTGTTGTGTCCAAAACAGGGAACAATTAAAAGGTCAACTGGTAAATGTTGGCTATTGGCATCATCCAATAGAGCATATGCAATACATACGTAATATATAATATACGGATATATAAAATATGATGTATAATATATAATATTTAATATATAATATATAATAGATAATATATAATAGATAATATATAATAGATAATATATAATATATATTATATAATATATAATATATAATATATAATATATAATACTTAATATATAATAATCTTCAAATGTATGTTTTTATTTGCAATTATATATAATAAATGCAATAAAAAATAATAAATAATTGTTAATAAAAAACAATGTTTTTCAAGATCAACTTCTCATTCAGGAAAAGGTGTCAGCGAAAAAAACGAGCTAAAAAAAGTATCTTACCTTTGAAAAGAAAAATTCTTGATTTCAAATTGGTTTTAAAAGCATTTGATTTGATTCGTGATCAATCTACAAAACAGCAAAACAATACATTAATATGCAAGTAATCGACGTAAACTTTCAAAAAAAAAAACACTGCATTACAAATATATATAATATACCGTACCTGGGTCAAAAATCTCATTCGCTCTTATCATAAGACATAAGCAACTGACAACGATAATTATAATGATCATGATGATTTGTTTTTTTTAAAGATGATGATGACAATCTATTTTGATTCATGAACTTTGCATTGAATTCAGTTGCTCTTATTCTTATTTGATTAATTTTTTCGTTTTAAACTTTATTGTTAAAAAATGACTTTATATAGGACTCGAAATTCTAGAAAAAAAAACGAACAAAGGCAAACATTAAAAAAATGCAATAAATGCGAATCATTTCTGAGAGAACAAACATTTTTTGTTTAAAGAATAAAAACATCAACTCTTTTAAGGCTGCATGCGTAAAGCGCCATCAATGCGTATAGTTTCTCCATTCATTAGAGGATTCTCGTAGATGGCTTGCACTAGATGAGCGTATTCGGCAGGTTCTCCTAATCGTTGTGGGAACGGTATGGATTTCGCTAAGAAAGTGCGCACCTTTTCCGGTAAAGAAGCCAACATTGGAGTATTGAAAAGTCCTGGTGCAATTGTGCAAATCCGTATACCTTGAGGGCTAAGATCACGGGCAATGGGTAGAGTCATACCTACGACACCAGCTTTTGAAGCGGCGTAAGCAGCTTGACCGATCTGACCATCAAACGCAGCCACCGAAGCCGTATTAACAATAACACCTCGCTGACCATCTTGATTAGGTTCATTAGTACCCATCAAACCCGCTGCTAAACGTATGACATTGAAAGTGCCTACGGTATTAATCATGACGACACGTGTGAAATCCTCTAATCTGTGCGCAGTGGATTTGTTAAAATTGTACGTGCGTACGGCAGTGGCTGTACCGGCACAATTTACTGCCAAATCCAAACGACCGAACTTATCTTTCGCTGTTTGCATAGCATTGGTAACATCCTTTTCAGAAGTCACATCAACAGGAACAAATACTACATTGTCACCTAAGTCTTTGGCCACTTCTTGACCCTTAGAGCTACCCAAATCAGCCAATACGACACGAGCTCCTTGTTTTGCCAGACGTTCAACAGTCGCACGGCCCAAACCTGAAGCACCGCCAGTAACTAAAGAAACAGCGTTCTGAAGATAAACGAATACATCATAACATAATTAATGATGATTGTGTAATGGCATCTAAATGACGAAATTGAGATTAAGTATTATGCTCTAACGGTAAATCAAAGTTAACGAAAATGAACTTTGCACCTTTATGTATTAATTGTAAATATAATAAATAGAACATTAACGATGTGCTAATAAACACATTTAAGATTACCTTAATCATTTTTAGAGCTTGTTTTTACAGAAATCTTTAAAAACTTTTGGAAAAGTGAAATATAAAATAAAATCAAATAGAATGCAATTAAATATAAATCACAAGTGAACCGGCTGAGAGGTTAAAAATAAATGATTTTCCTTTCTATTCAGATCCTATACACTACATGATGATAGCGTAAATGAAAATAGAAAACTGTACGATAAGCATAACGACGACCAAAATATTTAATATAAAATGGAACACGCAACACGTGGAATAGACCACAGTGGGATTCAAAATTTATAACAATTCTAAATAAAGTATATATGTTTATATATGTATAAGTATATTATACATACATTAAATCATAGAAATTAATTTGAATAGAATTCTTCTAATATTATTTTTACAATGTAATTATATCAATTTAATTTTTTTTCTTATAGTTAAATAACTAATTTGTCGAGATGCAGTCACTTATGTTCCTGCAAAATTTGAGAAATGTTTTTAGAAGTCCTGCATTTCACTTTGTTTCAATTTTTAATACAAGGTTGCATAAAAAGTAAGTAAAAAGTACTGCTATGATTTTTCATACAGATATTCGCAGTATTGGTCAATAATAACATCAGCATAATATGATTATATATATTTATATATAAGAAATAAAATGTATTTATGTATAAAAAACAAGAAATTTAATAAAGAAAAAAGAAATTTATAAATTAAAATTTTATGAACTTTTTTCCTCATTTCATTTTACCTGCTCTTTATTTCTTTACCCCATGTGTCTTGTTTATACAAAAACAAACGTCAATTAATCTCTCAATTTTTACGACTTTTTCATTATATTGGAAGATTTCCCGTGCTTTATTGGAAACTTAGAAATACTGTAACTTGATTAAATTTGCTGTTTTTAATCTCTTTTTTTTCTTGTTTTTTATACATAATTATATTTTATTTCTTATATATAAAAATATATATAAACATATTATACATAACAAAATGCAAAAATTTTATTTGTAAAGATTGATCAATATATTTATTTGTAAAGATTGATCAATATATTTAGGTTTGTTTATGTTTGCCTTAACAGCTGTTTTTTTACAAAACAACTTTGAAAGAGATTATCACCGTAATTATTCTTTTTTATGCTCAGTGCTAATGCAAACTGGAAGGCGGCAACAAATTAAGTGTCGCTTTTCTGCTTTTAAGATATTTTTTAATTCTTAAGTAAGAAGTTCGTTTTTCATATTTTAACAGAACACGCACATTTTTATTTTTAAGCGTTTCGTATTTAAAATATGTAATGGCATCAAAACACACAAACGTAGACACGTGGGTAAAATATGCTTCTAAAAGTCGTCCAGGGCGTTATTATTTATTCAACGCATCAACTGGAGAAACAAAGTGGATTCGTAATGAAATTGAACAGACGTCTGCAATGAATGAAAGGACGCCCAAATTGCCCGTTCTAAAGACGCCTGCCCAAAATCGTCTAAAACGCCTGCAAGCCAGTCTCAAAATACATCAGTTTAAGTCTCCAGTCAGTCGTTCACGGCAGGTTGAATTAAATCCAAAAATATCGAATACGACAAAAACTAGGACCAGCAATAATTTAAATGTAGTTTCTTCGACCATAACTACATCTGCCGAAACAGACAAGGCAAAAACTTCAACACCAGTTTCTGTAAAATGCAAATCATTAGTAGAACAGGATCTCCCGGAAAAAATGTTAAGAAACCATTTACCTGTAAAACCTGTAAAACGCAAATTATTAGTAGAAGACGATCTACCGAAAAATAGGTTAAAAATCCCAGACTCTGCAGACACACTAGAAACATCAACAAATAGTCGACCGAAACCTTCAGAACATTTGTATGTGAAAATTTTGTCGGACTTCGCCACAAACTTAAAAAATAAAATAATGGAATTTTACAGAAGAGAAGTCGATGTTATTATAGGTAAATCGTCAGAGTCAGATAAGAGTACAGCGAGAATATCGTCAAGAGACACAAACGGGACCGTTAATCCTTTAAAAGATTTTAATGCTAGAAAATCTTCAAAATCTTTAAACGAACTTCGCTGCCCCACAGATGTTGTCGGCTATAAAAAAGGAACAGGTAAATATGTACGTCTTAATGAATAATTAAAAAAAAAATTCTTATTTTTAATTACAGCCAATAGTCGTTTGAAATCCTTGAGGGAATCCTTACAACGACGATCTTCAAGTGAAACGGAACTAAATGTGCTGTCGGACTTCGGATCTACCCTTAACAATAACATTATTAATATTAAAAGCACTGAATCCCTTAATAATACAATAATATCAACAGATGGTAGGATTTAATGAAATAGAAATTTATAGCACTCAATACATGAATCTCTGTTTTTTGCGTAGAAGAACCTATGGATTGGGAACCCGTAGATAACACAGAAATCAAAGAGGTTAGTGAAGAGGTAGGTCACATTTCAATTTAAAAAATTTACAATTTTAGACGTCTGTTGCTGGCAGTAGTCTGATATCTTCGCCTAAGGAAAGGTTTGAAAACATTACCAATTCCAAATATGACTCCATGGGAGACATTTATGATACTGTCAACGAGAATCTTTTGCGTATCTCTGCGGAACAAAACAAAGATAGGACGAACAATAATAACAAATGGCTTAATCAATATTACTATTTTGTATTGGACACAAACGTGCTCTTGGAATATCTAACCTTTATTGACGATCTTAGTAATTTCAGATTATGTGGTTAGTAAACAATCATAATCTATATGCATTGATATGATGAGTGTTTTTTTTTTTTTTTTTTTTTTTCATTTCAAAATAGATACCAAAGGCACGATCGTGTTTATTCCTTACTGTGTGTTGCAGGAATTAGACAAATTAAAGCAAAAGTCGGGCAATCAGGAAGGTGTAAAAACTTTGGCAGTACGCGCCATTAAATACTTGAATAAAAAGTTTGAAAACAAATCGCAGCATCTACAAGCACAAAGCGCCATCGATGAACGTCGGCATTTAATAAGAATCACTTCTCCCGACGATAGTATTATCAACTCGTGCTTACAGGTCATGGAACATGTAAAGAATATCATGTTTTTAACTGAAGATACGAATTTACGAAACAAGGCGATATGTAATAATATTCCAGTAACTACAAAATCAGATTTATTAACTAAACAGTACAAACTTGCTAAGAATCATGACAAATTATGACGATTTTTCAACGCCTGTACATTTTTGTAAAAAATTTAACGTATTTCCTACTTCATTTTTTCTATATCCAATCAATGTAAATATGCAATATTTATATATAATATAATATTGCTCTGTCAAGTTTTTCTTTAATAAATAAAAGCTTTGTGTAAAAATTGCTAATTATTTTGTTACTTATGACTAATTAGTCGATCACAATCATTTTTAATTTTAAAAAAAATCATTTTAATCCACATTTTTATATCGGAAAAAGGCATCGATTTTTTTTTAGAAATATTGATCGACAAGTGTTTGAATCAAAAAATTAAATTTTCTTTCGTTTATTAATTAATAATGTTTATTATTAATTATTAAAAAATCCTGTTAGTTTTCAAAGAATAAAGATATTGTAAAAAAAATTGATATGAAAAAAAAAAAAGAAAATTGAATTATGCTGTTTGGCGTTTATAAAAATCGTATTTTGAAAAACAAGTTTTTCAAGTTTTAATATGTGTTATAGACATTTCTTGTTATTTTTTCTACTAATCTGCGACCTCAGAACCACAAAATTGCCTCTCCAAGCTCAATTATGCTTCTTCGTTGTCTTTCCTCAAAATTTATATACTGGAAAAATCTTATTTTGTCGTGTTTTTGAAACACAGAATCGCAAATTTTATACTTTACGTTTTGCGAAATAACAGGAACGATGCTAACTATATATCTACTAAACGTTTTGTTTGGAAACTCATTTCAACCAACATAAATACTTGCTAAATATATCTCTTAATGTATTAGAGAAGTTTGATATCAATAGCTTCGACTTTAGACTATATTTTAGAAGATTCAAACAATTTATTAAGCCAATAAAAAAATAAATCTTTAAAAAGTGTAAAGTGGCCTAGACCCTTAATTAAAAAGAATCTAGTTACACATTGACTCTTTTCAAACTTGATCTGAACTTTTTAAATAGGAGCATGCAACCTTCAGCCATCTATACAAATTCTGGTAAACAGAAAAATCATGACGATAGGTTGTCTTGTCCACATGCCCAAACACTTAGCGCTGACTAAGAATATAAACATTCTGCGATACCTTTGATGCATATATCTAGATCTCGACAGATATACTAATGTCTTATTTTAAGCTAGTGGATATAAAAAAAGTTTTTATAAATAAACTCTTAAGAGCGAGTAATTTTATTGATTTTAGCAAATAATTTTTTATTTTTAATAATTTTCACACTTTATACTTGCTTGATACTTCGTTGTACATTAACACACAACGTACTTTAAAATACTCTCTTTTAAACACTTTTTTCTTAAGTTTAGTAGATTTCTTAAAAAACTAATTATAAAAAATTCATGATCTTTAAAGTTTACTGTTGATAACTTGTGGACAATAAAAATGATGCTAGCTTTTCTTTACTCATTATTCATATAAAAAACAATTCGCTTGCATACGTTCCAATTGATCGGATAAAGTTTTTTGTTCTTGTGTTAAACGAAAAATTTCTTGTTGTTCTTCGCTTGTTAACGGTTTGCGCTTAGCTTTACTTTGAATTGTGCGTTTATAAGTTTCCAAAATTTCCTGATCAACTAAATCTAATTTACGTTTGATTTCTAGACGTTTAATTTCTTCAGACGCTGCATCATGTAAACGTCTCAATGCGCTACCGTTATATTCAGCTATAGTGGAAAGTTCGGCAATGAGTTTTTTAATTTCGGATAAAATTTCATCTTCATCGTTATTTGGAAAATCGGATATATCTAAAATGCCTTGTTCGATAAGTTCCTTTTTTAAACGCTTCTCGATACCGATACAATTGCGTAACATAGTTAACGATCTGAAATTAATAGGTGCGGTAGCATGTGTATTTTCGCTGCTGCTATTGCTGTTTTCGGCTACTATATCTGCTGAATTTGGCATTAGTTGCTCCTCCATAAGAGCGGAAACTAAACGTTGGGTTAACGGTCCGGTGATACAATCTTCAACAAGATTGTCGGCTCTTTTTAACATATCAGTAGCACCGTTATTATGAGTTTTTAAACGATTGCCCGTATTTGGATTAGATCCTTGTTGTATTTCTTTTAGATCTTCTGCAGCCCAAACTGTAGAATAATGAGGACCTAGTTCAGGTATAGGCGGCACCAAAGGACCATTATATTGTTCCAAGAGATCATCCAATAAACGTAAATCTTCGTTCGTTAAAGGCATACAATAAGGCTCCACTGAAAGCCAAAACTTATTAGGCGTATCATTTTTCGGTAAAGCTACCTTTTGTAAATGTTCCCGATTTGGTCCATGTAAACCATGACTACTGCTTGGTATATATTCCATACTATCGTCCGTATGTGGTGCAACCGGACTGTTCTTATTATGTAAGTTTTTTGTTTGTTTTACCGTACCATGTTTTGGTTTACGTACTGTTGTTGTTTCATCTCGTTTACGTTTACCACAAGTGGTTATTGAAGTAGCCGGAGAGGCTGGTTGTTTGTCTATTACATTACCGCTAACTAGTAACGAATGTTTAGATTTTTTTTCTTTATTTTTGTCGTCCTTCTCTAGGCTCTCATATTCCGATTTTAAAATTCTATAACGCAACGCAACACTAGATAACAAGGTTTCCAATTCCAGCTGAACATTATCCAAATCTTCAGCAGCCAAATAATCTTCAGATGAACGTAATAAAGCAGCCGCGTATAGGGGCAATTGTTTGGGTATATCTTTAGTGCGTATGATAGGTACATTCACTATTCCGGTTGCGTTTTCGTTTTCTGGTGATAAAGGTGTGATGGATGAGTGGCCTGCTTTACCCGAGAATTTTCCACCAACCGCGAATGAAGATAACTTCATACTCTTACTAGTCGACGTCATTTTATGAGACATGTAATACAATTGATTATTCACTTTATCCGTTCGAAATTTTTAAACTTCGCATCAAATAGTATTCGCATTCGTCTAAATTTCTTTGACTTCTTTTAAATTTATGTGTTTATTAAATATACTTTATTTAGATTTTCTCAATCAAATATAACAAGACATGACCGAGTTATCATTCATCACATGTTCACATGTTCTACGCCACAACAAAAATAAAAAATATAAAAAAAAAAAACAAATGCTTCACAGCTTAGTAGTGTTCAAGAGTTGCCATAGTTTTTAATTTTGAACATTCCTTGGTTGTAAAATACGTTTTATACTGTAAACTTAATTTCATTAAGAGCCACCAAAAGCTATTAATTTTTATTTATATCCTAAATAAATATTCTTTTTTCATGGCCTTAGCGAAATTCGAGAAATCAGCCAGAACTTGTTTTGACGTGTTAAGCGTCCGCTGTGTGATACTTTACAAAATATATATTCAAAATCGTAATTTAGGTTTATTCGGATCATAATGAAAACGTATAACACAAGCGCCTTCAAAAATATATATGTGTGTACACGTATATACATATATTATATACTTAGGGCTTATTCAATTTTTATTAAATAAACTAAAGAAAGTTAAAATAATTCAGTTCAGCTTCTTTTTGTTAAATTTGATGCAGTCATGACCTTCAAGCAAAGATGGATAAGATTAAATAAGAAAAAATTCCGTAACTGATAATTTGGACAAGTTTTCAAACTTTTATCGAAAAAAATATATCGAAGCTTTTTGGAAATATAAATGAAATGTTTTAAATTTATGACATTTTTAAATATAAATTAATAAATCGATTAGTAAAGCTTCTAGATCGCATAGCATTTGCATGAAAGCAATTATTTTGTTTCCTTTCTGTTTTGTTTCATATATGCAGAATTTGTTGTTTCTTCGAAAAATTTGTATTTTTTCGAAAATATCTATCTCTAGCGCTAAATTTAAAATGCATTAATCACATGAAAAGAAAAGAGATAGAAAATATATATTATATTTAACCAGTGGATTTGGATGAATCTTTTAAAACTAGTTTTACACTTAAGTAGATTTTGAGATAATAAACATCGAAGGTTGACTTCCTATATATTCGAAGGCAGTAAGGGATTGACTCTCTTAACTCGTATAACAACGTACATGTATCATTTATTGAGAAAGTTTATATTTTTTAATACAGTTATTAGTAGTAATTAATTGTGATTAATTGATCAATTTCATTGTAATTTCGATATAGATTAAATTAATGGCCAACAGATCGCTTCGTAATATCTGTATACTTCAGAGTGAAGACTTAGTTGAATAAAGTATTTTTTGTGTGAGTTAGAGAAACAGTATTTTGTTATATTCGCGTAGTGTTGCGCAAACAGCTCAGCTGTTTCCTTGTTTTCTTTTGTATCTTTTTAATGCGAAATTATATTCCCTTTTATTTTCTAAATATTTCTTTAGAAATTAGTCGTGCGTGCCTTTAATTGTGAACAAATTATGTTACTTAGCGTTTAAATTGTTTTGCTTATAATATATAATTGAAAATCTTTTACTTAAATAAAGTACACAAAAGACTGAAAGCAAGACTCAAATAGTAACAAAACCAAAAAGAAAAAAATAGAAGAAAAATAAAATTTACAATTTAATGATAACAACAAATATTTTATATACATTTAAGCATGCCAACGTTTGTTTACATGAGATTAGATGTTTAGAAAATATTTAAAGGGAATGTGTGTGATCATAAAGTCTTGCGAAAACCATAGTTTATAATAGCAACAACAAATATAATAAGGTTATAACTGCAAACAAATTTGCTAAGTGTATGGGTAATTGTGCATTTTGCACATATATTTGAAGAGAGAGGTAAGTAATTTACAAAATTTTTACTTGATTTTCCATTTCTCTTGCATCTTCTTTGATTTTTTACTTATTTTTTTTTTGTTACTTTAGTCTTATTAATAAATCTTTTAGTCAATTAATATTAAAGTTCAACGATCACTTGCGTCACGAGATATGAAGGTTTTCATTTCACCTCGAACAAGTCTCAACAGCTTTTGGCCCTGAATTTCTTTGTTGCATTTTTACTTAATTCTGTCTTGGCTTTCGAGTACAACGTAAATAAATTACAAGCACAATACCTATAGGGTTCATTTTATTGGAATATTTTTAATAAAGATATACGGCAATTAAAAGTTAATATGCTATCTACGTTCAAAAAAAGTTTATTTGGAATCTTCATGTGAATTGTGGCTCAGCTCTTTTTGATTTAAATTGACCATTTCTATGTCAAACTTTACATAGGACTATGTTTTTCTGTAAATTATAGCTCGCACACGAAGCGACTTTGAATTATAATAAAAATTGTATTGTATGTAGGCGACCAGGTGGTTTGGGAAGACCTATATCCCATTGGTTATTTATAGTCTTCTGCATTGCATTTTTAGCGGCGTAAACGGTTTAAAAAAAAATGATATGATTTGCAGTTGTTTTTGCAACTTTGTTCATTTTGGATTACGATCTTTTGCGTACATTGTTGTCGTAAGTGAGATCCACTTTTCATCGCTAGTTATCAATTACTTCAAAAATAGCTTGAATACAGAGCAACGGTCGTTTTGTTAAGGAAATTTAAAGCACAATATTTGAGGCCAACATTTAACAAAAAGGGAACTATTAAGAGTCTCATATATAATTGCGAGTGAGCATTTGAATCGACCTAACTGAACTGAAAAGAAAAAATTTCAAACAAGATTAGTTTTTTCGCCCAAATTTATAAGTCAAGGAAAATTCAGGTTGAATCCGAGGTCTTGAACTGATTTTTTGTCTAAATTAAAGTCAGAGTTAGGGATAATAATTGTTACTTAAAGCAATCAATGCGCTCAGATGTAGGGCAAGCGACGTTAAACACAACATCTTTAGATTTTGTTGATGTTGGCGAAATAGAAAATTTTCTCAAATCTAACAAATTTCTATGCGTAAAAGTTTTTTCCAGAACAAAACAGATTTCTAATTAAATATAAGTCCACCGAGGCCTAAAAAAATTCATGTAACATTTTTTATAAGGTAGAAGTTGATTTATGAATGTGTTGGCTAAAGGCACAACAATAATTTGAATTTTACTTAAACGAGCTAAAATGCAATCTGTTTTCTAGCAAACATTAAAATCCAATGAGGTCAGTTTTTAGATTTTTGGATGAGAGAAGTTTTTATAAAATCTTTGCTAACATAGTTTTGTATTCATAATACATAGTTATTAACAATTTAGCAAATTTTTGTGAATAGTTTTCCTAGTGATATTAAGGAGTTTGCAGCTTCCTTTCCATTTTAAACTACGTGGTTATGAAAGAATTCACTAAATTAAGCTTAAAATAACTTTTAGCTATTTCGATATAAATAATTGCTGTTGACTGTTTTCCCTTTTTTTTTTGTTCTATAATTTTAGAATTATTTTGCTTTTGAAGAGCGACAAAATGAAATTTGCCGAACATTTGTCCGCTCATATAACGCCCGAATGGCGCAAGCAATATATTAATTATGAGGTAACAAATATATTTTTTTTTTTTTTCTTATTTTATAATAATTTTTACCTTTATCTTCCTCTCGTAAGGAAATGAAAGCCATGTTATATATGGCTGTTGAGGAAGCACCTTCCGTTGATAGCGTTGAAGATGAAGTCTTAAAAAGACATTTCGCTAATTTCGATGAAAATTTTTTTCATTATTGTGATAAAGAATTGAAGAAAATAAATACATTTTATTCAGAGAAACTTGCCGAAGCTACACGTAAATTTGCTACTTTAAATGCAGAACTCAAGACATGTGTTGATGAGTCAGAACGTTCCGCGAAAAAATCAAAATCATTGAAAAAATCGAGTTTACCTCATCGCAAAGCACAAGAATTAAAATTGGCTTTTAGTGAATTCTATTTAAGTTTAATTTTACTACAAAATTATCAGAATTTAAATCATACCGGTTTTCGTAAGATCCTAAAAAAACATGATAAGGTAAGATTTATAATTTTATTATTTCTGTTTTAATAAATTAATGTTTTTTAAATTTAAATTTTATATATTAAAGCTTTTGCGTGTTGATACTGGTGCTAAATGGCGTCAGGACTACGTAGAGTCATCACACTTTTTTATTAATAAAGACATCGATAACTTGATAAATGAAACGGAAACCACGGTTACTAGTGAATTGGAGGGCGGCGATCGTCAGCGAGCAATGAAACGTCTGCGTGTACCACCTTTAGGAGAACAACAGAGCCCTTGGACGACTTTCAAAGTTGGTTTGTTCTCGGGTAGTTTTATTGTTTTGGGTATAGTGGTGGTATTGTCCGGTAAGTGAAATTCATTTTAAAAAAGAAAGACAAAAATAATACATTTCGGGAATATAACAACAACATAAATGAAAAATGCCACACAAGCACAAGTACTCTTTTCTATATAATGTAGACGACAGTACTGCTTACACATAACTTTGCAACCATTCATATTCTATTACTATGGAATAAAATACTCGGCCCGGTCCGGCGTACATATACATATATACACAACATAATATAAAATATGATCGATGAAAGAGTGAATATCTTAAAGTAATAACAACAATATGAACTTAAGCTTTCTGACTTCATTTCATAGTAATTTGGGTTTTAGACCGATTATGTCCACCTAATTGCCTTTTAAAATTAATCTAAAGAGAATAAACAGAAAGAATTTCAAATTCGTTCTTTTTCTGAAAATCGCTTTGAGGTTTCAATAATGAATTAAGTCGCTGTTTATAGAAATCGACAAGTGATTTTCGTTTCGAATTCATGCCATTTTTTTGAAGCAGTTGTTTATTAGATTTTATTGCGTTTTATTATATAGTATAATTCTTTAAAATACTTCAATGCTTAGTTTTAAATTGATATTTGTTAAAAATTCTTTTTAATGAAAATATTTCGAAATTTAATTCAGAATTCGTTCTTCTATATTTGTCTATCAGTTCATTGTGAAATTAACTTTATGGAAATGAATAAAGAATGATGAGAATTTGACGAGTTTTAGTAGTGTACCAAATTCTCCCTACTGGGACATTTTTAACAATAAGTGACTAAACGAACGAACATATTTAATTGGCTTAAAGTGTGATAAATACTGACTGGGAGTATGCGTAAGTAATGATGTGAGTAACATCATCCATAAATGGAATGGCGAAATTATTGTATTGATATTCTTAGGTAGTAGATATAGTATTTACTTATTACAGTATCTTCCGATAAATCGATATCTTTTCTCATACTTTTTTTGATTTTTCACAATGTAGCCATATTTCATGACATAACAGGAGAAAATTTGAAAGTTACTTTTCGCCTATATCGTGGCCCTCTTCTCGTAATCGAATTCATCTTTTTAATTGGCGTTAATATTTACGGTTGGCGGTCTTCAGGTGTCAATCATGTTCTAATATTTGAATTGGATCCACGTAATCATTTATCTGAACAACATCTCATGGAATTAGCATCAATATTTGGAGTTATTTGGACTTTAAGTATGTTGAGTTTTTTGTATTCAACCAGCTTAAGTATACCAGCCTTTATTAATCCTCTGACTTTAACGATTATAATGGTGGCGTTTCTCATAAATCCCTTTCACGTTTTACATCATGACGCTAGATTTTGGCTATTAAGAATAACGGTTAGTTCAGTATAAAAGGCAAACAATGTAAGTAAACTTTTTATTTTAATTTTTTTAAAAATAGGGTCGCATGGTGGCAGCACCATTTTTTCATGTTGGTTTCGCTGATTTCTGGCTAGGAGATCAATTGAACTCTTTGGCGACTGCTTTATTGGATTTCGAATATTTGATGTGCTTCTATTTTACGAATGGGAATTGGTTTGAAGCTCGTGACGCTTCAGTTTGCATGGAAAAAGATTTTATAATACGTCCTATATTCAATTGTTTACCGGCTTGGTTTCGTTTTGCACAGTGTTTAAGACGTTATCGTGATAGTCGTGAAGCTTTTCCGCATTTGGTAAATGCTGGCAAATATTCAACTACTTTTTTGGTAGTAATATTTGCGACATTAAAAAGTTATCATAGTCGTACGTTACTAAATAGAATGTAATTAAAGAATTTTTGTTACCTGTTGTTTATTTTCATTACAGGTTATTACGCCAATAGCTTTGATAATCCGTATACATGGCTGTGGATTATAGCTTCGATAATATCTTCTTGCTATGCTTATACTTGGGATATAAAAATGGATTGGGGTCTCTTTGATAAAAATGCTGGTGAAAATACTTTTCTAAGAGAAGAAATAGTTTACTCATCAACGGTAAGATCATCTTTCTGAAAAAGAAAATAAATTTAATATTGATTTATGAAATAATTTTTAATAGGGTTTCTATTATTTTGCCATTGTGGAAGATTTACTTTTACGTTTTAGTTGGGCATTATCATTCTACGTAACCGAGATGAGAATTTTGAGCGGTGATATTATGACTTCCATTACTGGTACTTTGGAGGTATTCCGGTAGGTTTTTCTTTTTTTTTTTTTCTTATTTTAAACATCGAAATTGCTATATTAATATATATATTTGTAACAGGCGTTTCGTTTGGAATTTCTTTCGTTTGGAAAACGAACACTTAAATAATTGTGGTAAATTTCGTGCCGTACGTGACATATCAATAGCACCCATTGATTCTTCGGATCAAACTTTAATATTACGTATGATGGATGAACCGGACGGTGTACTTAATCGTTATACAAAAACTAATCGACCAAAACCGAAGAAAACAAAAGATCCAGAAAAACGTAGCCTTTTACCCGTACGCGGTTCCTTACAAGATCTTACCATTGATATCGATGGTTCTAAAAAACTTTAAACTTAATTTAATCTACTTCCATAATAGGGTTAAGCTAAACATTTTTTAAAATGCCATGTTTTGTTTATATAGTAATTTAAGTACTTAAGAAGTTTTCGAAACATTTATTTGTTATTTGTTTTACCTCATAGGGCGGGTACTTTATTTTCATTGGCAGTATTACTTATCTTTGCGCCATAATTTCTTATTATTATTTATTTGAATCCTTATTTTGTTTGTTTCTTAAATTGTCTTATATACTTCAACATTCCCATGGAACTTCATTATGTGTATCAAACAAAGTAAATAAACAGAATAACTAATAAAATCACATTTGATTTTCCCTGTTTAGCAAAAAAGTGAGGTACGTTTTAAGACGGACTTTTCACATTTGTTATCCTAAATTGTTATATGAAAATTGCAATGTATTTCATTAATTTTGGGCGTTTTTGGGTTTTTGATTAGTTAAAATGTTAAAACAATTTCGAAATTATTCCACGACATATGACACTTCCGAAAAATCCAATGGTCCGACTTTATGTATGTTGACAAAATTATTAGTCCGATTAATAATTCTTAATTTCCAAGTTGCAGATTACTGAATGAATAGTCTCTGTATTTTATTAATAAATGGACACAGAGTATTCTACTAAATCCTTTCAAACTATTCGATGAAGGAAAATGAAATATCACCTGAATTTTAAATCGCAGCCAAAGAAATTCTTGAATACACTACTTGCCGATAATAGATACGATATGTTTTATTTAGTCGTAAATTTTTGTTTGAATCATTGTGAAACATTTGAAGTTAGTTTACTGCATTATTCTTCTTCCAATATTTAAATTTTAATCGGAGTCTGTTAGAATGCGAGTACGTCCCCCTTAAAATCTAATAAGTTCTATTAAACGTGTCGTAGCAGGCCAAACGAAAATCATCTATTTAAAAAGGCTATTGAAAAAATATTTGTTAAAAATTTATTTTGCTTTTAATCGGCTTTACAAATCTGGAAATCTCGTTTATTACGTAATAAACATTTTCCTTGCTTTTGGTTGTTTGTATACATTTATTTCGTATATCGTTTATTTTTTATCTTTAAATTGCCACTAACCTCTTCTATTGATTTTTTGATATTTATTTTATTATATATATATGTATATGTACATTGAGTGTTGCGTCCAAAAACTCAACCAACAATCTTATCAACTCTTACGTCTGCAGAAGAGTATATTTTCATATGGTTTTTACTTCTTTACATAAACACGGGACTCATAAGTGACTCATTACATATTATTTGTAAAGTTCATATCTATAACTGTTTTGAGTTATATAAATCATGAATAAGCTGGACATATGAGCCTCATCTTTCAAATGCTGCGGTCAATCAAACTTTACAAAAAAAAAAAAGTGGTTTTTAAATAAAATTTGATTCGTCATTTTTTTTTATATATTTTATTTTTGTCTTGAGTTTCGTAATTCAAAAAAAAAAAAAAAACGAAAATATGAAATTTGGTAAACAGCTTTCCGCCCATTTAACACCTGAATGGCGCCAGCAATATATATGTTATACGGTAAGATCTTATCTAATTATCTTAATAATGCGCATTTCAATTTTTCTTCGGCTCTTAAGGATCTTAAGAATATGATTTTACACGCGGCTGAATTGAGATCGACAAAAACTGCTTTTGATTTAAAAGCAGATCCATTCTTTTCAAATTTCGAAAGCGATTTTTTTTTCGAATGCGAAAAGGAATTAAGCAAAGTCAACATATTTTTTGCTGAAAAATTGGCTGAAGCTAGTCGTCGTTATGATCAATTGATAACATTATTAGATGCTGCGTATGGCGATTTTCGCTTGGGACGTATTTCGGTCTCTCGCTTAAGCTTGGCGACAAAACCTGCTATTAATGAAATGAAAAAAAAAGGCAATAAAACAACATTGAGTAAATTGAGAATGGCGTTTAGTGAATTGTATCTACATTTAGTGTTGTTGCAAAATTATCAATATCTAAATTATACCGGTTTCAGAAAAATACTTAAGAAGTACGATAAGGTCGAATAAGCTGAGATGTTAACTTTTGGATAGTTTTCCATCATTAATAATCTTAATTTAATTTTCAGTTACTAAATAGCAATAAAGGCAAGGGATGGTTTTTCAAAAATGTTGAAACTGCAACATTTCATAAAGAAGACAATTTAGATAATTTGATATCCGATGTTGAATATAATGTTACAAAATATTTGACAGGCGGTAATCGTGCTGAAGCAATGAAATATTTACGTGTGCCACGACTGGATGAAATTCAATCTAATTGGACGGTTTTCCGTGTTGGCCTTTTTGCAGGTGCCTTTCTCGTTCTACTGATTATCATTTTCATAGCAGGTACGATACATATATATACATACAAATAACACATTATTTTTCTAAACTAATCTTAAAATGTTTTTAGATTTTCAGGGTATGATTGAAGAACAACATTTAATATTGTTTCGCGGTCCATTTTACATTGTTGTATATCTTTTTTTGATCGCCATAAATGTGTATGGGTGGCGACGTGCCGGTGTTAATCATATACTAATATTTGAAATTGATCCACGCAAACATTTAACGTACTCTCACCTCTTAGAATTATCATTTATATTTGCTATGCTGACAGCTTTAAGTGTTTTAGGCTATGTGTACGCTAAGAATTTGCATATTTCGGGCTTTCTGTTTCCATTAATTTTATTTCTTACCATGGGCTTGTACTTAATTTTACCTTTGCCTATATTACATTCGGATAGCAGGCTCTGGTTGTTGAAGGTAATGGTAAGTACTATTACTGTCTTGTTTTTCTCATCATCATTTAATTTGATGTTTACCTATTAAAACATCCAGGAATATGAATATATGAACCTAAACTACTGTGACGGCATAGTGTTAATGTTCACATTTGGGTTCCAATTGTTAGCATATAGGTATGGAAAAAAGAAACGTTAAAATAATTCAGACTTAAGTTATTTCTATGTAAACATGAGTGAACTCTGCTATAACAGGTGCTATATGAGCTTATAAAAAATATGTGCTATTTATGAATGCTAAATGCATAATTAAAATCAACATCTAAAAACGATTTCGTTCTGAAAGTTTCGATAGCATCGAAGGCGTTAATGATGGTCTCGAAAACTTCGTAAAGGCTTGACATTGATATCAAATAATCTTTACTCATCGAGAGTTTAAGCTTTCATTACAAAACTGTAGCACGAAAAGAAATACGATACTTAGCTACCACTTCATCTCATCCCACTTGGAATTCATCCAATTGAATTTCTGTTTTGTGAATCTCTACCAAAACTTAATGCCTGGAAGTAATTGTTTAAGAGTAATGAAGTATGTTATGTCTCCCGTGGAAAAAAATTTACTATTACTATTACAAGAGACAAGAAACATAAAAAGAGTTTGTGTGCAGTTGGCGTTATAGGAAGAGAATACGGCTCATCGCAAACTCTTGTTATCAAATATTTTTTTTTTTTTTTTTCTTTTTGACTTGACTAAACCAATGAGATCTGACGCTTTATATGTGCAAGTTAATGCTAATTTATATAACTTGAGTCTTTTATCACGAAGTGTCCATAAAAATATCCGAACATATATTATTGGCAATTGAAGCAAATTTGCTTAGGAATTGAAACTTGTCAACACAAAGGGGTATAATAATACAACGACACAATGGAGCAAAATGACACATAAAAGTGTTTTTATATAATACAATTTTCTAATTGCAATAATTATATTTTCAATTTTGATTTCTACCGATTGGAATTGGAAATGAGCTCCTTTCAGAAATCGCGTCCGAAAACCCTTTCACAATAATTATTTTTTTTGCGATAAGTACACATTAAGAACATTATACAACATAGTGCACAAAAAAAAGTGGTGTCGATGTGTAGGCCACACATATATTGTTTGTTATATTCAAGTTTTATTTAGGTCCTCCAAAATATGTACGATGTACGAGCGAAGATTCTCAATAGTATACAAATGAAACAAATGATATCACACACACTTGATGATCAAGAATATTTACATTTTACAGTTATCTTATAGCACTAATTAGAGTGAATACAATAATGCGTTAGTGTGTTCCTATATAAAATAGCTTAATTAAATAGCATATATATACATATATATTTTTTTTTTGAAATTCAAAAAAAAAACTCTTATCTAAAATCGATATGTTGTTAGGGTCGCTTAATGGCTGCCCCGTTTTTTTCGGTTGCCTTTGCAGATTTCTGGTTGGGCGATCAATTCAATTCAATGACTATTGTTTTCATAGATTTTAAAAATTTGTTATGCTTCTATGTTCGTAATCCATTCTTAAGCGGAAATTATAAACAAGATGTATGTGAGTTTGATGATCACATTATAAATGCTTGTGTTTCAAGTCTGCCAGCTTGGTTTCGTTTTGCTCAATGCTTACGACAATATCGAGATGCTCGAAAGCTTCATCCGTATATAACAAATGCTGGAAAATATGCCACTGTTTTCCCAACGATTTTATTTGCTACACTAATGAATGTTTACCGAGGTTTGGAATAAGTCATAGAAATTATATTGTAATTTTCATACTTGTTTTTGCTCCTTTTTATTTTGATTGATTTAGATGAATACGATACCTTTTTAAAAAATCCTTTTCTATGGTGCTTCATTTGCTTTAAAATGATATCAACGATTTATGGCTTCGCTTGGGATATTTTAGGAGATTTCGGTTTATTAAAGGTGTATAAAAAAGAAAACATATTTTTAAGAGAGAATGTCATCTATCCAAAGGTATGTATAGAATATGCATTGAATCCATTTAACGTGAATAATGGATCTTTTTAATTTTTAGAACTTTTACTATTTCTTGATAATCGAAAATTTCGTGTTGCGATTCTTTTGGATTGTCGATTTTCCTATGGTCGCACTAAACTATGTGAATATTAGAAAAATGGAATCAATTTCGGGTTTGCTAGAAATTATACGGTATGAGAGGTTTTTATCTATATACGCCTATGTTGCATCCGTTTGTGTAACTTTTTGCAGTATTTGCAAAATATATTACAGTCGTTATATTTGGAATTATGTGCGGCTGGAGAATGAACATCTGTACAACGTAGGTCAATATCGTGCAGTTCGTGATATTTTCATTGCTCCACTGGAGAAGCGACCTATTACCGATTTTGAAGAAATGGATGACAAACTGAGCGAAACTTCTATTTTCTATTGAAACATTTATACCTCAAGATAAAAAACAACACAAATTATTTATTTTTCAATATTTTCATCTAAAATAAATGAGAAAATGGTCTAATTATGATATGTTCTCGGTTACACCTGATACCAAAGCTGTTCCACGTAATATCCAAAAATCAGGTGGCAAAAGACTTGGTAATAATATGGCTAATATGAAATTTGTCGAATGACCAGTAGTGGAGAGCACTCCAGATCTAGCCTGTGTTTTGTATAAAGGAGCTTCATAACGTTGACCACGGTCCATTTTTAAACATGGTATAAAGCGTACAGCAGGTAATCTTGAATACAATTGACCAATTTCGGCATCACATAAACCACCTTCTTCCTTATCCCAATGAGCTGCTTCCACAAAAATTCCGTGACAATTTACACCGTTCTCTGTAGAAGGTGGCATTTTGCCATACAGGTCGTCCACCTAAAAGAAGGCGAAAGTCGATTCAATTTATTTTTCTCTGATATACTAAACTTACTGCTTTTAGACTTAAACGCCTCTCAAAAAATTCTTGTTGAATAAGGGTAATATCCAAAACTCTGAAATCAATTTTCAATGCATCTATAGGTAAAACCTTTTTGCGTGCATGAGTTTGAAGCACACCCGTAAGGAATGACTGTGGAAAATAAAAGCCACTAATCCAATAACTGCGCGGATTACCATTAATGGCCCAATTCTGTATGAATTCTATGCGTCTTTGAAAGTCTGCAATATAACTTGGCAGAGGTTTGATAGAGAGGAAACTCTTTTTTTCCCACAAACGCGGCACCAAATTAGCCAATAAAGCCGTGAAGACACTTTCGAGTTCCTCGGACATTACTACTAAACCTTTGATGGCTTTAGCCAAATTAATTAAACTCTCATGCAAATTTTTCAAAGATATATTATAGCGATCGACTTCTTGTATTAATACCGTTGTTAAGGACGGCAGAGCACCATTGTTGTCCACCTAGAAATAAAAGTTTTCATTAGAAAATGTGAAGAAATGAAAAATTATTTGGAATTTTCCTTTCTTACCACAATTAGAGACGGATGCATGTTTTCTCTGTCTATCTTTTTGACAAGAGTTTCTTGAATTTTTTTTATTATTTCTAAGCACAATTCGTTTTCTTGTGCTTGTCCCTCTTCGGCCGCCGAACGTGGTTGACCCACGAGTAAAGTGCTGATGAAAAAGTTCGTTTCTTTTGTCTGGAACACCAAATTAGCATTTTCATTCATGCCAAATATCTCTGGATCCTCGAGTGCGGGAAAATGTTGTACATACTCCTTGTATTCTTGAATGGTGTTCTTTCGAGGATCTCTGTAATAAGGATCACCCCGACAGTATCTGTAATTTGGATCCAAAATCTGATCAAATGTGTAAACTTTTAAGATAGTACGTAGGCAACGTAGATCCCAGTAGTCCGTGACACGGCCGCCCCAAGTAATCTCTCCATTTATATAATAGATAGCCTCCCAAGGTATTTTGTCTTGAATCTCGCGGCTTATAAAGAATTCTAAGGTCTTAAGACCACAGTCACGATCGCTTTCGTTGAATTCATAAGTTATATTCCAACCAAGAGGTCCGAACTTTTTGCGTTCTAGTAGAACGGCATGAAAGACACAAAGGCCGAAGACTATAGCTCTCCAATGTCCTGCTAAAATGTGTGCTTCAAAAAAATCTGCATTTATGTCAGCTAAAGCACCCAAAACATTAGCTCTAATTCCTTTAGGCGGCTCGTTGGTTACTTTAACCGAATTTTGCAAAACACTAATAGGAAACGTTTTTTGCGGCATAGATGACAGGAACAAGCGGAAACTCTCATGAGCCTTTGTTATGCCCAACGTTATGTTACGCACTATTGTTTCCATTTGACCCATCCAAGATGTAGCCAAATGACAATTCTGTAAAAACACCCAGTGTCCCAAACGCAAACTTTTCTCAATCAAACTCTCAGCAATGGGACCTTGACCTTGACCCAAAGATATAGAATAGAATTTGTCCATATATTTCATTTCATCGGCAAAACGTAAAAAATTCGCCATTGGGTCGGATCCAGTTGATAAGACAAAAACCAAAGGCGTAAGATTGGAAGTATCGAGAAATCTATCAATTTAAAAAATGTAGGCCATAAATCTTTTGCTAATTACCTTTAAATACTTACACTACTTTTAATTGACTTCCTTCGGCAGATGCTTCAGTAAAGTAGGATCCTATTGTGACTCTTAGATATACTACTACATTAAACAAAAAACGCTCTTGTCTGAAAACTCTAATGAATAAGAGCTTTTGGAAATCGGTTAAGCGAGTATTCCAAATATTGCTTGGCTCTGCCTTTGATTTCGCAAAATTAAACACTTCTTTATTATTTCCGAGTGCTAAGAAGAAAGGCTTATCTATAATATTAGTAAAATCCTTAAAATTGGGAAAATTTTCTTCTAAATATCTACAAGCCTCCCATTTATACTCAGACATATTGACATTAGGCGGTAATGGTTTCTGTTTAACGGAGCCAACTACACCTCGAGTTAGAAAGTTGAACTCTAACAAACTCACGCGTTCTTCTTGTTTTTCTATGGCTAAAGCCAAAAGAAAACTATAAATAATTTTATGATTTTCGAATAAACCGCGAGAGACGTTATCGTAGATTGCTTTTAATTCATCAAGTTTTAGTTGAGCTATACGCACATCGGTGGTCATTGTGGGATGTTCTAATCGTATTACAGCACAGAAGACTTGTGAGAAATATTTCAAACTATACTGATACATGGGATCAATATCTGCTAAACCAGCTACCACAAAATATAAGATAGCTCCTCTGGATGCTAAAGTGCGGTAGTTTTCTCGGGTGGCTGTAATGACCTTCTCAGTTTCTTCGGTATCTAACAGTCGCGTGGCGATAATCAAAGAAGTTTCCTTGAGAAGTTTTAAATGAGCTTTTAATTCAACTATTTTGAAAATTCGAATGTATTAAAATACCTTGGCATCATTGAGAGTTTCCACTAATTCCTCATCATCTAATATATTGCCCTGCGATTGAAATAGCAGCTTTAAAACTTTATCTTCCAAAGCTAGCAACTGTTGCTTGTCGGTATTGATTTTAACTATAAGATCATTACGTTGGACTTCCAAAGCTGGTAATTCAATAGCCACAATATCCCTAAAACGTAATATAAGAAAATTAATACCGACGCCTTACTGCAGATACAAAGTCGAAACTTACGCCAATAATTGATCTTCTAAGCCACCTTCCGTTACTAAAAAGTTTACTAAAGTTACGTTAATGCATATTTCGGGTAGATAGTGAGGATTGGCCAATTTTGTCGTCATATATAATTTAAATCGATCATCGTAATCGATAACCTGATCACCTAATTTTAAATATGTTCGACCTTCGAACACGTAAGTTTCACGTTGCAAAACAGGTCTTATAGAAGGATCAATTGCTTCACTTATATCTTCCAAAAGTACGGGATACCCTTGGCGTACACAGTTTTCCATAACTCTCATTAAATTGCCGTCCGTCATTTTTAAAACGTTTAAATTATTAGCCTTTTCCATATTACGTATCCATCGGTTCGCTTGTTCTTGCGGGTCAATCATTAACGGCCAACGTAAAGCCCGAGTCGCATAAATACCATTTTCTACCGATATATCATCCTTAGGTAAACCGTCCATGGTCCACTGTCTTATTTCATAAGCGTCACCCAACACCTTCACTAAATGAAATTCTCCGCTCGAAGGAATATTGTGCTCTCGACATTTGACAACCCATTGCGCACATAAATCATTACGGTATTCGGTGGAAAAAGCACCTAAGTAAGCTACACAGGCGGCAGAGACTAGAACATCACCTGGTACACAAGCCAATTCGTTAGTCAAAATCTTTAAGAAAAAATAAATTTTAAAATCTTTATATTTATCGTTACATTGCGATACAACTCTTTCTACAGAAATGCTTCACTAAAAACTTCGCTAACTGGAGCTTTACAACTTGAGAATTTTCGGATCGTTTTCTTTACATATGTTCTCAACTTTGTTTTACTTATGTGATACATACACACACGCGCAAGTAATGTCTTTTAAAAATATGCGACAAAGTTTAAGATTTTTTACACGAGTGTTATCGTAACGGTTTATCGGAAAGTACCATTAATTACTACGCAAAATTAGTTGCAGACATATTGTCATTAATTGTCGTTTAACAAAAGAAAAAATATTTTATTAATTAAATGTGAAAAATGGAATTCTGGAATTTGTTTATCGTTTTGTTGGCAATAGTGCCTAATAAAGTTTTAAGTAATGAATTACTTGAGCTGAGCTGTAAGGATGACATGGAATGCAAGCAATTTCAGCACGATGGCGTTCAACCAAAATGTATCGAAGGGCATTGTCAATGTACTACCAATGCAGCAGAGCATATCAAATGTAAGCCAATGAAGAGTAAACTGAGCAATATTATTGGTGGCAACTGTCCTTGTACCCAACTGAATGCTGAATGTTATGAGGATCGGTGTTATTGCGCTATTGATTTTACACCCAGTACTGATAAGAGGCGTTGTCTGAAAAAAACCGCATTTCTAGGTGATTCATGTGAACTAGACTTGCAATGTCAAAAAACAGATTATAATGCAATATGTCCACCCGATATGAAACATTGCGTTTGCATGGAACAATTTGTTAACGATAATAAGCAGTGCTTGTCCACCATCGGTAGCAAATTCAAATGTAAAACTACAGTTGAATGCATTAAGCAATTCGGGAACAATTCTCAATGCCATACTATCTTACAAAAATGCATTTGCTCTGAAGGCTTTGTTACTGCCATCAATAATTCTGTATGTCTGAGTGCGAGTACATATCTTAAGAACTGTGAAGAGAATTCGCAATGCATAGTCACTATGGGTCCAGGTTCTAAATGTATTGATGGTGTTTGTGAATGTGATGGTAAATATTATCCTGAGGAAATCAATAAAAATGATACCTTACAAACTGTGTGTACGGGTGAAGTAGAACTTGGCCAATATTGCCGTCTTGAACAAGACTGTTATAATCGTTATCTTAATGGAAGCGAACAAACGATGGATTGCGTTTATGGTGAATGCTCCTGCAAGTTTGGTTTTTATTCCATAAATAATGGCATTTGCATGCGAAGTAGTTCTGCATCCGAATTATCTAAATTATCTATTTTCCTTTGTTTTGTATTTTTTATATATTTTTCAAATTTAAGTCAATAAATTAGAAGGAAAAATTTACCTTTACAGTTTCTTTCCAACGCACTTCTTCATCAGAGAGGGCAGATGTTAAGCGTCCGGCTCGATTTATTCGACCGTAAGTTAAGTCGACATTGTCCTGAACAATTTTAAATTCTCTTCTTTTCTGATCCAGATTATCTTTCAAGCCTTGAATTTTGGCCTCTACAGCAGCCAATTCTTTTTGTTTGGCTTTCAAAAGAGTCATGACTTCCTTCAATTCTGCCTCTGCAATTTCCTTGCGCCGTATTTTCGGTTCAACCACTTTATATACTTTGGCGAATTTCTCCATCGCAATGACCCATAAACTAACTGATTTAGCAACTTTTGAAACCTTCTCGAATTTCTATAAGTGGAAAAGATAAGATCTCCTAAATTCGATTTGATATCTGAAAAGTTTACCGCAGGTACGAAATCCTTGTGGTCAATATATTTCTTGACCTTCTGTAAAATGGTTTCTGGTATATGCTCTTTATCATATTCGAATAAACGTTTAATAAAATTTACATCAGCCATAATAGTTTTAGCTGAAGCCCAGCTCGGTCTGTATCGGATAAAAAAATCTTGATATTCAAATTCAAATTGTTTGTAAGCAATGAAATGTTAGTTTACTTGGCTCCTAATAGTATGCAGACGGCTTCCATGCAGAACTGTACTAAGGCTGGCGGTGTAGTAAATGATTTCAACTCATTGATATCTGCCTTCGACAAACCTTTTAGGGCATCTTCAGCATCCCTTAAAGCTGGCATAGCTATCTCTAGATCCTTATTGGCTTCGTCAGACATAGCTTTGCAGCTTTCTGCCTTCTCTTTAGCGGCAACCTCATCCCGTAATACTGCCTCTTTAACTTGATCCGCCTGCTTGGATTCAACGGCCAGCTTCTCCAATAATTGCTTCATAGTAGCTGACTTCTCATCAAGTTCTGGTACCATAATTTCTAGTTCTCTTTGCATAATTGCAATCTGTAAATTATAAGAAAGTGTTAATCGTATATTAAAATCTTAATTTATGCAATTTAGGGTAAGATTTCGATCGCACGTAAGCGAACTCAATTTCAAATCACACCTTTTGCGTGTATCACTTACGATATCATTCGTTTCCAAGATCTTATTTAAACCGTTAGTAATTCTTTTTCGTTTATTGATTATCTCTTGGGTTTTCACATTTAAGAGATTTTGATAAAGTTTAAGTAGTTCAAGATAACTGCTAGGCGTAGTATAATAGTGACGCTTCATTTCTTTATAAAATCTGATTGAGGCGTCTTCGACTGTCTAAAGGATATAAAAATTTAAGTTGCAATGAGTGTTTTGTTACACAAGCTATGTAATACCTTATGCATAAACACTGTAGTTGAGGCTAAAGCTTCACATTCTTCATTATTTTTCGTAATGACAGCTAATAATCCCAGTGCGACTGAGTACAATGCCTCAGTGGGCCAATTTGAGAACCAATCAATTGTGGTGCAATTAACCAGAGAAGGGAACATACGGCATCTTCGTCGAAAAGAGTCACCCACAGGTGACATAGACAAAACCACGTGTAAATTATTACGCACCCGATTTATAAAGAATTTATAGATACCATCCCGAGTACAACCCTTTAGAAATTTAAGATTTAATTAAGAATATTTTGATATTGGTGCGAACTGATTTACTTCTTTTTGAATTGTATTGCAATCCTCACGAGCATCAATTATAATTTTTTCGTATTCATCACCTTCAAATAGATTGGGAACTTCTCCAGAATTCAAAATATTATTGATATCCTCCAAAAATTCTTCTTCCACAATTTGTGAATCAATCATTAAGAATGTTACCGGCTGGTTGTCAATCTATAAATAATACCTATGTAAAACAATTACTTTGCAAAAATTTGGAGGTTTCTTTGCTTACTCCAGCTTGTCGATATATAATTCGTAGGTCTTCATGAAAACCATTGATATCATAATTGCGTTTTAATTCAATCTGCATGCATTTGTACTCATTAACGTGAGTTGCTAGCTTGGTTAATGATTGTTTACCCATACCAGCCACTCCCACTAGTAAGCCATTACCACGATCACTACGTAGTAAACGAGCTAACCGTACACAATGCTCCAAAGCATCTTGGAATAGTATCAAATACATTCTTTTGCCTGTCATCGAATTATAATCTTCAATGTAATCCATTAAAATGCTTTCCAATTTTTTATGATCTTTGATTTCTTCATAAATACGATCGGCGCGAGGTTTGCCGAATACCATAAAATCGCCAAAGAGTAAAGGAGGTTCATCGCGTTTACAAACCTCTTTTTTGAAATGTTTAAGACAGACGGCGTACATTAGATCAGTGAAAAGTTGTTTATCCTCGTTGTTTATTAAACGATCATGGAAAACACGAGTAGTTTCGTGATAGAATAAACGTAATATTTGAATTTCCATATTGTAGTATACGTTATTGGCCTGCAAAATTCCCTGTATGCACTTTGATAAATCTCTTAGATTAAATATATAATGGGATTTATTGGGTGTAGGCAACATTTCCTTTGCGATACGCATATAAACATCTACACACGCATTTACTATAGATGTTGATAGAGGACGAATAACCGAAGAAAAGTCACTGAGGAAACTGCAACGATTAAAGATAGAAAAATTTATCAAACTTTGGAAATTGATGTTGGTAGCTCACCCAGTAAGAATACCGTCGAAAATTTGTGTTAAAGTCTCGTCATTTGGTTTCGGTAACGCTAAAAGAGAAAAATGACGTACAAAACGTGGAGTTAGAGGGTTTCTACCACCTCCGGGTGGAGCGCAAGCGCAGCCCAGAACCACATCAATGATTTCCTTCCAGAAAAGTTTTTCCCTGTCATAGAAACCTTTGAAATCTAGAATTTGTCTAATTAGGAAGTAAAGTAGCGAAAAAATAAAAAAATAAATTCATTTAACTAATTTCCTTAAATAAAATATTACCTTAAGAGTTCTATCGCTGGTTGACTGCCGTAGGTGTCTAATTTAGGCATATTGACATCATCAATGAAAACTATGACAGTTTTGCCGATAGGGGCACCCAAGAGATTACGCTTACGTTTATCTAAAGGACCCTCGATCATTTCTTGGGTTCTATTACTGCTTGTTTGAGCTGAGAAGTTAATTTGCACCGGTATAACAGTGCCTTGCGAAAGTTTTTTAAGTGTCGATACAGCCAATACAGATTTACCTACGCCTGTATCGCCAGTAAACATGACTGGAAACTTTCTTGAGAATAACAAATCGGTTATATAACTAGGAATGCAAGAATAATCAATTGAATGCACTCTACAAAATGGAATACCATTTACCCATATTTTGTAGTGTCTACTGTGGGTACTTGCATATCGAAGTATTTGTCTTCGGGATTAAAATTGAAGGTATCTATAATATTGGACCATGGCTCCCATTTCATTGTCTCCATATTTACTCGGTAATCCCATAATGTACCAGTTGGGGGAAATCTAAATTACAAAAATTGCATTTGAATTTGTGACAAGAGAAACATTTAATTATTTCGACCTACGATATATGTTTTGCTTCGCTTAACATGTATTCCTTCAATAATATTTCATATTTAACTTTTTCTTCATCTCGAAAATTTGAACACAGCGACCATAATATTACCCACACGAACATTTTAGTTAGTAACGATTTGTAATTTTCTTCTGGAACATCGTACCAACGTATCTGTTCAATAAGGCTTGCCATGAGTTCCAGGCATAAAAATACCTTGGAACTGGTTACTTGATGTATCACAAAAGAGCCATGTTTGAAAGCCAGTCGAAGAAGTGTTTGAAAATGCGTAGTGAAGAGATCGTTTAAATATCCCAGCTGGTGAGATTGTATTTTCTTTTGAATGCCGCTTGTCATCCAGGTGTCAAGCAATGGTAACCAACCCAAGTCATCAGGATCAATGAAGACCATACCACAACGCGATACAGTAGCTGGGGATGCCTGTAGTAAATCTTGCACTTCAAATACCATATGAACCCAGGGTGTAAGCTTAATACGTTCCGAATTAGCAAGACAAAGCATTTTATTGTCGTCCAAAACTGTATTTAAATTTTCAATCCAGACAGCATCCACAGGACCATCATTAACAATCCATTGGTGAATTTCATCTATACAAGAGTATGTTTGCAGATTATTTTAATAAATTTTTGCGCTGCTTACCTTCTACGTTTACTGCAGTGCGGACCGCTAAACCCAATAAACCGTCTTGCCATTCGAATGTTTTGGGATCCACAAAGCCGTACAATTCATTCATAGATACGGCTTTTGGATTCATGCATTGTATAGTAACCGGCCTATAATTGGGACCTTTAACATCTTCCTCGTATAATTGAGTTAAAGCAAATTCCAATGCATGCAAAACTACAGATTTTCCACCGCCCGTGGGACCTACTAACATGACACCCCAGCGTACACACATTGTTTCATATAGTTGTATGCACTTGTGCATAGTAGCGTAAACAGGCTGTAGATTTTTCATTTCCAAACCTAATGCAATTGCTCTCTCTAAATCCGGGTAGGAGGATATTGGCAATTCCACACCCGGGAACAGATCACCCAATATGCCCAAAAATAATGTAGCGTCATCAGCCAAAAATTTAGGTATATTGGAATCTCTGAGGGCAGCAATCAAAGTAATATCTTCTCTTTGATCGGGTGCAGCACGCTTCAATGCACCAGCCATCACTAGCACAGACTTTACAGCTCGCATACCAAAATCATAATGGTTCTGTTGGCTAAGCTGTTCGCTACATAATTTATACATTTGCACCATTTTATGGGCCAAACTTTTAGGATCTTCGAAACCTTCTGAATACAAAATAACTTCGGCAATTAAGGCGTAATCAGGTACCATCATGGATATGGGACGGAAGAGGGCCTTCAGATTATCCGGCAATTCGGTACGTCCAGCATAGCCCGGATTCATGGTAATAAAGACTGCGCAAGATTTAATGAGTTTTATCTCACGACCCTCGAAAATGAACCTATTAAACAAAAGAAGGATGAATTCGATAACAAAAAATTTTAAAATTAACGAGTGCAACAAAATTACCTTTTGGCATTGATGACTTTAGCATTACGTATGGTTATTAATTGCTGTGCAATTACGGATAACACCTCAATATCTATACGATTGAATTCATCAAAACAGCACCATGCACCGCACTGCGCTAAACCAGAGAAAAAGCGGCCCATCATTTTATAGTCTAGACCGTCGGAACAATTGAAGACTACGCATTGCTTAGCTACCGATTTTGCCAAATCTTTCGTTGTCTCGGTTTTTCCAGTACCAGCCGGTCCAGCTGGTGCTCCACCCAAATCCATTTGTATAGCACCCATTAAACAAAGGTAACAACGATCAGTTAATGGAGTCAATACTAATACTCCTCCGGCGCCTAGATACTCATAGTAATAGGGTATATTAGCTGAGGCCATACGTGAGTACATAGTATCTGTTTCAAGAGACCAATAGAAACGTAACATCTTCAGCCAATCAAAATCGTTACTGAAAAAAGAGTAGAGTCTACTTGAAATTTTTTTATTAAATAGCTAGAAATTACAACTTACGATTTATAAACTTCTTTCGTTATGAGCAAATTCACTGAGTCTTTGGCATGTACATCTATCGTAATTAAAGCTGTCAAAACTTTACGAACCAAACTTGTTATGTCCTTACGCGTAAGAGCGGCTAATGCTGCCAAATTTTTCAAACATTTCTTTTCGAATTCTTTCATTTTATCCGATATAGTTTTGGAAGACCATTTGGGATTATCTATAATGTAATGAATATCCGCAGCCCATTGTTGTTGTGATACGGTCAAGGCCACTTGATTGGGATGATCTTGGAACCAAATATCCCTTTCTTTATTGGGATAACATTGATAGCCGAAACGCATAGCTCTTTTAACTGAAGCAAACATGCCCTCTTCAACTTTACTGAGCCATTCTTCGACGGCACCGCGAGCTTTTAAACCTTTTTGAAAGAATAACTTTTCGCCTTCCGGCGACATGAATGCTAAAATATCATTAGTTGGTACCGTTCTTCCGGAACCGTCATCTTTCTGCCCAAATTCCAAACGATATATGGCATCAAAGCATTTGCGCAAGTGGGGTTGGACAGCTTGAGGAACTCGGGTTTGAGCGAGTATTTCCAATAGCTCATCATTAGACAAAAAATAAAATCTAAATTCAGAAGAGAAAATTCTATTTTGTTTGTTGTATAAATCATTTAAAATAATTTCTAACCTTGGAAATACGACACGTTTCACCTCTAGATATGCTTCCAAACCACGATTTATTAAGTCCAGTAATCTATTATTTTCCTTTAAAAGAAGGTAATTTTCTGTGGAAGACATCACAGGTAGAGCCAATGCAACTTTTTTAGCTGTTCTCACCATATCCTTAAAACTTTTGTCCACTTGGAAAAACATTTTGGCTTCTTGAGGCAATTGTCGTTGAATATCAGGTGAGGCAAAAATGGCCTCTAAATAAATCCAAGTTGTTTGACATTCTATCCACAATTCTGAAGAAGAAGCATAATATGCGCATATAATACATGCATTTCAGTTAGAAGGAGATTTCACCTAAAGTTTTGCCAAATTGATCTAATTGTTCCAGCCACTCATCGACTTTATGTTTGATAGTGCCTACATATTTGGATGCAGCAATCGTATTCATATTAACCATGGAATCATCCAAAACGGTCTGCAATTCCTCTTGGCCAGCCAGAATGAACACATCTTTCTGGTCATGATGACTAACAATTGCCAGTTCTTGATCTTTCCACACGCCTTCAACTCCTTTGAGCATAGTTTCAAGTTGAAATTCTCCGGTTGCTTGAGACGAAATATCCATTAACGCCGCTGTTATGGTTTCATCAAAAGCATGTGCTTGTTCATATGTAGAAATTAGAATGTTCGGTTCTTGGTAAAGTTTACGACCCAAAATTGCTTCAATTTCTGTCCAATGACGCTAGAAAATTATAACATATTATAAAATACCTTCACCATTGCAATTTAATAATCGGTTTACAAACCGGTCTGAAATTGGGATTTCTTAAATAACCAATAACGGGTAATTTCAATTTGAACTCTTCTGCGGCTGCTCTCAGCGCTGGCACAATGTTATTCTCAGGTAAGTATTTTTCAAATTGCATGCAATTTTTAATAGTTTTTACTGTTAAATCATTTAATTCAGAAACAGATAATGAATTGAATTCGGATGTGGTCCAGCGACTGTAAGCCGTTTCCCATTCGATAAGAGAATTGTGCAGATGTTGACGTAAACGAATTTCCGAGAAAGCCATATCCATTTCCTCATACTTAGTTATATCAATCTAAAAAAGGAGCGATCGTAAGTTTATTATGATCCGGGGGAAGGAAAGTTTTTCACCTTGAATTTCTTTTGATAACCAATGTATTCTGCAGCTTTCTCGTGTAAAATGTTTAATTCTTTCAGTAGAGAATCCAATTTAGAAAGAACTTGCGGACGAGGTGTTTTTTTCTGGAATTGAAGCAATCAAAATTAATTCTAATGGACACATAATAAAAACTATTAACTAAATATATATTTAACCAAAGTATAGTATTCATTCTATTTGCAATAACAAGTAATGCACATAAAGGCGTAATTATATTGAGGTGTAAGTTAAGTTTATATAAAAAATACTTGGTTTACTATTTATTGGTAGATAGTGATATTGATTCCGATACGATTTTCGTATCTTATTAGCAAAAAACATAAACTTACGTCAAGCAATTTAGGATCTAATATCTGAACGTAAATTTCATGAGTTTCCTCAAATATTAATTTTATATCCTCGTTCATCTTTTCTTCTAACTTTTTAATGAATTGTGGTCGCTTCGCTTGTATTTCTTTCAATTTATCAAACGTACGATTAACCATATCTTCACAATCCATATAATCCTCTTTACGATCATGATCAATAGGTATTGAAAAATCTTTGATAATCATAAAAAGATCATGAGCGTAATCAACGTCAGCGAATAATAGTCGCATTTCTTCTTCAATTCCCTCTAAGAGACCAATATGGCTAACAATTTCTAAAGTTGTTTCTGGTTCAGCGGTAACACGCAGTAAAACATCACGAGTATTATCAACAATACGTTCCACTTCATCCACGGCCAGCCTAAAGAGATGATAAATTATAATATAACTACACTGATTGCTTTTAAATGTTATTATCAGATTTTTAGACTCACCGCGGTAGATAAGTGGCTAAAACACTTTGTAATCTAACGCATACTGGCGTAACCGTTTCTTTGAAACTACCTTGCATTAGCTTCAAGAAGCCCAAATTGACTATCGATAACATGCCATCCAAGGCTTTAACATTGTTACAATAACGATCACAATAAGCACGCAAAGCTTCAAGGTCTAAAGAAAAAAAACCAAAAAGCAAAGAAAACAAAGCATTTTATTACGGTGCAATGTTATAAGAAAAAAAGAGAAAACGTACCTTTTTCAGTTCTTATGGTATTTGGGTCGGTACTAGTATCAATTTCATAATTAAGACGTATAGTCTCGAAACGGTAGGCATAAAGTTCGGCCTTCTCATATGCTTGACGTATAAATGTATTAATAAGTTTGCTATATATATATATATATATATATTCCGATCGTGAAATGGTACAAACAAAAAATAAATAAATAAACTTGAAACATACAGAGCATCGTATAAGATATAATCACCGATTGATTTGAAAGTTAGGATCCGTACGTAATAGAAAACTTAAATCAGGTGGTATTCCAGCTAAACGTTCTTCTTGTCTACCCATTATAGATGGTCTAGAAACAAATGAAGAAGAAAATTAAAAATGAGTAAAGAAGAAATTCACAGAAAACATTTCTACGCACTCGGTGAACTGCAAATAGGCCTTGTCATCCGTAAAGTTATCAATTTCAGTCACGGTTTCCAATATTAAGGTACATATACGATTGAATATATGTTTCATAATATCTCTAATTAGAGAAGAAGAAAAAAAAGCAATGAAAACTATTTCAAAATTTAGAAGCGATGTTTTTACTTACTCTGAAGGCTCAATATCTATGCGATCTGGTAACAAGTGCAAATTGGCTATAAAAAATGGGCTCTAAGATAAAAGAATAAATGACAAATAAATAATTTACGAAAAATTAAATTATTTATTCTATTACTGTTAAAATACAGTTACATTTAAAATTTTACAATATTTTTGTTATAATAAATTGAAGAAACACGGCAATAATTGACTGCCGATCAAAAAGAAACTTTTCATTAACTGTACCCTTAACTAAAATTAATTTTCGGTTTTCGATTCTTTCATCACATTTTACATTTTTTTTTTTTTTTTTTTGGAAATCGCGTAATTTTCAAAGATTTGCAATTTTGAGCACCGATGCCCTTGTGTATTGCATTTCACGGATTCAAATTTTTAGGTTTACATCTATCGACACAGTATCATAGCGAACCTGAAAGCTGTTACTATGAAAGATCAATTTTGATAGAATATCTGAATAATTTGGAAACTCTTAAAACCCATAATACTGCTTTAATATTAAATAACAACTTTTAAGAACTTTATAAGTGAAATAAAAGTAGAAAAAATATCGTAACGTAACCTCAATATAATTGTGTACTTCATTAGTCTCTTTAACGCGATGATAACTTTTTCACTTGTTCTCTTCATCAAAAAGAGAAAAAAAAAATCTTATTAAGCCCATTTGACGGTTATCCCAGACTGAGTCTAAGACGAAAAATATAATCTTCTTCTTATGATGGTCTTACCTGAGGAAAATCTTCCGGTCTCTCGACCTCTAGTTGTTCGTGTAAAGTTAAATTTTCCATTAATAACTCTTTGCTTGGACCTGCAATATCATGAACTTCCATCGCTCTAGCTAAATCATAAAAGCTGTGACATGTAACTTTAAATAACATATGATACATAAGACAGTCGCAGTAGCTAAGAAAGCTGAAAACATTTTAAGATTTAATAAACTTATCGTCAGTTAGATGCTTATAAAAAAAATAATCTAAAAAACATTACTTAGAAAGAATTCTGCAAAAGTTACGTTTGCGTGCACGGTCCATGAAACTCATGGCGTCTCGCATTTTCTTAATCGATGGATAAAAATTGATTTCATCATCGGGAAAAAAGCCGCGTTCTGTTATAGCCGTTAAGCATGCGTCATCTAAATACGAAATCAAAATGTAAAATTAACGTTTAAGACCCAATCACAAACATATCATCATACATAATTGTTTTTTTGTTCTCTCACGAAATTCATGGAATGTAGCACGTAATTTTTCATAGATTTTCATATGGATTTCTAGAAAATAGAACGGATGCCACTCTTCAATGACTATATATAAAAAATAAGAAACGTTATTATTAATAATAATAAAAAAAAAAAAATTAAACCAAAAAAAAAATACATTTTCCCATTACTTACCGGTAACATTTACGAAATTGCTGCGTTGCAACACCACCAACTCAGCACGTAATTTTAGAATGGCACTTGCAAGGGGGGGTATAGCTATTAATAAGTGATCTTGGAGATACGTTTTAGCTTCGCCTTGTTTTTTCCACTTAACCGTTTTCTCCCATACCTTAAATCCCTTCCATACGCGAAAAATCGCAAACGTACGTATCTTAATAATGCTTAAAAATTGCTGAAACTCTTGCTGCCATTGCAGTAAAGGTGTAAAAAAATTCTCAGACAAATGCCAATAAGTGACACCGTGACGGCTCATGGTAAAATACAAGTGTTTATTAGGTAAATCATCATAGGTGAACTCTCTTTTCGTACAAGGAAAAAAAAGGACATTTTTAATGATAACTAAAAAAAAAAAACGAAAACAATCCAAATTTACTTACTTTAAACTGTATGGTGTAAAATATTCACTGGTTTTTGGAAGCATATAATTTAAATATATAAAGCGATCATCTGGCATGTCACGCATACGTTCAACAATAACGTTCAAATCAGGTATTAAAGATGCTCCGGTTTTTATAGTGTGCGCGCTTTCGCGATCATAAATTGATTTAATAGCACCCTGCTTGCCAGATCGTTCAAAATGTCTGGGACGCTCCCGAGGCTTTTCGCTAATCCTCTCTGTAAATTTGACCGACATTTTCAATTATTTTACGGTCCCGATTAAATACTATTTATTTATTCCAATTCCTTTTTATTGTTGCTTTTTTTTATCTATATATTTTTCCTTTTGTCTATTCAGATCCTTAAATGAAGTTCATGTGTGATTAAAAAAATTTTTTCTTTATAATCATTTGATTGTTGAATAAACTATTTTTTTTTCTTTTTTTTTGATTTTGTTATAGCAACGAAATTACTATCATTTATAAGTGCAGTGTTTCGAAATTTTTCAAATTATTAGTCATAGGGCTACTCTGTTATCTTTTATAGTTTGGAATAAGCCCATAACGCCTTTTAAACATCAATTAAATATTTTTATAGCTATAATAGCCGGTGTATTACACTTTAATAATAATTTTTAATATTTCATGATGAAAATTGGTCCGTATTATGATTGGAAATGATAAGGGGAAGAGGCAATGAGTCGAAATCGTCCCACTCCAGAATATTATATCTGATCAAAGAAAAGAACAATTTTCTTCTTGAATAAATGTCTCGCGAAATTGGAAATGATATATCGTAGTGTTAGTTTTATATATTTAGTTTAAGTTTTATTATTATATCTTTAATCTGCCCCAAAACCACTATAAAAACTAAGACATTTAATTGAATTAATAAAAGGAGTAGAAGGTAGATCCATTTTATGCATTTATTCTTTGGAGAATTAACCATATGTAGCAATGTAATAATATTTCTTTTTACTATTTTCAAAAAGAATTTCTTTTCTCTTTTCTTTTTTTTTTTATTTAAGTTTACAGACTGTGGCCTCGATACGTTTAATAAAATTATTTATAAATATAAAAACAATATATTTACGTTAGTTCACATTACTCTTTGATGGTTGTTTTTTTTTTCTAATATAAATGCAACTCTGCAGGAAATTGTTACGAGTTTTCTTGGTTACACTCAATACTAATGCAAATTTGTCTCGAGCGACCAAATTCGCGCGTTCTTAATTCTCGCCTCATATCATAGCGAGATTTAATAAAAATTTTTATAATTACTCTCTAGACTTTGCCAAATACTCCTTTTATCTATCTCGTAAAAGATTTATTTCATTAGTACATCACCACAAAAAAGTTGCATACTTTCTTGATTATGGCAAAAATTAGCCAAAGTAAAAAGTTTACAAAGGACGTAAACAAAAAGTATAATGGCACGGTTCACTTCTCTCTTTAGTGCGGTTCAGTTCTCTCTAAAGTACGGTAGTCCATATTTAAATGTTTACGTTGCATACTGTTGAGCGTAAAACAGTGATTTGAGGCTCTCTTATGGTCTTTACAACTTTTTATTATACCCACCACCGAAGGTGAAGGGTATATTTCAGGTCGAACCGGTTATAGTCCCCTCCCGCTCACCACATTTCAATTAGTATCTTTAACTCTCAACCCATTTGAAAATTAAAAATAAAAAAAAAAAAATATAAAATATGAAATAAAAATTTTAAATTTCCTTTTCTCTGTTTAATATTTGATATATTTGTTAAATGATAAGAGCGGTATATGTGATTGTGTGACCAAATTTTTATTTAATTTTACCTGCGTTATTACATTTGTAGGGAATCAACAAAGTTATGTGAGCTGACTTTACATTTGTTGTCTAAGATAATTCACAGTGAAACTTTAATACTAACACTCGTTTTAAGAGTCTTGCGATTGTTCCTGATGAGTTGTCTTATCTACTCTTTTCCGATAATATGTGAAATATTGCAGGGGGTTACTAATGCAAATTGCAAAGTGACATATATCTTTTCATATCAATTTTGGTGTAACTTTCCCATGTGCATTATCACTGACCATGAAAAAAGGAAAATTACCGTCACAATCTCTAACAAAGTTGTATTTTAACGCAGAAAGTAATTATCAAATCGATGGCGTAATAATGTTACGACGCATCTATGTTCATGTTAAAGCATCATCATTTCAATCTAAAAATCAGTACGTGCTATTCCGCTGAAGTGTGGACAACATGCTTCTTTTACGTTATAACCATGTCAACCTTTTTGCTAACAAAGCAGGATTCTTGGGAAGCGATGCTTTTTTGTTTTAATTTGAAAAGGAGTGCAGGTGATGGACATCGATTGCTATGTGAAGCATGTGGTGGAAATGCTCCATCAATAAAAACTTGTGAGTACTGGTACCGGCGTTCTCAAAATGGCGATTTTGATATCATTGACATAGAACGCGAAGGGGCGACATAGAACGCGTTTGACGACACTGGGTTGGAAGCATGATTGGACCAAGAGGAGTTCGCTATAACGATATCAAATCGTATAAAACTAAAAAATTTCAAATAAATGGATATTATTTTTTCTTCTTATCCCTTCAATTTTTCTTTTTCGATTTATTTATGTGCAAAGCATGATAAATGGTTAAAAGTTTTATTTGAAGGCGATAAAATATGTAAAACTTGATAAATACATACGATCTTAGCTGAACAAATTTTACAATTAACCTGATAAGCGGTACACAAAGAACTAGGGTTTGCAATCTACAGAATATACTGATCTACAATACATTCATGCAAAGATTTCACAAATTCACGTAAAGAGTGAATATAAAAATTGATTCCAAAGAGATAATACTACCGCTTATACATTTACTTATATCTGCCTGGTTTCCCAATGACTCATATTGATGAAAATTCAATTATTATTATTTAACTTTCTTTCGTGCAATTTAACATTGAAAATTAAAAGGCATGGTCAAAAGTAACAATAAAAAACGAATTTTATTTACTTTCAGATATTACGACATCATATGAAAGATATCAACTTTTTTTATTATATTTCGATATATATTCTCGTTTCATAACTAAAATGTATTAAAATCTAATGCATATAATTTACTTTTTATATTTTAATTTTTCCTATAGCTTTGACAACAAAAGTTTAGTTACATATTTCATAAATAAAAAAAAGTACGTTTCACTTCAACTCATTCCTCTGCATTCCGTTTGTTTTTACTTTTGTTTCTATTGCTTCATTTCTGTCGATAACTGCAACTAATTTTATAAAATAATATTTTGAGAAATATTTACGTAAAGATTTAATATAAAGCTAAGCTTCTAAAAGTTAAAATTTACGTCTAAGTTAATGTATTAATTATTTACATTCGTGTAGGCTTTCATAATTCGCTGCAAAGAAGATTTTACGAAATGTTGAATGCAACAGCTCAACAAGTGAAAGATTTGGACAATGCCGAGGAAGATAAGGAATTTATTAACGTTAGGAATGATAATGAAGACCTTACAGAAACTGATGAATCTCTGTTAGCAGTATTGGATTTTATAAAAACCGAAACTGAATTTCAAGCTCACGATGTTATCGCAGCAAGAAGATCAAATCCAATAAATCCATGCTTTGGAGAAAACGTAAGTGTTCCATGACAATAATGTCATATACCGAATAAAGGCAGCCCCTTCTGGTATCGAACCAAAGCATCAAATTTTACCGAATTACGAGTGCACAGATGCTAATTAAAAATTACTGAATTTATTGTTATGTCAGTGTCACAATATCGTAAATAAGCGTTAACGTGATTAATTATTAACGTTCGTATAATGCGCTGTTACTGTACTTATTATTTGAATGTATTGCAAAAATCCCAGATCTGTTCCACTGAGGTGTTTCTGCTTGAATTAAATAAAAATTTGAACTATATTTAACATGCTTTTGTATAAAAATTCAGATAGATATTTACAGTTGTTTTCAATGCATTTATAAAGTTAAATACATCCAAAATGAAAGTTAAAATCCTACTTCCGGGAATTTTGTTTTCCCGTACGTTCCTCATTTTGTTCCTCTAGACACTGACAATATTAAATAAAGGGGTGGAAAAAACTTCCGCAATAACATTAACAGTGAAATGTCAGCCTCTGAGCCCTATGTCTATTCAATTTTTCGAAGAAATTCGTGATAATCTTACTGGTCCATGTGGCCCAATTATGTCACGTCCTTCTTTATTGAATGAAAATCACGATGATTTTCTTTTGAAGAAAATTGTCCTTTCAGAGTTAAACAGAGAGTTAAACACATCCAAAGATCCCCCCTTGCTGTATTTAACTTCTGCACATAACCTTAATATTAATCAATTAACATTTTAGTGATTTTCGAAAATATTGAGATGATAAAGAGGTTTAAGCATTTTTCATGTGAAATTATGTAAATTTTGAATTTTTTAAACTAACAAAAAGCTTCGGTAAGTCATATATATTATTTTTGTCTCTGTCACTGCTTGTTTTGGTCCCGTTTAAAAAAATTGATATACGGAACGAAAACTTGGCAGCCATGTATTCTTAATTTACGGGAACTGCTCAAATGTAAAAATATTCGTGGCCTAAAATTGCAAGCGACTGTTACCTACCACCTGTAATAGTGATCAATTTATGGCTTTTTTAAAAGGCTCATTTAAAATTTGCAAAAATGATCCGATCATTTCGTCAATAAATATGCTAAAAAACGAAAACGAAAATATAATTGGACGCTCTTTTATATCGAAGATTCATATCAAGGGCGCACATGATTTTCTTGTTGTTTTTAACAAAAAAATGGAACTTACGATTGTGTTGATAGCTGTTTCAATTAATGATCCAAGCCTAAGTTATCTACGTTTTCTGTTTGTTTTTGTAGGATAGAACGTGTATTAGATTTGTCGTATATTTTAATTACAAAGATCGGGGAACCAATAAAGTAAATATTGACGCAGAATATTTAGGTTCACCTTTTATAATACCCATATTGGGATATCAAAATTTTTTGGGAGTATAAACTTGATTCTTTTGACTTTAGATAGTTTATATGCAAAACTCTTTCGCTTTAAATAGATAATCTATAAAACTCGGCTAAATTCACAATGTGTAGTAAAGCTATACACGTCTATCTTTTTCCTAATTTACGGTATCCAAATGTTTTTAACAACTTGAAACTTGTTCATAAGTTAATCCTTATTAAAGTATCCTCGTCAAACGTTAATATCAAGGATGTTTCCCCACAAGCTTTCGTCGGCAGCTTACATAAGATCAAGGATATACATATGGTCTTAAGTTTCTGTAAGGATGACACGATGATACAAATTTTATGATCCTGTTGATTACGTTCGGATATGTATATAAAGAACTCTATAAAATGTTTTTTTTGTTCTTGATCAGCGCAAAATAAAAATTCTTTGTAACTTACGTTTAATTTGCCACGCATGACAAACAAAATGGGAGTTTTTGTTATGTAGTAAGTGGGAAACAAGGACAAGATTTATATAAATACCGATTTTAATGATATAAAATTTTGTATTCTTTTCAGTTTCAGAAACTTTTGCGTACAGAAGTTGAAAACAATCTAGCTGTAGAAAGAAGAGAATTGTCGAATACCTTCAGAGCAGCAGAGGACTTAAAACAAAAAATGTGGCTAGCGGATCATAATTACGCATATACACCACAAAATTTCAAATGTCCTATATCAGTAGAAGATTTTCTAAAATTAGCACAAGTAGAAAAAGAGGCACAAAACCGACAAATTGAAGGAAAACAGAATGTAAAACTGGAAAGCACTTGCAAAAATCGAAAAACACAATTGAAAGAGGAACAATTATTGAGTGCGTGCTGCTCAAAACGTACCAATAATTCTAAAAAGTCATTAAAACGAACCTTTAGTCCTGAAATCACAAGCAAATCATTATATGAAAGTTCTGTTGATTCTAAAGGTGTATTGAAAATTAGGAAACCGGACTTGATAAATGTACTGTTGAAAGAAACAATGAACGCAAACGATCACTCTGAAAGTAACGTAGATAACTGTAAGAAAAGTAGCGAAACGCAATCAATGCAATTAAAACTAGAAACCAAAAAAACAAGAGGAGAAGTAAATGCTAATTTGGAATATGCAAAAAATATTGTTGAACCGTTAAAGTATACGAATTTAAATATTCGATCCTTAAAATCTCATTTGGCTCAGTTCGAAAGAGTACAAAAACAACAAAAATCAAGTACCAAAAGAAAAAGGCAAAATACGGATCATATTACTTCACCATTAGGCAGCAGTCTAAATCTTACTACTTCAACATGCTCAGATTTATCTAAATATATTGAAAAACCATTACAAAACGAGAAAGATAAAAACATATTATGCGGAGTTTCATCTATTCCGAATGTTTCGAATAGTTTTTCACAATTGAAAATAGAAACGCAGGAGCGAGTGAGTCCTTTAAGAACTCAAATAAATATAAGTGATGACCTAAATAGTAACAGATATGAGAAGGCTACTACGCGTTCAGCAAATACGAGTTTTACGCCTACAGCCTTTTTAAATTCACGGCCGAATCTGATCACATTTTCTACGAAGTCTGTACCTAAGACTTATTTGAATTCATCTAACTGTTGTATAAATCAAATTCCTACCAATAATTCCAATGAGGGAAGAATTTCAGCCACTGTTAAATTAACTAGAGCCAACAAGCCTGAGAAGAATCTTTGCTTCACCGGTGAGCGTAAATTTAAAAGTAATAAAAAACAATCACCGGATTTGTCTATGAAAACAATAGCAACTTTACAAACAAGCTCTTACTATAAAGAAATGCGATCGCGTCGAACGCAAGTTCCATTACATATCGAAAACAGTACCAAAAAATATGTAAATGAATTGCTTCCCGTTAGCAATCATTTAACAAGTGCCAGTAACTCTGTAGCTTCTAGTAATTTCCAACTCACCGATCCACGAGAAAAAGCTTCTTTGAAAAAGTCTGAAATTTCATCTACGGAAACGCATTCTAGAGAAACAGCGCCACCATTAATGGATTCACCGAAACCCGTTGCTCAGAGTGGCAAAAAGAAACAAGTAAAGAGAAAATCAAATTTTACGGAAGTTATCGAATACGCTATAAGAAATAAATTGGTAGATTATAAAAAGATTATATCCATACAAAACAATGAAGATTTTGACGTTATAATTAATTTATACAATAAACAACGAGAAGGTGGAATCAAGTATGCAAACAATAAAAGATCGCGTAGAAGGATTTCGGCGCGTGTTCGTTATGTAAGTAATAATAGAAGGAGAAAAATGAACTCAACTTTCATTTTATTACAGAAACTTCAAATGAATGACCCGATTTTTCGAAATATTGAAGGAAATGAATCATTAAATGACGATGAAAAAATGCCAAGATCTAGCGAAATCGATAAGATTCCGACAATGGCCAAGGAAACGTTGGAATCTCCGAAGTCTCACACTCCGTTAAAAAAGGCTTTATATTTTGCTTTGCATAGCGGTTTGATTACATCGGACGAATTTAACAAATGTCAAGATACAGAAGAAAATTTGCAGGCGATACTTTCAGTATTAAATGAAAAAATTATAAATAATTTGGAAATGTATCAGAAAACTTTAAAAATGCGAAAAATGATGGTTAACGGCTTAGCAAAAGTAAGTAAAATTTAGTATATAAGTCAATTAAATGTAACTTTTTTCTTCCATTTTAAAATGATTTAAGTATTTAGCGGAAATCAAAAAACAAAAAGGTTAGAAGAAAAATTAAAAATTTCCCGGAGATTTCGATAAAAAAAAAAAATGTGTGTGTGTGAATCTACTATTATAAAAATAGAAAAATCGGAAAAATTAAAATTTCATAAATTTTAAAACTCAAAGGAGATGTTTAAAGTTTCACAAACTGTCATGTTGTAGATATATGTTTTGTTATATATATCTATATATATACGCTAAAGAATCTCGCCATTGGCAACGTTGATGATGCAAATGATTAGATCTAAGATTATTATTACTTTTTATATATTTAATAATATTTTAAGTCACATTTTCGTCTCTTTCTGTGTAGATAATAATAATTTCATATTCATTTTATAGTATTGCAGGAAAAACGAGGAAGACAATCTGAAAAATATTAATAACAAATTGGAGTTCACAAATGTTCATATAAATCATTCGAACAATAAATCTAAAACGAATACCTTATCAAGTAATTCTCCTTCGTTTAACTCCTCTAACTCCTCAATGGACCATATAAATGAACAGGTGCAAGATATGCTATTGAGTGAAGAAGAAATACCATATTTTATTATGCCCATACCGAATTGCGGGCAAAGTGATTGCGGTGCTGTGGCGGAAGTATAATTTCCCTTAAATATTTTTACAATCTTCTCAGAAGCATTGTATATACGTCTCATTTGGCTTTTTTTTTTTCTTTTTTTGTTATAAATTTATATATATTTCACGTTATAAAATAAAAATGTGTTTGAATAATCAACTATTCCTGGCAAAAATTTCGTTTAATAACGTTCGTTGATATGCGAAAAATGTGCTGTTTTATCAAAAAAAATTTTCATTGAGATTTGTAACTTCGATAACGATTAACGAAGAACTAATAACAGGCATATCCCTTCATCTTTTAAAAATGGGAAAACTGAACGCAAGATCGAAAATACATTCGAAGAAAACGCGATTGCGATTTGCTAAATTTTCGCTGGCTACTGTGCGCTAGTAGATGCTTCATTCAATTACTAGTAATTTAATCAATTGATACCGGCACTTAACGAATATCGGAAATCATAAGAATCAGAAGAAACGTTGATTGAGGTGATCGTTTGATACTTTATGCAATATGAGGAATTAGTATAAAGACTTAATTTATATAATATATTTCAATATTCATTAGGTGCTTTTTCTATACAATGTTTAGAGAATAAGAAGACATAGATTATATCACAGTGATCTTCCATTAAGCTGAAAACTTCTCTAATGCTGGGATCGCCAAGCGTAGAACGTAAATGATATTTATCACTGGGAAATTTCAAATGCCCAATAACTGAGATTTCATTCTTTATAACATAGAGATTTTATATGTTCAACAAATGCAGAGAATATGTATTTTTTATTTAGATGGAAAACAAAAGTTAAACCAAGACAAAATCGTTTCCTTAGCAATTTGGTATTGAACGTAGCATAAGTTGGTTAGAGAATAGAAGCAAGATTTTATATCTTTCTACTTGAAATAATTACAAAATGTCCTATATTGTTTGCACTTAAATTAGAAATATATTATTTTTCTAGAGTAAAACAGTATTCCAATACACCAGCAGGCAATTTCTTGTCTTTAAATAAACTTTTATTTAATGCTAATACAATTTACAACTTCAATTATTTGAACCTATTTTTTAATTGAGATTAGTTTTTTCTCTGCCGACTATTTTATACAATGACTTAAATTTGGTTTCTTTCTTTTTAAGTTAGTTCAAAATCTCGCAATAAATTCACTGCTTAGCTAGGTTATTCCCACTTGTGATAATTTTCATTTTGACTTTGGTAAAGAAATCATTCTAATTTTCTTTAACAATCCATTTCGGTTCCAATTAAAAGATAGGAATGGTATATAATGAAATTAACTTTCTACTTTATATAAGTGTGGTGGTCGATGGCAAAACTTATATCTAAAGTACATAACTGTAATACATTTTTAGTTTCGAACAAACAAAATAGAATGAAACAAATATTGGAACGAAATAAGTTACACTATTTCCTTAAAATTAAATTGGTATATTAAATAGGTAGGTATACGATAGACAAAATAGTAAATCTCCTATTAGCGATATTACAACTAAAAAAGCGGCAAATTTACTAATACAGCTACAAAAGTCAACTATCAAAAGGCAACAATAGTCTCATTCCATTATTTTAAAAATTAAACAGCAATTTACTCATAAATGTATTACGAAACTTTTAAGATATCAAAAGGGCTCTAATCATGTAAATTTTTGATGTTCGCTTTCCGAAGGCAACAACAAATGTTTCGGGTAATGTATCTTGTACTAAAGTTTTAGTGCCTGGCAATGTCTGGTAGTCCTAATTATGCAAGGGCAAGTTAAAGGTTCATGCATGCTAAATTAGTAATCTTCTGGCACGTGATTTTTTTTAGGTTTGATTTTTTGTCCCATCTGTTTCTTTTAGTTTGGTTAAGTCAGTTAGCTTATTTAAAGATCGAAAATTTAAATATTAAAATTGAAATTAATATATTGATAGTTGTGATAACGGTATGATGAATATTTTATTTTATAATTTATTTGATTTTATAATATTTTTGCGTTGGATTAATTCATAAGTTTCGATTCAATTCATCAGTTTTTTTATCCTATTTTTAACTATTTTTCAAGTAGGACATTTTACCTGCAATTAAAACACAAATAATTTTAAGGTTTTTAAAACGTATTCTGCATTAATTCAAAATATCAATTATTACTAATAATTGAAAAAGAAACCTGATTGCATTTAATTAATAACATCAAATCGTTCAAAGAAAAATTAAACAAATCTACATATGCAGTCATGTGAATTCGCCGCTATGATTCGTATGAAATTAAGCTAATAAACAATTGTTTTAAAGTTATATTAATTTTTGTCTTTGTTTATGTATTATGTTTTGTGAAATTTTGTCTTCAAATTCCAAATTGTTTGTAATTAGGACTAACTGCTGACATTAATAAAAAAGGAAAAAAAGAGAACAGGATAAATAGAAATTGGACTGAATTTGAATTATACTTATTTGAAAATAGTTCCTGTCTATTATTCTCAGGTACTGCGGATCGAACAAATATTTGATGAGAGACCACAAATAGTGCTTCCTCATTAAAAATATAAATCTTTAATAGTTACGAAATATGAAAAAGAAATTAAAAACTAAAGGGATGAAACGAAATTGAATAATTTTGAGATGTTGCATTTCTAAATTTCTATGATGTTATAAAACTGGAACCTGATCTATTTGTGCCGTTAAGTATCGTTTGTTAATACACGTTATGCCATTCAGTCCTCTCATTTTGCCATTCAGTCACCTCCCCGTGCCATTCAGTCACCACCTCGTGTCATTCAGTCACCACCTCGTGCCATTCAGTCTTCATATTCAATAACATCGATAAAAATTCACACTTTGCAGGGTGGAGGCCTAAGACTTAAAATTGAATTTAGAAATGTTTTGCATAAACTATCATATACGCGGATGGAAAGTGACAATAGAGAAAATAACAGTCCTAAGCTTTTACTTTATTTCTACTTTGTTTCTCGTTTAAAAAAAATGTGATATAATATTATTCTGAGTGCTTTCGTGAAGTAGTAAACACTGAAAATTTAGCAAAGCTAGACATTGGTAAAATATGATGTATTTTCCACAAACACTTTGAATAAAAGCTTTCATTCTTTCAATATATAAGACGCAGGGTAATAAGTTGACATATAATCATTATATGGGCTAATTTAGAACATAAATTAGTTCAACCATCAAATTGTAAATGTAATACAAAATACTACAATTTTTGACATTTAAATGTATAGGAAAAAAACCATTTCAATAGCATTATATTTCTTACTTCAATTTCAGTTTTTTTTAAAGTTAATTCTGAAAGAATTCTCACGTACTTGACTATGAATAAGAATTTATTTGCGTGATTTAAGTCTTTAAATTGTATATCTGCTAAAGAGCAAGTAAATGCATATTGAGGTAGGAGACGAACAAAGGACAACCTGAAATTGATCAAAGTTATCCTGCTTGGGGGAGTAATTTCATATACAAACATTTTGCTATTGACAATCTCCTATTAGTATTTTCAGATAATTGATCAGCTGTTTGTTTCGAAATTTTTACCAGTTTTCGTTTTACCTACTTTAATGGAAAATTTTATATGCACCATTTTTGACTTTGGAAACTGTGTATGATTCAAAGTGACATATTTTAATGAATTATTATCATGAAACAACAAGAAATTATATGTTCAAACAATTCATGAACATGTCACGAGATAACCTGGAATATTTATAATAATTTTTAGTTCGAAATTTATATTCAAACCTTATCTTTGACCATTGACCACAATTAAAAATGCTTGAGGTAATTTTCAGCTTTCTCTCTAATTTAGTGCCTACGTGAACCTTAACAGTACAAATTACTCAGGGACAAACCATGATAAATTGTTTAAAATGCGCGATTTCCGAATAAAAATCTAAATTTAATATATCACCATGTGATCATTGTCGATGATATATGTAAAAATTTATTATTATTTAATAGTTAGCTTTTAATTAGATCAGTAAGATTTTTAAAATTTTTGCACGTTCTGTTATAGATTATTTATTAGTTTGTTGTAACGAACTTTTATTTTCAATTGGTTTCACTTGCCTGTTTGTCGCTTTTAATTTCTTTATTTTCATTTTTATATTATAACTACTTTCAGTTCTATCCTTAGAACATTGTTGAAAAACTTGTTTACTTCACGCTCAACTCTGTTTTTTAGTTATTTTGTCAAAAAGAAAGTTTTTTTTTCCTACTCAAAAATTACAAATTAATAGAGAAAATATTTGTTAAATAGCAGACGGAAAACGAAATTGTTAGTTTAAACTAAGAATTGGTTGCAACGTAAGCAAATTGTCTTATAAGCACAAGCATGAGCATTATATTTTCTGAAAGAAAGATTAAGCAAGACGAAAAGATTTTCTTGTTTTATTAAGTTAAAGAGTTTTTCACTTTATGTTTTTTGTACGAACTTTTCAATCAATATTTGAAAGAAATTCTATTAAGGTATATAAGCGTCTTTGCAAACTACAAAATTTCAAACAAAATTCTAAAGCAAGTGTTAATTGTAACATTAATACCAGAAGGGCAGCAGCAGATATTAAAAATTGTAGACAATACATCTCTTCTAGAGCTTCTAACAGCGATAAAGGCAGTAGCGGCATTTTCGTTCAACAGCATCGACAGCAACGAATTAACTCTCAATTTATTAACAGTCATAATAGTCATATTTTAAATTACCACTCGTTGTCTTATTGTGGTTGTAGGAGATTAACAAAAATGGTGATTGATGAGGCAAGCGTAAAATATTTGGAGATACCAGACAAATCGGAAAATGATAAAAAATTATACAAGTAAGCGTAAAGAGCAATTAATTGCCTTCGTGTATGGAAATTGCAGATATATACAAAATTTCATGTAAAATATGTTTTACTTTATCTCAGGACTTTGGTTTTACCAAATGATTTAAAGGTGTTGTTAGTATCTGATCCGAGCCCTGTACCACATGATGGCTTTACCTCGTCTTCGTATGATTCAACGGGTGATTCGTGTGCAGAAGAGTCCAGCACAAGCGACGAGGGAGAGGAAACTGATTGTTCAGGGACTGATTCTGGCGACACTGATTCAGATGACTCTGAAGGTAATTTATTGAAGCCCACGTGTTTGATTTTTATGTTACATTTGATCTAATTCTTTCACAGGAGATGAAAAATTAGCAGCCGTAGCTTTATTAGTGGATGTGGGTTCATTTTCTGAACCAACCCAATATCAAGGTTTGGCTCATTTTTTGGAACACATGATATTCATGGGTTCCAAGAAATACCCAACCGAAAATGCTTTCGATGCTTATATTAAAAAATGTGGAGGTTTCGATAACGCAAATACTGAATGCGAAGAGACGCTGTATTACTTTGAGGTGGCCGAGAAATATTTGGATAGCAGCTTGGATTATTTTACTGCCCTATTAAAAAACCCCTTAATGTTAAAAGAAGCCATGACTCGTGAGAGGAATTCTGTCGAATCGGAATTTCAACAAACTCTACACGATGATGAGGCTAGACGTGATCAATTGTTAGCTAGTTTAGCCAATAAAAATTTTCCGCATAATACCTTTACTTGGGGTAATTTAAAATCCTTAAAAGAAGAAGTTGACGAAGATGAATTACATAAAACGCTGCATGAGTTTCGTGAACGTCACTATAGCGCCCATCGTATGTATCTGTGTATACAGGCACGTTTACCTATAGATGAAATGGAAAATTTGGTTGTGAAACATTTCTCGGATGTACCATCAAATAATCTGCCCGGCAAAGATTTTGGTGTATACAATTATCGTGAGGCATTCAATGCTGAATTTCATACGGACGTATTTTTTGTGAAACCTGTCGAAAATGTGTGTAAGTTAGAATTAACTTGGGTATTGCCCCCTATGACTGGTTTGTATCGCTATAAACCTGATCAATTTCTTGCGTATTTGATGGGCTATGAAGGCGAAGGCAGTTTGTGTTCGTATTTACGTAAAAAGTTAGTAAGATATCAATTTTTAACTAAAAAATTTATAATATTTTTTTAATTTTAGTTTATGGGCTCTAGATATGATAGCTGGCGTTGACGATTCAGGATTTGATAATAATTCAATGTATTCATTGTTCAACTTATGCATTTACTTAACTGATACTGGTTTTCATCATTTAGACGACGTAAACATACTTAAGTTATTATAAAATGAGTTTTTTTTTTTAATTGAAACTTTTCTTAATTTAGGTCTTAGCTGCCACTTTCGCTTTCATTAAACTTTTCTCTCAGTGTGGTTCCCTTAAAGAAACTTACGAAGAATTGCAAAATATTGAGGCGAGTTCTTTTCGATTTGCTTCGCAAAAGGCTGCATTTGATAATGTACAAAATTTGGTAATATGCAGTAAATATTATCCACCCAAAGACATTTTAACTGGCAACGAACTTTACTTTGAGTACAACGAAGAACATATAGAAAGCATTATAAAACTTTTAAATGAATTTACTTTCAATATAATGATAACATCACAACAGAAGTACGACGGTATCACTTATGATAAGAAAGAGAAATGGTTTGGTACTGAGTATACCACCATTACTATGCCTGAAAAATGGGTGAATTTATGGATGCATTCGCAACCAATGCCTGAATTATTTTTACCTAAACGAAATCGTTTTATAACGAATGACTTTCATATATTTTGGCATGACGAAGGTAAACCTGATATCCCACTGGCACCTAAGCAAATATTGCAAACTGATATTTGTGAACTGTGGTTCAGGCAAGACGATAAATTCGAATTACCCGATGCCTATATGTATTTTTATTTTATATCACCGTTGATTAGGCAATGCGTCAAAAAGTAGGTTTCGTTTTGATTTTTTTTTTTTTGGCAAATATTCACATTTTTTGATATTACGTTTTTTTTTTATTATTCCAGTGATGTTATATGTACTTTGTATGCGTCTTTAGTAAAATATCGTTTGGCGGAGGAACTCTATCCGGCTTCAGTGGCTGGTTTGAGCTATCAATTTTACAATGCGGAAAAGGGTGTCGTTTTAAAGGTATAAATTTAAATGTGTTATCATATATCTTGCTTTACTTATATCATATATTCCACAATTTATAGGTTAATGGTTTTAATGAAAAGCTTCATTTATTGGTTGACATTATTACGAAAGCCATGGTGTCAATGGTTGAGCACATAACTAAAAAACAATTGGATGTGTTTAAAAAACAGCAGAAGAAGCTCTATTTTAATGCCCTTATTAAACCGAAAACATTAAATAAGTGAGTATCAAGTATAAAAAAATAGTACAATTGAAAACGAGAAAAGTCAACATTTTTAACTTTCTTTTTTACGTCTTGGGCACGTTGATCATCAATTGAATTCAAAGTAAGAAGTTCAATAGAATTTAAAAATAGGTCACTGAAGGAGAGAAAGTCGTAAAAAAAATATGTAAAACAACCAGATGTTCTTAAAATTTGAAATTCCAAACAGTCGCACATATAGTAAATAGGTGCATTCGTCAAAATTTGCATTAATTAGTCTGTTGTAAGGAAAAGTTACCATTTTACCGCATATCCACTGGTAAGATAACATGTTGTTATTTTGCCAGCTTTAGAATATTGTCCTACCACTTTTCATTCAAGACAGGGGAGAAGCCTATTTAGAGGCGAAGGATCTGAATTTAGCGGGGATTTAATGTGCATAAAAATAAAAAAGAAATAAATTATAGAAGAAATACAGCTTTTAATCGGTTTAAGGAATTTATTTACGCTACTACGAAAATTATATATATAAACTGTTATGTTCAATTTTTTCTAATACTAAGATGAAGAATTGCATCACACACACAAATCTGAATTTTAATTTCCTTTTCTTTTGCAGAGATATACGTCTTAGCATTATTGAGAATATACGTTTTCCTATAATTGATAAGTACAAGTGCATTGACCACGTCTCTCTGGATGAGGTGTTGGAATTTTCAAAAAAATATACGCACGAGTTGTATATACAGGCACTGATGCAGGGTAATCTGATTGAAGAATCGGCGCACAATGTTATGAATTCCGTATTGACAACGTTAAATTGCTGTAACATTAAAGAAACTAAATACATTGAAAATCGTACGGTACAATTACCGCAAGGTAGTCATTATATACGGTGTCACGCTCTGAACAATAAGGATATTAATACGGTAGTAACGAACTTTTATCAAATTGGCCCGTGCTCTGTACGTATTGAGAGCATATTGGATCTGTTAATGATGTTCGTGGAAGAGCCGTTGTTTGATAATTTAAGAACTAAAGAACAGCTGGGATATTATGTGTCGTCATCGGTTCGCATAAATTATGGCATAGCTAGTTATTCGATTACGGTCAATTCTCAAGAAACTAAACATACCGCCTCACATGTAGACGAGCGTATTGAAGCGTTTCGCACGAAAATGTTACAAATACTGGACGAAATGCCGCAAGATGAATTTGATCAGGTTCATGAATCGTTAATGAAAATCAAGCAAGTCGTCGATATGTCATTAAATGAAGAAGTCGGACGCAATTGGAGTGAAATTACCTGTGAAGACTATCTCTTCGATCGACGACGCAAAGAGGTCGAGGCTTTACGTACGCTCACTAAACAGGAGATAATTGATTTCTGTTTAAATAATGAACGCACTAATTTACGTAAACTATCCATCCAGGTTATAGGTAATACAAATCATATTAAAACTGACGTACCAACCGAACAATATGTGGAAGAAGACAATAAGTCAGCTGATGAGGAACTGTTTAATACGCTGGCAGATAGTTTAGAATTAAGTTTTATACCCAAAGAGGGTGACGCCACCACTATTGTGGACATAGCAGATTTCAAAGAGAATTTACATGTCTACCCAATAACAAAAACAAAATTGGATACTCCAATCATTGATCCAAACGAACAAAATAATCGTGCAATCACGCCTCAGATTGATATCATTGAAGATTGTTGAACTTTGTTTGAATAACAAAAATTATTAAAAGTTTTGTCGTGAGCTGTGTGATTGTCGATGGATATAAGTTAACGTGCAATTGAAAAGCGAAATGTTTTGTATCATTTAAATATCCAATTTAGAAAAGAATCACAAAAATCATCATCATCCAAATTCAATTCATTCATTATTTTCTTCAAGTCGTATAATTTGCCTAAAAAATACTTTAAAAAATTACCATTAATTATTTAATAAAACTCTACCGGCGAATATAAATTAAAAAAGAAAAAAAAAAAATATATTAATAATGAATGAAAGATAAAAAATTTGAAATAAACTGTAAAAATATATGACGCTAACCTTTTTTTACAAATGTTTAATTTGTAATAATTTATTAAGTATTAAATCGTTAAAACAAATTCAAAAGTATGGTTAAGTGGAGATATGGTTATAAAGAACGATTTCTTTTGCTTAGAAATATTTCGTAACTGATTTTTAAAACTATAGAGAGAAAAAGCGGAAAAAGATTACAAAATTGTTCACTTCTTTCACTTAAATTTCCAATTGACTTGCATTCGTACATTTCAAATTGTGTACTGATGATAGCTTTCGATCCTAAGTCGCTTGACGATGAATCATAACCTGTTTCGATTGATTAAAAACCCTTCGCGATCCCCTCTAGTCGTATAGTAGTAGTAGTATATAAACTATATTCAATCCAACTTCTTCTATATCATTACTTTTCATAATCGATGCCGAATGAAGTTTTGTTTGAAAATCTATAGATGTTATATTAGAATCCACAGAGTTACTTATCAGGATAGGCTTTCATTACAGTCCACTTAAATCATCGTTACTTGCAAAATTCATTAAATTTTTTTTTTTTTTTTATAATAATAACTATTAGAGTTTGATTAGAATTTTATTAGCGTAAGATGAATTGTAATTTTTGATTTTATCGATTTTATTTTCAAAATAGTAAGTTGTAGTTATTACAGTTTTATTATAAAAAATTGCTCGAATATTCTGTTGGAAAGTGGATCATATTCGAATTATATTTTTTATTTGGATGTAAAAAAAAATTACTCAGATGTACTTTTATTGGCATGTATAACAGATCAGATTCATTATCTCCTTGAAGGTTTACCACACCAGCAGCAATAAATCCCGTATCAACTTTGGTTTATTCCTTAAGTTTGGTGACTGCTAAAGTTCAGTTATTGATTCGGCTTAATTTGTTGGTGCCTTTTTAAAGCATCCTCATCCTGAATCCGTAACTCTTGGTCGATTCTGATACATGGATCGCAAGCTTGCTTGATCCGTACCTCCTGAACCAACCAATCTTGTACGCGGGCCATAGATCTTCCGGATCCGTAATTTCCGTTCATGCTGTGATTAGGTACCGTTGCCATATTATTGGGCTTCATTTTTGCATACATGCATACCATACATGGGAGAGAATTTCGAGAAATTAGAAACAATGGATTCCAACACTTATTGAACAAATATCAAGCTCGAACTCTAAAAGAATTTTTGAACAGCTTAACGCTTAACGAATCAACTGTTTCTAGAGGTTTACTTGCGATGAAAAAGACCTAAAAGAAGTGAAAATGACTACCAGATGAATTAATCGAAAATGCAATTTCGAGAGTTTTCTGCGGTGTCTTGTGTCTGGTGATGGAAAGGGAGTACTAATAAGATAAATTTAAGCGCAAAAAGTCACGGGTTATTTATTGTGTGAATAGCCATAAAATATATTTAATTATTTGTGTATTTAACTAAATAAGAGAAGATGCAGAATCTCAAATCTCGTATCTCTTGTGCACTGAAGAATGAATGAACTCCGTAAACTCCTTTTATGATTGTAGAACAATGAACTCGATTTTTAGATAAAATTCTTTAATTATGCTCATAAAAAAAACAAACAAACGAACAAACGAAAAAAAAACAAGAAGAAAACAGAAAGAGCAGCTGTTAATAAACAAATGAATTATATACTGAATATTGTGGCGGCAAGTAAACAAAGATTGGGCGATGAATCTTGTCATATAGTTGTTGAATTGAAATTGAAATACTTCAAGTAGCTGGTAATGAAGATAAGAAAATTGAAGTTTCTGTCAATTAAAAAAGAAACGGTAAAGATATAAGAAAACATATATTTTTATTTTTTATTAATTTACGACAATTGTAAAAACTGGGTATGATAGGTCCTTCTATATTTATTGTTTATTGTTTGTATAAAAATTATTATTATTTTTTTTTTTTAAATAACTAATTAACAAAAATAATTACACATTTCATCATTTTTACAGTGATCGTCTTATTAAAATTTTTTTTTTTTTTTAACTTAAATTTGGTAGAATTTTAATAACTTTTTTATACACGTTTCTCTAAGATTTAATAAAAAGTTTTTAATAAAACAACAATTTTTTAAGTTTCTTAAGACGTAATTGTGTAAAATAAAAATATTACTTAATATTTACCATAAACAATTATTATAAAAAAAAAAAAAAAACGTTTAACAAAAATTCTGTTCTCTTTAACCGATCAATCTTGATATTAAAAAGAACGATCATAAGATCTCCAAGATTGCTGGTCCTATAGTTTTTGCAATTCTGTTGCATCTTGAAAATTTTTTTTACTTTTAATAATTTTTGGTGTTGGAAAATCATGGCCTTCCGTATCTACAGATGCCAATAAACTGTCTTCGTTTGGTTCCATTTTTATACTACCTGTATGCAAAGTCAGCAATCTAGATAATAAGGAATTGCTGGAGCGACGTTTTGGCAAATCTTCTAAACCGCGATGAAGAGATAACTGATCGGGTTCTTTGCATTTGGCGGCAGCTACGTAATCCAAATATTCATCGTTATGCAAGGAAGTCATTGTAGGTTTGGTGTAGAATTTTAACATAAGGGAAGAGCACACAACAGACACAGAACTGGCTGCCATGGCTACCGAAGCCATCCATGGTTGTAAAGTAAAACCAAAAGGGGCGAATATACCCGAAGCCAAAGGTATACCCAAGAGGTTATACATGCTAGCAAACAAAAAATTATAACGTATACGTCGTACAGTGCGCCGTGAAAGATCCAAACAAGCTACTACATCTAGCAGATCGTTACGCATTAATACAACATCCGCAGCTTCAGCGGCAACATCTGTACCAGCCGCTATAGCAATACCAACATCCGCTTGTGCTAATGCGGGACTATCATTTACTCCATCGCCCACCATAGCTACACGTTTCCCTGACTCCTGAATACGCTGAATTTTAGCCACTTTATGTGAAGGTAGAACTTCAGCGAAGACACGATTAATGCCTACCTATGAGAAAAAGAAAGTGTGCATCACTTAGCATACAATGAAATTTTTAACTTAAATAAGATATTTTCCGAAAAGCAGCTTTTTTTTTTTTTTACTAAAAGCTAATGTTGCCGAGAGTTTTCTAATTTATCGAACTTCGACTTTTTTTTAATTTTAGATAAAGTAATTGAATGCTTATTTTTCTCACCTCTTTTGCTATACTGGCCGCCGTATTTTTATTATCACCGGTGAGCAATATAACATCGATGCCCATTTTTTTTAAGGTATATATGGCTAAATGAGCTTCGGCTTTGACCATATCGGAAACAGCAAACATACAAATTAATTGATCATTCAAGGCACACAAAACTGCTGTATGACCTTTTGACTCTTCTTGTGTCATTACGATATTAATTTCTTCCGGAACATTTATAGCGTTACGCAACATCCACTCACGATTACCAATTAGAACATTGATTTCGTTACCGAGCCCAGGGGTAGCAATTGATACACTTTCTGTGGAGGACTCATTTATTTCGGGTGAGATATGATCATCTAAATTTAATAATTGCAAATGATGCTGGGCCATTAAAATACGTTGTGCTTCAGTTTGTGTAGGTATTAGTTCACTGATGGAGACGCCACTTTCCAACTGAACAGGAGCCACAGAAATATTGTTACCATGTGAACGATAACTGTTTTCAAAATTAATTATCTTCTCAGCAAGGGTGGCTTGTTTCAACACAGGCTCGTAATGGGAGACCAAAACTTTTATACCACAACCCGGTACAGCTTGAAAGTGATGAGATTTACCTAAAATCTCCTGACCGAGCATATCTTTAGAAAAGCGTACTATAGCCGAAGCGATGGGATGTTCGCTATTCGCTTCGGCAGCTCCAATGATAGTGAGAGCTTTACTTAAACTACAGACCGAAGGTTTAACGAACATAATAACTTTTGAAGTCATAGGAGTGCCATGTGTTATAGTCCCTGTCTTGTCAAAGACTACAGTTTTAACCTAAGAATAAAATAAATCAAAATAAAATTTATTATAGAAATTTTTCTCACATACAAAATTACCTTATGAGCATTTTCTAAAGCTGTAGCACCTTTAACCAGAACACCGTTAATGGCACCAGTGCCAGTGGCGACCATAACTGCAGTTGGTGTAGCTAATCCCAAGGCACAAGGGCAAGCAATAGCTAAAACGCTTAAAGCGCACTTGAAAGCATAACTTATTACTATGGTATTGGTATCCATGTGCTCTTTGTGTTCCGAGGCTACGGGCACTAAATTTGGATTAGTGAAGCCGACTATAATCCAGCCTATTAAAGTCACACTCGAGATCAAAACCACAAATGGCACAAAATAGCCGGCTATGCGATCAGCTAATTGCTGTATCGGAGCTTTTGAGGTTTGAGCCTCCTCTACTAGACGTACTATTTGCGCTAGGGTAGTGTTCTCGCCCGTGTGTGTAGCCGATATCAATAGAACACCATTCTGATTAATGGATCCACCAATTACTACAGAATCTCTACGTTTAGCCACTGGCATCGATTCACCTGTAATTAGTGACTCATCACAAGTAGAATGACCAAACAAAACTTTACCATCTACTGGTATTTTGGCTCCGGGTATCACTTTAAGAATATCACCCCGTTGCACATAATCTACTGAGATTACTTTTTCCGAAATTATTTCAAAATCCTCATTGATTTCCACTAAAACGGCCTCGGCAGCCTTTAATGATAACAATTTGGATAAGGCTTCCGAAGTCTTCCCTTTCGCTATATGTTCCAACCATCTACCCAAAGATATAAAAATCAACAACATTGGCGGTGTATCAAAGAAAGTCAAAGGTGAAGAATTTTGTTCCATCAGTACAGCAGCAACGACGACACATACCGAATACAGATAGGATATTGTAGTAACCATTGATATCAAAACATCCATATTGGTGGTGCCATGTTTAATAGCTCGATATGATTGTACATAAAAATGCCAGCCGCCAAAAAATTGCACCGGAGTCGATAATAGAAACATAACTAAATTCTCCATTGACAATCCTGGAACAATGCAACACATTGCCGCATGTCCTAACTCATTCATTTCTACCATAAAATAGATCATCGCGAACATGCAAGGACCACCAAATAGTAATGATATCATGAACGCATTACGCCATTTTCGAATTTCTTCTTTATGCTCTAAATAACTGTGAGTCATCTTATCTTTGCCCACAAGAAGGCGAGCCTGGAAGCCTAATCGTTCAATAGCTTCGCATATGTCACGGGGTCCTGAGATTTCCGTATTAAACCGAAATTTTCCTGAAAAAAAAAAATCAATTTTCGTCGATAAGTAATCACAAAAAGCAACTTTTCATTGTTATTCTCTTTTTTCTATTAAAACCATCTCTCTAAACCATCTACACACGTACGTATAAACTTCAATAAACGAATTGATGGATTTTATAAAAAAAAAAAAACTGCACACACATGATGACTAAAATCATGGATTTCTTCTGAGTCTGCTGCAGACACATTACTTACGTATGACTCAATCGATAATTTTTTTTTTATAGAGAACATTTTGGATGTTGAAGCGTAATCAAACAAACACTTCAAAAATTGTTAAAAATTTTTGCAATAATTAAGACGATAGTAATAAATAGAACAAATGTTTTTTTAAGATTTCTAATTTTAAACCACATACGCATGTGAATGTATGTATATCTTGTTGCCGAAAAAAAGTCAATAACACACTGATCTACAAAAAAAAAAAAAAAAAAGAAAAAAGAAAAGAATTCTTTTTGCTTTTTTTTTTTGAAGCGTAAACGTGATTATTTGTTAAAAATACCTCGGGGGTAAAGTTCTGTTGTTTGACGTGGATATAAGCAGCGTTACGTTTTAGAGATATTTAAATTTCCCTTTCATAAGTAATTTCGTACAAACCTCCTTAGACAGCTTAGACAGCTTAGACAGATCACGATGTAGTGTACTCGCGATTGCTCTACCTTAGGTTAAGATGGCTGGTTGTTGAGTCGCGGTGGGCTTCTTGTGAAGCCCGCAAAATGTTGCTTGCGAAACGTGTCTTTAAATGGATGGATGGATAAGCCCCACTGTATTACGTGTTTCGTTTTAACAATTTAAGTCTGTCTCTCTCTCTCTCTCTTACTCCCCCCCCCCTCCCCCCCCCCCCCCCCCCCCCTCCCCCTCTCTCTCTCTCTCTCTCTCTCTCTCTCCCTCCCCCCCTCTCTCTCTTTCTCTCTAGTTATTTCGTAAAACATCTTTGAAATCTTTCTACTCAATAACAATGAGAATATTCTCTCTTCTTTCTTTACCTGTAAGCCTTAGATTAAAAAAATGCTTTAAACATACCTTTAAAGGGAGCGGACACAATATCTATTCTTACTATAATATTAACATCTAGAATGATGTGTTGCTAATCAGTGTAATTGAAAGGTAAACATTTTTATTGGAAAATATCAAAATTTTTATCTGATTTTCTATGATTATGTACAACCTTGCACGTTAGATAGTTCCGTTTATCGCTGTTCACACGATAGGTATTCAAAAGTAATACGTAGAAGAAAAGTACTTTTATTGAGATATTTTGTAATAGAATCGATTTATATTTCAAGGCATAGAATGTCACCGATTTTTATATGTTAGTCCATGCATTGGGTAATTAAGGATTTTCTGAAAATATAGATATTGTGGTTACTTTACTATATTGATTATAAAATGGACAGGCACAATGCGCAATGTAGCGTTAAATTCAATGAAGAACACAAATATGTGATGAGCGCGGCCGTTTCCCTTCGCAATTAAATTAATGGTAAACACATATCGCGATTGATGCTTTCATTCGAATATTTTATTGAGTTTTCTCGTTTTTATTTATCATGTATGGTTTGAGATCTCGCTTAACGAAAATGCATCAAATGTACTACAACAAAACCAGTTCAAGATAAACTGAATACACCTTGAACGGCACATATTGTCTCGTTCATCGTGTTCACCAGACTCGTATAGCAACGATGAATACTCTTGCTGAGCAAAATTTCGATAATTATAATGAAATAAAATAATTGGTTTTTTGAGGAATTGGTTTGATTAATGGAGGAAGCCTTTAGTGTTAGGCTTATAGCTCCAGTATCATAATTATTTTTGATTTATTGGTGATGTGACTTTCTTCTTGAACGTTCGAGAAGAAAGTGAGAATAATTGGTTGACGAATTATTTTTCTTGAAAAGGCGAAGAGAATTTGTACAGAAGGATTTGAAAAATGTGTGGCCAGCGATGACTAATAGTTTGAAGAAAACATTTTTTATCATGTTATGTCTTGAACGTAAGACTTTTCTTTCATTTGGGGAAGAAGAAGAAGAACAAAAAAAAACTTGGTGAGAATTTCTTCACATATCTGAGTAGTTTTTTTTTTCGTTTTAGTATTTATTTACATGAAATCTGATTTTTTTAAATTTTTTTCATAGTGAAAATACATAAAATAAAAAAAAATAAATGTCGTCGAATATGGAAAAAACAAAAACACTTCAATAAAAAAAAAAAACCTCAATAAAATCGGCGTGATTTTTGAACTGAAATATATCCACTTAGTAATGCAATATTCAACTGCTGTTACAACAAATCTCAGAAGTTGCAAAAACGAGGCGCAGATGTTGCTTTCCCATATGGCGGAATGCAAACACTGAATCTGAATAATTTAGAAATAAATACTACTATCGATCAGCATGCTGCTTGTAATATAATAGAAGAGATTATAAAAAGTGTCCACCGACTCAAGAAACGATGATTACAATTCCTAAGCTTTGCAAAAATGGAAAAAACAAAGTTTGCGAGGGATTAAGACAACAAAAAATGTCTATAATTTTATTCGTTATGTTTGGATGAACAGGTAATATTAATTCGAATTTGCAAGCTAACGAATAGCATACTAAATAAGAAGAGCACGACTATCTAACTCGGCGTACGGAAGTTTAATTCCCAATGCGGTAGAATCATACTTTAATAGTGACTGTAGCCGTTGCAGTTATAGCTGAATGCTGAATCGGTAAAGGCATATATATATAACATTTATCGACTAAAAATATATACCTTTCAGAGTAAAGAAAAAACTTTATAAGTCTCTTCTCTCTCCGCTTCTTTTTGACCATGATCATATTTATGCATCTATAGAAAATGATATGATCTAAATGACAGGATTTTCTGATCTAGTCTTCAGCTTTAATAGCAAGCTTCGCTTCATATAGAAGGTATCGTTAATAACGCGAAAAGCTTGCTAGTCTTTATTAAATAATAAGCAACTTGACGATCCTTATCTAATGAAAATATTGATCGCAAATCTTCTCCAGGCCTGTTCTTGAATATGCTTCAATTGTTTGGTCTACTACTTATTTATACCACAATTGATTCTATGTAAAAGCAGTTCTTACTGTGTCTGACTTGCGTAATCTTGATTGGCATGAGATCCATTGCGTTCTTTATCAGTTTACGAACACAAGTTTAGATTTATTGTTTTACCCTCTCTAGATACAAACAGATTTAACTTTCACGTAAGCTTTGTATACAATGTACCAAATTATAGAATTAATGTACCGGAATTTTATTAAATGCACAGTTAACTTAGCGTTCTCCCGTTGCACATTTTGTCAATTTCAGTTAATCAAACTTAAAAAAATAATATGGACTTAAATTTATGAGTTGATTTAATCCCTTGCATAAATTTTAGTCACGTGTTTCATTTAGTTTTAATATCAGAATCGAATGGTATAATCAAAGAACGTTTATTCTAAAATTCTTTAATCTTTTAAATAATTTGTATCAAAAATAGTTCTGAATTGATTTAAGCTTGTCTGCCGCCCGTCAGATGTCTGTCCATGTATTTTTGTATTCAATTTGCAGGTCACAATTTTTGAATGTGAATTTCGATACTCTCTTGGTCGAAGAACAAGAAGAAGCTCTATGGAGAATTCGTTATATCGAACATTTTCTATGTTATAATAAATCGTTCTATGAAGAAAATTTGCAAATTTTCAAAAATATCTAAATTGATAAGTAAATTTTGAACCTGGTGGATCAATATTTTAAAACCTCTCATATAATTTATGAAAATAAGCCGCACCTTTATATGGCCAAAAATTTAATTGAATTTTTAATAATTCATTATAAAAATTTTTCCATAATAGTTACCATATATGATATCGAAGTAAATGATCTATTTAGATCTACTTTTTTGGATCTCAATAAACGTCAGAATTCTCATGAAAAGTCAGCTTTTACATGACAACAAAATCCAATTATTAATACTTTGTAATGAAAATAAGTGAAGAATTAAACAATTTTGCTATTCTTGGATCATGTCAGAAAAAGAAACAAAATATTTTATTAGACAAATAATATGATTTAAAGTATTGAATTGTCGGCTTTGTCTGGTTATAATAATTTTATTTGTTTTAATTTAATTTATAAAAAGTTTTTATCATAAGATTTATTTACAAAATCATAGATTAGTTTACACTCGGCTAATAGCAGTTATGGCTTAATCTTTTCTAATAAATAAATAAAACGACTAAAAATATTTATTTGGACGAAACTGTCCATTGAATACCGTATACCGTTTCGCCTAGTACAAATCGGACCTATATATATATATATACCGAATTCGATGATTGTTACGATACGAGTAATATATATATATATACATACATATATATATACATACATATATATATATATATATATATATATATATATATATGACTGGCTGACTGCCGATTGGACTCCGATGTGAAATGATGGAGCCATGTTTCATCCATTGTCACATATAGACACAAAAATTCGGGATTATTACGATTGAACGGCTCCAAACACTGCTTAGAATCATCAATTCCTTGTTATTGTTGTTGATGGTCGATTGTGAGCTAGCGCGGCATCCACTTTGAATAAAGCTTTCGCATATCCAAATATTCATTCACGATATGTCCAACACGTTCCTTTGATATCTCTAGGGTCTCAGCTATCTCAATCAACTTCAGTTTACGGTTGTTCGAAATTATTTTGTGAATTTTTTTTATGTTTTCGTCGATAACAGCCTCTTTGGGGCGTCCATTGCGTGCATCGTCCTCGATGGTCATTTCGCTTCGTTTAAATTTAGCAAACCACTTGTCTACGATTGATTTTCCTGTTTCAAAGTCCGAACAATGTATCAAGCCACGCCTTGGCTTCAATAGTATTTTTTTTCGCCAAAAAGCAACACTTTATTAATACACAACTAACAAAAGTTTCTTCACTAAAAATGCTATAATTCATATACAAAATAGTGCAACAGATGTCAAATTTATACACTTGTCTTTTGAAGCTTAGGGCTAACTAAAAATTATGTGGATTTAATACTACTAGCGCCATCTATGTATCAGTCTACGAACTTTTCAGCCCGCCTTTTAGATTCAAACTGAGAATATCTTAATTACTGAGAACGAAAGAAAAAGACTTAAGACATATTTTAAATCCAGATTTCTAAATAATTGTCATTATTATAAGACATTATTCAATTCAATAGAAAGCCGGCCATAATCCGAAAGTAATGATTCCACCTATCGATTGAAAGCATCTCACACAAATATTCTCTTTGCTTTTGATTTGTTGCAAGGACAAGAAAAGTATTTTTGGCTCCTATTTAGAGAACTCTCGAGCAAATTAAAAATATTTCAATAAAATTATGAAGGTTAAGAAATAGATATTAGGTTCTATTTCGAGTATAACTAATCAAAAGAATTTAATGAAAAAAATAATTGATTTAAAAATCTTAGCATACGTAAATTAAGCAAATATCGCCTCAAGTAGTTAACTAATAATTAAATCCTTATACTTTTTTATACATGTAACGAGGATGATTGGCTATCCAAGTTTCGTTTCATAACATATATAAGTATATTGTGTGTAAGTATTTTATGTATTAGATTTTATAATTCCATTATAAATCTAACCTTAATTCCGTGAAAGTGGAAACATTTTCTCTTACGTATATCTGCCTACGTTTACAAAAAGTAAATAAATTTGAATTTTCGGTTTGTTAATTACAGAATAAATCCGACTCTACCGTTTTTTATAAATCTCTCTCTCTCTCTCTCTCTCTCTCTCTCTCTCTTTGTCTTTCTCTCTCTCAATGTAGTGTAACTTTGAAAAACTTGTTTGAAATTTGATTCAAAATTCTTAATTAGATCGTCACTCATCCCATCCTCTATTATTATAAATTTTGTGAAACGCTTAAGTCTATTGGGCTGAGCGTAACAGCACTCACTCTTCTTGACTATTGTTCGTTTTATGGCGTTTTTTTTTTATTTTTTATTATTATTTTTTTTTTTTTTTTTTGATTAAGGGTAATAAACTTTACTTACAATGTGAATAAACACCATCTACTAATAGCAACAAGTTATTCAAGTATGCACACGTAGTTAAGATACCATACGAAACAAGACAATACGACAAGATTTCGGTGAATATAAAATTTGTTTTCATTCTGTAAATTTTGTGTATACAATTATAAAGTAAACATTCATTTACACGTACAATCTAGTTGAAATTGACATAATTTTCATTTTTTTCTTTTTTTTTTGTGTTAATAGATAAATAATAGCAACGAATTTCATTTAAAAAAATAATCTAAAATAAGTAAGAAACACTATATTCGGTTGCGCCGAAACTTTTATGCCTACCAAATTTTTTTTCACAAAAAAAAAAAAAAAAAAAAAACAAAGACAAAAAAAAAATTAAATTTTAATAAATGGCAGATTTTTTCTATTTAAAAAAAACCAAATTGTAATAAATGGGCGTGGCAGATTTTTTTCTATTTAAAACAAAATCAAATCAAATTTTAATAAGTGGATGTGGCAGATTTTTTCTATTTTTCTGGAATGGACTATGGAAACTTTTATTTTATAGTCTATAAGTAATGAGCAAAACATCTAAAAAACAGATGTGTTTTATACTTATTTTCTACTCTAGGCGTGCCCCGTAACCGATTTGATCCATTTTCACTATCGGCGTATATGAAACTAGTTTTTCAATTTCATCAAAATTTCTTAATTTTTACAACCGGGAAGATGGTTATTACCAACATTATACAGATAAGGAAACAGACAGATAGACAGACGGACGGATATGTCTCTATGTAATCCGTACATTAATAAAGACTTAATAATACAAAGATTTTCACAAAAAAATTAAAATTTCAAAATTATCTTGTATCGATTAAGCGCCGTTCAGTCTCCCCATTTTTGTACCGATACTAGAGGATATATATAGAGATCTCTTTTGCATAATTTACGAGTAATAAATAATAAAAAAACTCAATTTCTTTTCTTTTTTTTTTTTAATAGCAGAAGTGTCTTATACTTACATTACATTCTGTATAGGTATGTCATCTAATGGACCAATTTGGTCCATTTTCATTACCAACGTGGATACAAAAGCTTCCAATATTTCTGCTAAATTTGAAGTCGATATCTGCATTTCTGGCGGTCAGGAGAATGCTTATCAAAGACATTACATAGAAGGATAGGTGGACATTCATAAATCGATTCTAAATTTATTACTGATACTATGATATATGTACTTTATGGTATCTCTGAAGTTTTCTTTTAGGTCTTGCAAACGAAATGAAAAAATGAATATATTCCCGCGTACCGTCGTTGGTGGTTATAAAAATGCAACAAAGTGTCGATTAGTTAAAATAAAAACGAAATTTTTTTTCTTTTTTTTTTTTAAATAAATTACTTCACTATCTATAATCCGATTATTATTTATGAAATTTTATTGGCCCAGAGATTCGTTGCTTAGAAATGGGTAATGGAATGCTTTCTAAAATACTTTAGAGAACTTTCTTTTTTATATCTATTACCGATAAGTGGTCGTGGAATCATTTTCTCGAAAACTTTGCAACATCCAGAAGGAACCTTCAGAGATCCCTTAATTATTATAATTATTTATATATATTCTTGGCCAATATCAAACCCTTAATCAATCTAATCAAATTCGTCTGGCCGTCTGTAAAAAACATTTTTTTCCTGATTACTAAATATAAGATATTAATACAAAATCTGTCAGGAACATTGGACGCACTTGTTCGCAAGTTGATATTAATAATACCTCCGAACTCAAAAGCAAAAAGAGAATAGATTTTGTATTCATTACCTATAAACCGCACCAGACAGATAAAATGAAAAAAAAAATTCTATGAATGATCGTACGAAAATAGAAAAAATCGATCACGTTCATCTGTTATCTTATATCGTATATAGTTCTTATTTGACCACACATACTATATGATATTATAGAGTAACACACAAAATGTTACTTTTACTTTTTTTTTTCTTTTTTTTTGCTTTAAGATAAAGGTGGTAGATATAAAAAAAAAAAAATAGGCGAATATAATTTTCTTATTTATTAACACAAAATAAATTAAATTTTGAATTGTGATCAACTGATTGAGTTGATCGTCGAAAGAAGGTAAAAGTCCGAATATAGTGGTGTTTATCTAACCTTCATTCTGTTTTTTATATGCGCTATATATATATATATATGTATATATGTATATATATATGTATAAGTTTACGGGTACATATATGCAAAGCGTAGAACTAAGCCTAGAAGACTGCACCAAATACACAAATATATTTATTTTTATTTATTTCTGCTTCTTTTTTTACTCCTTAAAATTAAGCGAATTGACGGCAGAAGATTCACCTTGACAAGGACTAAAGTTTCAGTGTGAACACGAAGTTCTTGATCTGATCCATTATAAAGTAGAGGATTAGTTTTGGTTTTAACCTTTTTTTTTCCTTTATTAATTTTTTTTGTATTATTAGTATTATTATATTTTCTAGACTAATGAATTCAATTCTTAGACTAGAGAAATTAATTGAGCATTAGCATCACAGGATATCGACTCAATTAATTTTTTTTTTTTTTTTTTTTTTAAATAAATTTTATGTCTATATAATTCTATGTCCGTCATGTCTGTCTGTATATGAGTTTGTTGCGTTTTTTTCTCCACTAATTATGTGTAAAACCTTTTATTATATTTTTGCTTCTCTATTAGAAATTGGAACCTATTTCAACATTCATTGGAAAAAAAAAAAAGACGACCTGAATGCTAAAGTGGAAAAACAATTCTTTCGATATTTGTCTTGTTGAACTCTTTTCAATCTTCAAATCAAAAAGTTTTGAATATTTCGAATATTTTTCAAATATTGCAAACACATATGATTTGTTATTTTATTTTTAAATTTAATTCGAGAAAACAAAAAAAATTACACTTCATCACCTCACTTTTTACCTCAATTGATAACAAGATAAGAATCAGATGGATAAGAGGGACACAAAAGGTAAGGATAAGCATTGAGAAATCAATTTAAAATCTTTTTATAATGATTTATCTGATTTGATCATATTACGCTACTGCATAGCTTAGTAGATAAGAAACGTGTGACTGACTATTAATTCGATACAGTAAGATTAAATTCAGCAGTGCCGTGAACTATACTTTAATTACGATTGAGGTCTTGTCATAGCTATAGTTCAACACTCGTTCGGGGTAAAAGTATATAACACTTATCGATCACTAATATATTCCCTAGATTACTGTAATAAACTTTTCTTCTCTCTTCATTTCTTTCTAACTATTCTTTTTTTTTTACACCTGTTTATAGAGTATGATGACCCGAAGTATAATGGATTATATATATGAAGAGGAAATTTTGAAGTCATACGAAGAAAGACGAAATCATATCATGTCCGTTATAGTTAAAAACTTGCAAAGTAAGTGCTACGAATCTGCAATGGTTTTTCTTCTCTCACATGTGCTGGAATAAAATGCGCTCTCATTTAAGTTTTGCAGTAAATTCGTTTTGCGTAGTTTATTATTTCACAAATCCTACAGTTGCACTTTTCGTTATCCGCACTCTGTCTTTATAAATACTCTAGAGATCGTTTATTGAAATTTCGATATGTACTTTAATTTTCAATTGAACTCTGGATGTAATTTAAATAAATAAACAATAGACATGCTTTTTCATGTACAGAAAAATAAATAATATTTTCATATTTTTATCATATGTTTATCATATGAAGCAGTGTTTTTTGTTTTTTAATTTTTTTTTTTTTTTTTAATGTGTTAAAAAACCACAAAAGAATGTTCGCACAGAATAAAACGACGATCAATATCAGAACATTATGTGGGTTAAGTTACATAAATTTCTTTGTTTCTAAAGTAATAAATTTATAACACAAAGAAAGATTGTCTTTCCCATCATATAAAATACTCTTTCAACGTTACTTACTTTGAACTTCAATTTTAATTTTTTTTTTTTTTTTTTTTTGATTTTTAATTTTTAAAATAGAAGCCCAATTGAAAAGTTCGTAGATTGAACATATGTTTGTGTTTCACTGTCCATACATGAATACATACATATATATATATATATTTAATCGATTTATGAAATTTATTTATACGAAAACAGATGTTATCGTTTGAGCTAGAAAATATTCAAAAGTGTGTGCAGTGATCAAATTCTTTGTGTACGAAAGTTTAAAGGCAATAAAAATGAATAGTAAAATAAACCACAAATATATATATATATATATATATATATATATATTTAAATATGACCCCTCACTTAAAAAGATATCTCCTATATGAGTATAAGCACGGTAATGAGCAGAAAAAAGTGAAAAGAGAGATATAAGATGTAACCGCCGACGTTAGGAGACATATAACAGAATCGATAAGCATTACGTGTCTTTAACGATCGAACATTTACATTTAGATCGCACAATTAAACTATAATTCTATCTTACTTAGAATAGAATGAGGCTATGCTGACTTCATATAGTCGCGCTTCTTATTTCAAACTGCAAATACTGGAAAATTTCCAGTTGCTGTACTAAGCAAATTGAAGAATTTGAATCCATATTCTATCTAAATAAAGATATTCGATGTTAACACATCCTTTACTTTATCATCTATAACAAGACAAGCTGCCTCATTAGAATCGCCAATAATATATGCAGACTCCTCAACAGGTTACGCTTTCATCGATCTAAATATTTTTATGTTGTAATGAATTATCTGTTAAACAACAATTCAGATCGGAGAGCAAGAGTAGTCATGTAGTAGTAATATTCGCTCTTTTTAGTCAACCTTTTGAGTCCTTATAAAGAATTGAAAGATTGAAGAGAAATCAAATCATCGAATCACAGTCATTTGCTCGACTTTTTTTTTCTTTGCTTCAAATCATATTCGTGTAAATTAACGTAAAGTCAACGCGTAAGAATTTCATTGATACACATACATCAAGCAGATCGTTTTTTTTTTTTTTTTGTTTTCTTTTTTGTTTTAAAAAAGCAGTTTTTTTCCTTTGAAAAAAAAAAGGCTGTTTTTAAGAAATGAACAAAAGGTTAGAAATCTTTACCGCCTATGACATATATACACACGTGTTTTATAATATAAAACGATTAACGTTTATGACGAATATATCCGTGTTGGCAAATTTTCAAATTTTAAGCTCTGAATAAATCAAATTTTTTTTTTACTTAGTCACCCGTACGCGTTGGTAAAGATATATACGAGATATATCCACGCAATTAGTGAGAAATAATAATTTGACGCATTAAAGTTAATAGGAAACTGTGAACACTTCTTCATCCAGAGTCAAAAGAATTTTTTTCTTAATTTTTTAGGTTCGAATTCGAATTCTGATGCTGAAACTAGTATGGACCAATACGGGTCCAATAATAATGAAAGAAATTATTTTGGTTCTTTCTTTATTATATCGCAAAAATTCTTATAAGTACTTTGTGCATTTTTATCGTAAAAACATCGTACATGTAAGAAATCGAGATATCTAATGATAAAACTAACATCAATACGGAGAATTCGAAAACGATATATTTCTTGATATTTATCCAGGCATAGGTTATGAAAATCGATTCGTAATTCGTATAAATTCGATCATTAAAAATTTGTTGTTAAAAGAAAAAAAAAAAAAATTTGAAATAAAATAAATAAATAAATAAGAAATTTCAAATCAGTTTTGAATATAAAATTTTACTTCTTTCTCTTAGTTTAACAAGGCGAACAAAAAAATCGATAAGCACAAGCGAACGAAGTTGGGGTTGTTTAATTGAATTATTTTTTTTAGAAACACATAAATTTCGCAAAGTTTTTGTGTTTCTGAATTCCCCCCAAACTGAAAATAAAAGTTAAAAAAAAAAGCATTTATTTATTTATTCATGTGATAAACAAACATGAATAAATCAACACTAAAGTCTAATCAAATTTCAAAGACAAGTTAGTTAAAAAAATAATTTTGAAGTTGATTTTCTGGTATTTTTTTTTTTTTTTTCGGTACATTCAGTATAGATTCTTGTTTATAGTGAGACTATAAGTGCAATAAATTCAGGTTTGTTTGTCTTGATATCATTGGAATTTTCAAAACAGCAAATATTGAGACAAAAAAAGGAAAAAAATTAAGATTTTTTTTTTTTTTATAAAATCGTTTGAAAATGAATTTCGATTAGTTTAATTAAAATATTGAAAAATAACACAACCATTGAAGAGAAAAAATTGCAAAAATTTTACTAAATGATCGGACGTTTATATTAACCAATCAATTAATATATTACACGATATTCGAGAGGTTTGCCCAAAAATTCGGTAAATGATTTGATATATACAAACATGCAAACATTTTCGATAAACCTGTTTGAGATGGACAAGCTTGCTTTGAAAACGATCTCTTTCTTACTCTTGATATTTAATTAATCTGTTTCACAGTAGATGTTCGTAATAAAATTTAAAAAAAACCGAATAATTTCTGTTATAGAGATTTATGCAAGAAAAACAAAAAAACCAATGTTATAAAAGCTATTATTCAAATATTTCAACAAATCAGATCAGATACATACACATTCACACATGCAGTATATAAATAAATAAATATTTATCGATATAAAAAGAAATGCATAAAAACATTTATTTATTTACTTAAGTAAGTCCTAATATTGAGAAAATAATTTAAAAAAAAAAATAAATAATGTTCTCTTTGGAGCGAAGCTCTAATATCCGTACAACTAAGAATTTGATCACATTATATACATATGTTAAATACAAACGCACAACAAATGGTCAAACGAAACTATTTTTGCATTAGAAGTATTTTTTTTTTTCTGGTTTATAGATTTAGATATGGATTAGGGCTGTGAGAGATACGATCTCTACATCCAGTAAAATGAAAAGTTCTTATTGGTTGATAAGTTCTTCTTGCTTGATTAGGCTAAGATTATAAGCACACACAGCTACTGGAACTACTGGAGGAGCGATCTACGACTCGTCTCAAGCTTCTATACGAATCATAACTCACTTAGGTATCACCTGAAAAATATAGGTATTTCAGATGCCGATTTTTGCAAATCTGGTAAAGGCGGCGATGGAAACGTCCTATCACATCCTGTGCGAATGCAACGCCATCTACAAAATCAGATACCAGATGCTCGGCGAGCATTTCATAACGCCAAACATTGTATGATGCTCCGAGCTAAAGATGGTGGCGGGATTCCTTAAAAATTCCATAACCAAAGGGTTAGGAGCAAGAACCAGTACAATAGACTTTTCAGATCATGATACCGATCAACCTAAACGATAATAATAATCACAACAACTGGGAAATTTAAAAAGAGAAGTCATTTGTCTTGGTAAAGGTAGTTAAGTTAGTTGCTTGATTGAAAGTATCTCTAACAGGTTTTCACTTGAAAAATATCTTTTATAGACTCTTTAAGTATAGCTTTTCTTCTTTTGTGAATGTGACTGCATGTCGATTTTGACAATTTTTTCATTGAACTTTAAACTGATTCTTATAAATATTCTTTACAGGTGTGAATTATGCGTTCGATTCTAAGTAAATTAAGACCTATTTATAAAATTCTTTTGTGATCATTAACTAAGACTATATTTGCCCCGCTATCACATGACTTACTAAATAAAAAGCACAACTATAAAAAGTCGATACAATCGAGTTTGGTTTAATTTCCGGTGCGTTACACTATACTTGAATTACGACTGGTGTGTGGTCTCTACTATAACGAATGTTTGCTTAGTAAAGCATACATTTTCCGCGCATCGGCTACACACTATTCATCTCTTCATTAGACTTACGGATCGGGTGTATATCTTCCGGGTTTCGGCTACACGCTATTCATCTCTTCCCCCTTTTTTCTCTGACCATCACCGTTTTTATAACCGAAGTCGTGGGTCATAAAAGAAAATTTAAAAAAAAAATGTTTTTTTTTCTATATCAGTTTTGCGACTGTGAACCTTTCAACAACGAATGGACAACTGGAAGGCTTTAAGTCGATCTAGAACCTTAAGATCAAGAATATACATATATATATATATATATATATATATATACAATTTGTGAGGTAAAGCGATTCTTTTGGAAAACGTTTTCCAGCCCAAATTGAGGGCAAAGTATTTAGGCTTGTAGATTTATGTTTTTCCTTACTAATAAAGTCAGAAAGTCGAGTTATTGTCAACATGTTCTAACTTGTTTTTATTGAATTGTAATGACTTTCTATTAAAAAAAAAAAAAACAATTAATTGCAACAAGTATTACTGATAAGAGATAATTTTTTGTGACGGTAACGGCTTAAAAATTGCAAATTTTCAAGCATACAAGAAGTTGTTTCCCTATAAATAGACTTAATTTAATGTCTCTCGTAAAGTATTAATGCGTTAGACTTGAGTAATGGTTTTTTAAGTTAATTTTTTGTTGTTTGTTATGTATATAATAAAAATATTTTAAAAAAAATATTATTTTTATTTTCGTTTTTTTTTTTTATTGTGTATAATTCCTATGTACTTATGTATGTAAATATTTAAAGATATTATCTGCCTGGAATTTTCTAGTCACGTTCTTTCACATATCTCTCACAATGTTTTTTTTTTTTTTTTTTAAATCGTTTTGAAAAGCCAAAATGCTTTCATTCATAATTAAATTAATGAAATTCGTTGCATGGAAATGAAAATAAAAAATAAATATTAATACAAAAGAGACAAAAAAAATTTGAATCAGTCTACGATTTAGTAAATATATATGTCAGTTAAAAAGACATAAATAATTATTAAACTAATTACTAATAATAAAAAGCAAACTTAATTTAAAATGGATGAGACTTTGTTATTAACTCCACACCTCTCCCACACCTATCCCACAGCTATATCCCTAACGTGTGATTGAAAGGTGTGAGGCATCATCCTATACATTTTGTCAGATGATTTATTTGTTTTCAATGAGCAAACAAATTACATTTTCCCCAATACACAATGATCATAAGTCGAGATTATTACGGAAATAACTACACACTACACAGACGCGATCATTATAAAGTGTGTACACTTTTGTTCGCACGTACTCGTTTAATACCAAATTATTTCAAATAAAATCCCTAAGAAAATTGACTGTGAATTAAAACTTGTGGTAAAAATCAATTTAAAATCTCTTATAAATATTCCCAAAAATTAGGAAAAAGTTCAAAAATTGCACAAAATGGCGTTCCTCTCATATCTACGAAATACTTTACGATATTTGAATACATCGCTTAACAACATCATTGGTATTCGGCTTTCTATGTTATATATGGGATGGGAAATTGTAAATGATTTTGATTTGGATTTTACAAGAATATCTCATTTAATTACTTGGATTGGAATTTAATTTAAAAAGCTGCTTAAACGACAAGTGGCAAAAATTCTACCGAACATGTTTAAATTTGTTCAAATTGTTTTAACGTGAATAATAAAACAAAAAATATATAAACAACTTTGTTCGTTTGCTCTATTTGGTGGATGATGAGTGATATGTGAATAACTTTTCAATTTATTTCTTTGTATTCGCAAATAAAAATAATAATAATAATAACAACAGTTATATATTAGTGAAAGGTATTATTTCGTAATTGAAACTTACCGCGTTTTGTCATAAGAGTAACGGAAGCGTTAGTAACACCTTTCAATTTACTAACATACGTTTCAATTTTGTTAACACATGAGGCACAAGTCATGCCAAGAATTTCAATTTCTATTTCAGCTTCACCGCTTTCTGGCTCATCAATTATTTCGGAAGGGAATCCCAATTCTGTTATCGATTTTGCTATATTTTCTGGTGTTATAACATTGGCATTGTACTTGACTTCAGCTTTGGCTGCTAATAGAGCCACCAATACACTATCAATACCATAAATTTTTCGACAATGCTTTTCTATGGCTGCCACACACGAAGCACAAGTCATGCCTCTTATATGAAGAAAACATTTTGATAAGAGTTCTTCATCTACTGGCAACACAGTTGCATGACCGTTACTTGGGGATGTCTTAACATTAATGGATGACACTTGTTGCTTAACAGATTTTATGGGCGTAGAAGCTTTAGAGTTTGCTGAAGTTTTCGCCGGCGATTGACGTGGCATGTGACCATGATTATTACTAATCGATTGCTTCATCACTTTAGCATCGAAACCCATATCATCAATCATTTCAGCTATTTCTTCTGGAGATAATTGTGTTGGATCATATAAAACTTCTGCATTTTTTTGTTCCAAATTTACAATAATTTTTAAGATGCCTGCTCTACTGCCAACGTTACTTTCTATATTATTAACACAAGATTGGCAGGTCATACCCAACACCTCCACCTCCACCATGCACTCCTCCGGCAATTTATCCTTATTTTCGTCTGTTTCATAGTAACAATCAAAACCCATATCATCAATGGCGAGTGCAATTTGTTGACCATCTGTTATATTAGAATCATAATCGAAATAGCCAGCATTTTCTTCCAATTCCACTTTGACCTTTATTATGCCTGGTTTATTTGAGATATGTCCTTCAATATTACGTACACACGATTGACAAGTCATGCCCTTAATGGGCAAACGTATTCTTTTAACATTCTTTGGCGATGTGGTCGCTATATCAATTCCGCCTACTACAGTAGTTAATGATTCTATCAGTTCGTTTTTTTCGTCTTTTATTGTTGTAAATGGCAGTTTTTGTTCCATTGTTTGTTTCTTTAGTTACTTTTAGCACTTTATCTCGCGTAACTTTGTTTTTCCTTTTTTAATATCCACACCAATACCATGAATGCAATCGTTTGAAAATCATAATATTTTATTGTTGTTGTTGTTATTATATATTTATTATATTTCTTTATTCGAAAATCTGTAACTAATCTTTTGCACAAAAATTTTCATCACTTTAATTTAATTTTACGATATGGAAATTTTTACACATTAAATTTTTCTTTGTTTGTTTATAGATTAATAGGTATTAGAAAAATAAAATCTACTTTCGATCGCTACCACTATATTCATGGCACACGACCAACTACTTTATCCGTTCACTACTTCCAATTATTGTGCACTCATTCACAATGAGCAAAAGACTGAAAAAATAAAACCTTTAACAGCGAGTTGAGTTCTACAACTGGGTACAATTTTTTTCTTAATGAAATGAAAAAACATATGTCCACATTTATTTAAATTGATATTGGCGTTAATAATTAGTAATGCGTAAAATACGAGAAGAAAAAAAAATAAAGAAAAACAATGCTTATGTGGTGCTGTTGATTATTAACTTAAAAAATGCAGGCATACATACAACTCCACAAATTAAAAATTAGTCAATCAATGATAGAATACAAATTACTGCTGACGACAAAAATACATGAAGAGAAATTTACCTAACTAGGCAGCACTATAAATTTTTTAAATGATGAAATTCCTATAACAATTTTTCTTACCGTTATATTGCATGAGATAAATAAAAAGAGCGAGAAAAATTCTTTCGGCGCTGCTCGCAGATATTTCTTCATTTTGAACTTTAACAATGATTTGTAATTATACAATTTGAAATAAAACATAATTAATATACATGATGAGCTTTAAAAAAAGCCAATGCCGCTGAGTGTGCCAAATTATTTTCGCGTATTAATACGATTATGTGTGCTTCTTAGGCTTTCCTATCCATTTGACATTAATTATAAAATGAGGGAGAGAAGAAAATTTGACTATTCACATTAACACATGCACATACACACGTATATATACATTAACGGTCTCTATATTTAAAGACGGAACATATTACTGGACTGCTGCATTAGCCACAACACTTGGATTATTGACAACCTCGCCAAGCGCATCTAACACCTCTTTGCGATAATCATCAAAGTCTCCGTCAATTTCGTTTATGGTCTGCTCTTCTATCACATATAAAGCACAACCTGTTTCACGTATAAGACGTTCGTCGTGTGATACTATCACCACGCCACCTTCATATTCATTGATGGCCTCGCCAAGAGCGTCTATGGATTCGATATCCAAATTATTTGTAGGTTCATCGAGTATAAGAACATCAGGAGCACTCAAACACAATTCAGCTAGAGCTACGCGTGCTTTTTGACCACCGGACAGATCTTTCATTTTAATAGTATGCGCATGGCTTACCAGACCGAAAGAGCCTAAAGCCTTCCGCGCTTTTTCATGAGGTAAGTTAAAAAGACGTTGCAAATATTCAGCTGCTGACTCCTCAGCAGTTAAATGCTCCCCAGAATGCTGATCGAAACGGCCGATACGCAATCGATGATTTTTACGAACTTCTCCTTTCTGCGGTTCTAATTCGGCCAACAAAAGTTTCAAGAACGTTGATTTGCCGACGCCGTTAGGACCGACAATAGCCACACGACTCGATAGATCAATGCCAAAATCTACGCCCACAAACAAGGGTTTTTGGCCTTCAAATGCGAAAGTGACAGTATGCAAACCCAAAATAGGAGGTTGCAATTGTGAAGGTTCGGGAAAGCGAAATTTGACTATATATTCTTTGGGCTTTTCGAGCAGTTCGATAGGACCCTCCTCATCTTCTTGTTGGCGCTGCTGTTTTGATTTGTTTTTCTCCTGTTTGCGAGTTAATGCTTCCTTTTGTTTCTTCTCTGCTTGCTTCTTAGATTGACCATGAGCTTTAAGTTCCTTTATGCGTTTTTCTTGCTTTTCGTATTCTTTGATCATTTCACGACGCTTTTGCACGTACATTTTCTTAAACATGGAGTAGTTGCCTTTATAGTAATGCAGTTTCTTTTGATCCAAGTGTATAACTTCATTACAAACGTTATCTAAGAAGCTTTGGTCATGAGAAACTATAAGTAATGTCTTCTTCCAACCTTGCAGATAATTGTCCAACCAAATAACAGCATTCAAATCTAAGTGATTAGTTGGCTCATCCAGCATTAAGAGAGTGGGCTCAAGATACAAAGCTCTAGCTAGAGAAACGCGCATCCGCCAACCACCAGAAAATTTGTTAGTGGCACGATTTTGCATTCCTTCACTAAAACCCAAGCCTGCAAGAATGCGACGTGCTCTGGCTTCAGCCGAATAAGCGCCAATTGCTTTTAATTCGTTAAAGGTGTCATTCAGCTCCTCTTGAACACTCATGTCTCCAGAAGCAAATTGCTCTTCCAGCTTTTGACATTTAGCCAGCAAATCGAGTCGTTTAACATCAGCCTCTAATATGGTTTCCACAGCACTTTTATCCGTTGCCACCACTTCTTGCTCACATAGCAACACATCTATGTTGGGCGGTATTGCGAAGGCACGTGTGGCTATATGACGCAGCAAAGTAGTTTTTCCATGCCCATTCGGACCCACCAAACCATAACGGCGCCCATGAGCAATTAGTAAATTAGCATTGACAAACAGATCGTTACCTACGGTGTGCAGGAAAATTTATAAATTTTTTCTTTTTTTTGGCCAAGTATGGCAGATTAGCTTACCTTTAGCCGATATAGTAAAATTTTCAATTTTAATGTCCACAGCATGCTCAAGTTGGGCTTTTTGGCCTGCAGTTTTTTGAACTTGGGACATAGTAAAATTGCTATCTAGTTCGGAATGACCAGAGCCGCCTTTTTTGGTTAGCATTTCCACTTGTTTTTCATATTCCTGTTGTTTCTTTTGCTTTTTCTTTTCTTTGTGCGTAAGTTTCTTTTCTTTCGACTTGTCTTCTTCGATTTCAGCGGTTGGCTTTTCTTTTTCATCCTCAAATTTTTCATTTTCTATTAATATTAACCTTCTTTCATTGTCCTCATTTAATTGGTTCTCTAAAACTGAATTATTCTTATTATCCTCCTCTAAAGATAGTTTTTCTTCTATTTCCAAGGCAGCTAATTCTTGTTCAAGAATTTCAGCTTCTTCATCATCACTGAGTTCATATTTGTTCTTTTTTAGTTGCTGTTGCAGTTTTTTCTGTTGTTTCTTGACAGCCAGCTGAGTTATAGTAGACGTTTCTTCTTCTTCCTCATTGACTTCGACGTCATCTTCGACATTTTTCAAAATATCTCCAATATCATCCTCATCGTCACTAAAATCATCTTTCTTTTTATTTTTCTTCGCTTTTTTCTGCTGCTGTTTTTTCGTCACTGGTTTATTTATGACAGGTTGTTCATCCTCATCCTTTTTTGAATCATCGTCGCCGCTGATATCCAGTTTTTCGTTTTTCTTCGATTTTTTCTGTTGCTGTTTTTGGCCCACTTGTTTTTGAATAATTTGTGGCTCCTCATAGTCGTCGTCTTCATCTTTATCACTCCAATCATCTTTTCTAATTTTCTTCTCCGACTTTTTATTAGCTTTCTTCACAGGACCGGAAATTTCTTCATCATCGTCTTGATCACTAATTGCTTCTTTTCGACTGCCTTTCTTTTTATTTGCTATTGGCTTTTCCTCGTCGCTCCACTCATCCTCTCTGCCCTTTTTACTTTTTTTTCCTTTTTTAGACGTTTTAGTCGAGCTGGTTTTACTATTTGTTGAAGTGATACTTTCCACGTCGTCAATTTCGAGTTTCATATTTGATTTCATAAGCTTACTGGACGAAAAATCTTCATCGTCAGATTCTCCACGTTTGCTTTTCTTGCTTTTTTTATCACTAATACTAGCAGATTTTTTCACCTCATTTTCATTATCATTATCGTCAAAATGAAATTTTTTATTTTTATTTCTGCTTTTCGACATGATTTAATTACTTAAAAATTAAATTATGAGCTAAAGAAGAGAAATATAAATGAATTTGCTTAACTACAGAAATAAAGGTTTAAGATCTCAGCTAAAAATTTCACCAAATGACAAAATTTCACGTGGACTTGTGTTGCCAACCCCCTATTAGAAACATTAAAGTACGAGACAGATAGAAAATGAGCATGTGTTCATTTTTTTTTTTGAAACATATGATCGAAAACACAAATGAAGGGTGGCCAAATTACGACATTTTAGTTCAAAAGGTATTTGAATTCCTAAGGGATGTTCAATTGTGTTTTTAAATCTATAAAAAAATCTTAAATATACACAAGTACTCCTAGAAATTGCTCAAGAGTAATTGTCCATTACGGAACGTATCATAAGTATATAGTAAGTAAAATATCCAATTCTATTTTATGATCTTCCGCAGGTTTTGTACAATTTTGTTTTTATTTAATTTTTCGTTTCTTATAGTTTGACTTCTTAATGCAAAACAAATGAGATAACAGCAAGCAACAGCAACAACGAGGGTCCATACGTAATGTTAACTTAATTCACTCTCAACTTTCCACAATATACTCTCTCATTCACAAGTTTTCGATGGTATCAATTTAATCAAATAATCAACATAAACATTTTAAATATATTATGAGTGTGTTTTTATTCCTTTATTCACATGAAAAATCAAGGGACTATCCAATTTTGATAGAACTTACTAAAATCCCAGTAGCATTGAAAGTCTCATAAGCGCGTGCACTTTTACTGCTTTTCGGCTTAATGCTGCCATGTAAATGATAGTCGGAAACGATTATGGGTATTAACACAACGAAGTCGTGTTTATATTCTCACAAATTGAAGCGTATGGACAACAATGTAAATGTATATAACAAAGTTGCGCATTTTTTTATTTTTTTTTATTTTTTTGTGTTCGAGCCTACAGCCTAAGCACTTGTTTTAGCAAATAGGTAAATACATTTTTCATGTTTTTTGGGTAAGTTTTGTAAGGTACTAGTGGGAAGCAGTTCATAATTTAAAAGTCGTAAATGACGGAATTTACGGTACTCAAAGTGGTGGGGATATTTTGTGGAACTTAGAATTTACACAACAACTATTTTGTACCAAATTGGATTTTGTAGGCTCTTATATACAAATATTTGGAATTTTAGGTATTTTAAAAGACTATCAATATGTAGCACCGCCACAATTTAATTCAATGCAATACAGTATAAATCTCAGAACTTGTCTTAGTAAAGTTTTTCCTCATAATCTCGTCATATTTTATGACAAAATGTTACGCTTAAAATAATAAACAAATTTAACGAGTATATTAATCACTTAATTGCATAATAATATAATATATAAAACCAAAAATATGAAGTAATAAATTGTTTCAATTAAATTTCAAATTTTATAATATAAGAAAAAAATTAAAAGAATATTTAAAAAGTAAGTTTCAAATTTGAAATAATCGCTTTTTTATTCCCTCTGCTTTTTTTTCCTAACGCCTTGTAAGACTGTTTTTATTTCTTAGTTAATTTAAGCCGCTTTTGTCTGTTTGTCTACAAAATTTATATAAATATATAAATATATATAAATATTTATATATACAAATTATATATATTTATATATATAAATATATATTTATTACTTTCAATGCATTTAATTTAAATTCGAAGGCTTGATAAGCGGAGAAAGATATTATGTGTGAAAGTCCTAAGTCTTGTGTCAAAACGTTTTTTAGTGTTATTAAAAATGTGTGTGGGATAGTACTCTAGTATTCCATCAGTTAGAGAAAAACCGCTTGGAAAAGTCAGCTGAGATTGAATTTTTATAAGAATTTAAAATTTTTGTTTTTCTGCGGAGTAATGAATATTTCAGAAAAGAATATTTCGCGTGCTAGAATTTATTGCTTTTCGTAAAACTGTATTATCACCTTAAGAATGCAGATATGAAACATTTCGTGTTTATAATAATATTACAATATAATACATATACATAATATATCGTTGGTACAATGACCTCTTTTGCTGATAAACCTCGTCAAGGACGTGAAGTTATAACCGTAATTGAAGAAAACTTCGAAATCGAAAGAACAATCGAATGATGTATAATTTGACTTGTGCATACTCAGAAAGAAGCTTTTGCGTAAGTTTTTTCCATTTAAGCAGTATTTATGAACGCTTATGCCGCATAAGTTAATATCTGCTCAAAAAGAGTATGGCAGATTGTAGCGAGTGGCTTTAAATGAGATAAGTAGCATCGTTTATGGATCGTGTATATTTCGACCCGAAGTAACAGAATCTATGTCTATGCGATCGAAAGCTCTAACAAATGCGACATCTAAATGCTGGCAGCGCAAACAAAAACAATTGCTTTACTCTTCTCTAGAAATGCCCATGTCGCGACTGCTGTTCTAAGCAAAAATAAAGCGATCTCTTTCGAATGTTTGCAAATTATCATCAACAACGTACATCCCATGAAGAAATATGTGACATCCCTATATCGCAATAATACACATTGGCTTACACAGCGTCACAACAGAAGTTATTATTATTGCAAGAGAAAAATGTGAAATTTCTGAGATGTTCGGAATAAAAGCAAGACTTAGTATCTTGTAACTGTCGCCTTTAATATGGTAGAAGCACTTGGATACTGTAGAAAGCTGATTTCTAAACCACCTTCAAAAATGGTTTATAAGAAAGCATAAAAAGTGTGCTAAATTGAATGGAAATCACTTCGAAACATAAACATTAAGAGAAAAAAAATTGAGAAAAGTAAACCGGTTTTAATTATAGATACAAAACGTACAGTGTTACCTACTCGTTCACTGAGCATTTCATTACTTTGCATTGCATTAAGTTCGCATAGTTTCGCAAATATTTAATAATTAGCAAAATTTAAAAAAAGTTATTTTTATTTTAAAGAGATGTTACTTTTTCTTGAAGTCTTTTTTATACGTTATAGAAAAAAACGTTAAAATTAATAAAATACATTTTATATATATGAACTTTCTTTGATCGCCGTTAAGAAAGTTATGTATCACTCTTCCATAATTTAATGGTTTTATCGTTTTCTAAAGCAGCCGAAGCGATAATATTTTCAGTGGGATGGCAGGCTGTACATAATACCGTATCAGTATGGCCTTGTAATTTTTGTACTACTTCTTTGCTTTGCAAATTCCATATATAAACCATATTATCTTCACTTCCCGAAACAATCCACTACAATAAAAAAAAAAACAATATGCATAACTTTTTGAAAAAAATAGGATCCGCATACCTTTCCACCGGTTACTGAGAAATTGGCGAATATACAATATTTCTCATTTTTGTGGCCGGTGTATGTTTTCAGGCATTTTCCTTTTGAATAATCCCATAATTTTAACGTGTTGTCGAGCGTTGCGGCCAATATGTATTTGCCGTTGGGCGAAAATTTTACAAAACTCACAGGAGGATTGTCATCGTCTATAAGGGTTTTCAAACACTGGCCGCTAGCCGTATCCCAAATGCGACATAAACCATCATAGCTCGAGCTTACGATTAAAGAGCCATCGCGATTAAAATGTACCGCAGATACGGGATCGGAATGGGCGGGTAAAGTTTTCAGACATTTACCGGTGCGCACATCCCAAATGCGTACCGATTCATCAAAACTTCCAGAAACAATAAGATTTGATTGCGGATTGAAATTACAGCAAAATACGTAGTTAGAGTGTCCTTTCAGAGTTTTAAGACACTTGCCAGAGCTTAATTCCCACACTTTAAGCGTTTTATCATCGCTGCCGCTTACCAATAATCTAGAATCGGAAGACCAAGCCACATCAGATATGCCTAACTTATGGCCGGATATGGTTTTCTCAAATTTGCCATCGTAAGCCCCCCAGATTTTGATAAGCTTATCTGCCGCTTTGAGGTAATTAAACGCATGAATAAATTAATTAAACATAAAATTGAAGGTATACACAATAACTTACACGAACTTGCCAACCATTCGCCATTAGGACTGAATTTAACAGCTGATACCGCTTTTGTATGACCGGCCAAAGTAAATTTCAACGTATAATTGGGTTTCTGACGTTATAAACAAAAGTCTAAGGCATCGTTTCACTGTACATATAGCTTTATATCAACTTACCACCGACATTGAGCTTTTATTGGAAGTTGGTGCATTACTTGATGAAGAACTTTGCAACGTGTTCGGTCCAGTTGGCGCCGAAGGCATTGGTTGGGGGGCATGCACACCGGGATGACCGGCATGCACGGGTCCTATAGGCACCATTTTAGTTAGTTATTATTGTTAAAATTATACGTTTCTTCCTATCTCTTAGTAAATATTTCACTAATTATTTCTCTTCGAAAACCTCGTGCTTTTTTGTTGTTGGCGAGTCTGCGCTGCTATTGACTGCAACACAATTGCAATTGTTGTTTTCTTTATTTTTTTTTTTTTATATCGATATTCGTACTACTATTTTACTGTTGTCTTAATACTTGAGAAATGTTCCTTGTAGAGTAAATAATAAAAAAGTGAATGCACTTTTGTCTTAACATTTATGCAGGTGGAAAAGTTATTTTCCTCCGTATATTTTACATTAATTGATAAATAATCTCAGAAATTTTTGAATGCGACTCGTGGTTTTTTGCAGTTTAGGAGAAAAAAAACTCAATGTGATTGCCATTGCAAAACGGTTATGTTTCCTGAGCATGGTTGCCATACATTTCATATCTATAGTAGATTAATAGACATTTAAACTTCCAGAGAAAGGGGTATTTATAAGGAGTAATTATACTGACCGATATAAGGACTTCTAGGTATTTTCATTTAGAAAACATTTTTATTGAAAGTAATTAAAGTTAAACTTTAGATTAATATATATACATTATGTAAAAATTAAACGTAACAAAGGACTCCCTTATATTCTTCGGTACGGTATCGATATTTTCTTTGTGTTTAATCTTTACTCTCATATCTTTTGTCCATTTCTCTTTGTCGTTAGCCCATACATTCGCCATGTCAGCAATTAATGTTTAGCTACATTATGGCGCCCATTCCAATTTAGAAAATCATAAGGTATATTCAACAGAGAAGTACTTGATATGAAGAAATATTAAGTACTGTTGCATAACATTCCTTGAGTGATTGGTCATAAGAAAAAAAATATCACGGCATTGTAAGGCGTTTTTTTTTGCATTACAACGCTTGGTGATGTACTGCAGAATTGTGGTACTATCGCCCTTGTACTCACAAAATGTCCTTCTTTTTGTTGACTACATGTTTTAATCGATAGAATATTGTCTGTTTAAGTATTGTGTTTGTCCTGATAAAAGAAGAAAAGGTTCTTCTGCGAGTAGCTCCAAAAGACCTATTGCCCCTTCCGCACGGATTTGGTATCTCGTAAAAAAGTTGGGCAAAATATGTAATTAGCGATGTGGATAGTACTTTGAATGAAAAATTTTTGTACCATTCTTTCGAGTTACATTTTCTTTTTTCTAGACCTATTATGGCTTATCTGAGCAATTGCTTTTTTTTTAAATATGGTCCGTCATTTAATGTATATCCTTTATATATGCATAAACTCGTTAATGGTCAGAAAAAAGCTGGAAGAGAAAGAAGTATCGATCGGTAAGTATCATGTTTTTACTAATCGAGCATTCATTACAGCTGTGGTCACATGCCAGTTGTGATGAAAGTACGACGAGTTTATCGAAGGGCAAATTGAACTCGGCTATGCCGAGTTACATTTCTTATCTATTACCGTAAGTGGTAGCATAAGTCTAATTTGAGAAATTTTCAACTGATGCTTGCTTCGAGTTTGTAATTTTTTATTGAAACTTTCGCCTTTTTAGTTGCTACAGGGGCACTTACAAGATCTAAGAGCATATGTTCCAAATTTGGAACTTTTTGCATTAATTTTTGCGATATAGAAAATATCGACAGCAAGTATGCAGATATAAAGGGACGCTGATCAGAATTACATATAAATACATTTTAAGTTTTGTCAAGCAGTCTCTGATACGTATTTCTGCCAGTTTTACAGATTAAGTCAAACCGCTTGTGTATACTCCTATCTTCGGGTAATGGGCGTAAAAATTTTATTTATTTATTTTAATTAATTGTGTTGTTATGCTAGTCATCGTTATGCGCATGAAAGACAATATATTGCTGGCCGTAGTTAAAAAACAATCCGTTCACACTCGGCCATGCATATATTGCATATATACGAATACAAATACATATATATATATATATATATATACATACATATATATATATACATACATATATAGATACATATGTATATATATATATATATATATATATATATATATATACACATATATATATACTTATATCTATACTTATACTTCTACTACAACAATCCATTACACCTTTGCTACGAAACTGCAATAATTTGTTCACATGTAATGTTTAAAAGTCAATAAACTTGTATGTTAGTGCATGTGAGGTATGCAATGTATCCAACAAATTGCAATCGAGCCATTGCATATGTACAACACACAACATTACAATTGAATGGGTGTGCGTCTGTGTGCATTTATGCATAGTGCAATCTCCTCGCAGAGCCCTAAATCACTGGAGGTGCATAACAGAGAAAAAAATGAAACAATGATTCACGTATCTCGACGTTCTTTAGTTGTGTGCGTCGTATAATAATCAACCAAATGTGTTTGTATGCTTATGTTCGTTTATGTTTGTGACTTTGTGTGCGCAGAAAAAAAAAGAAACTATATTTAACCTATAAACATATAAAATCGCATTTACTTGTTTTTTTTTTTATTTTTTCTTTTCCTTATATTTTTTCGATTTTAGATACGCTTTGTAAATTTATTGTAATTGTATTGTTGTTGACCAAAATTCATTGAATAAGAGTAAATTTGATTTGCAACGATATGCAATACATAAACGAAAGAATATGAAGTACAAAAAGGGATATCTAAGCTGATTATTTTTGTGTATTACGTTATATTAACATTGCATCCTGTGTTGACTTAGATACGTTGTCCTCTGCTAAATAACCGTTGAATCATTAAATTTACGAAAAAGTATTTAAAACTCAATATCTTTCATAAATGCATTAGCGGCAGTAGTGCAATACAATGACTGAATTCAAAGTAGAGCACAAAAAAAAAAAGTATAATATAGAAAATAGAGTGATGCCAGCAAAGGAATTTATTTACAATTTAAGTGAATTTTGCAAAGAGCGTTAGAATAATGTCACAGAATAAACAGTCATCTTCATTATGGTACGAGTCATGGTATTGTCGTAGAACTACGAGTCGAAATAAGCTCTTAGAAAAAGTTGAGGGAATGAAACGGATATTGCTTATGCACGCTAGATTGAACGGTAATGAATCTTTAATGGGTTGCCAAACCTTGTCTTTTGTATATCCTTTCGAATGTGGAATGATTGCGACATCAAAATAGTGTTTCGCTAAGACCAACTAAAATTTCGTTAATTCCTTGTCAATTTGTGCTACTATTTCCTCAATATTTTATTAGGATTAGGAAAAATTTCATTTCTCAATTAACATTATTAACATTTTTTCATTTTATTTACGTAAATATGATGTATCTATATATATATATATATATAATACATAAAAATAATAAAATTTATATAAAGATAAAAATTGTAAAATATATGTATACAATAATATAAAATATATAAAATAATAAACAACATTTTAATATTTTTTGGTGAAGGACTTTATTCTTAAAAGTTAATGTTCTAAAATGTTGGTCGATATTTAATTCTTTACATATACATCACAATATATTTCATATATATTCTACATATATTTCTACGCTTATTATCATATAGTATATATTTCATGTGTGTGTGCATTTTTGTTCATAACCTACCCGTTCACAGCTTCAAAATTTGAACGAAACTTCCAAATTCATTGCTCTGTAAATTGTTTACGTGTATATTCGATTATCTTTGTTTATATCGTTCCATGAGCACACACACTTAATTGTGAGCTGTATACAAAACTTAAAAATACATCGCAGTACCATTTTTCATGTATGCGTTATACCTCATTCGCATGTACGAGAAAAATCTATCGTTGAGTGCATTCTTCATGTGTGCGTGCATTTTTTGTTTACATCGTTCTATTAACAGCTGTTAAATGTAAACAAAACTTCGCAGTGCATACTTCATACGTGCGTGCATCTTTGTTTACATCACGCAACAGCTGTTTATATCATATGAAGAGTATTAACAAAATTGATTATATAAATCTTGGAAATAAAAAACAAAATTATTTTGTTTTTGTTAACGGGAATTTATTTCACAGAAATCTCATGTGTTATTTTGCATTAACGTATAAAAAAGAAATCATTTTAGATATATTTGTTTGATATCAGTTATGTGTTGTCTTTATGAGATCCAAACGTCCCGGGAAGTATCAGTCTTTTATATATAAAATACGTTATGTAGGTCGTAAAAAAGTTAACCTAAGTAACCGCTTTTTGTGTATGATTTTCATAATCTCTCATAATAACTTTATTTTATATTTGATTAATATGAGTGCATTGTTAAGTGAATTACACGAAGAGTTTATCTATTTATTTATACTTCAATGCAAATAAGAGATCTATATAACGGTTAAATTATCGGATTGAAATTCGCGTGGTAACGAAACTATGAATTTTCACACGCAAATTTGAACACGCGCTATAGACACCGTGTCGTCTTTGCGTGATTTTAGAGATTTTAGAAAATTTTATAAAACTTTTGACATTTAAACAAATGCTTTTTTTGTTCTTTTTAAGAAGTATGTCCAACACACACCAACTGACAATACAAATAATTTCTGTTTATTCTCGAGATATTTTGATTTATTTTCTTAACATAGTAAACGAATAAAACTCGTTTCCACTTAAGAGATAGAACACAAAAATGCTTTTTTACCAGTTTTATATTTTATTTTTATTATCAATGTCAAGGCGAATAAAAAATACTTCACTTAACTGCATTCTTTCGAATGGGTAAACATCAACTTTATTTACATGCAATACTTTTTTATTCAGAAAATTTTGTTTTTATTTAATATTTTCATACATATTAGGGCGCCACAAATCCATCGTAATTTTATCATCTTGAAATAAAGATAAAGTGTATGCGAACCTCTAATCAACCAGCAGGGGATTTTCAATTGACGTAGCCATGGCCATGCATTTATTCGATCGATTATCATTTGTTTGGGTTAAAAAGTTTAAACTTGATGTAAAAAAATCAAAATAGGCATGTTAAAATGATGTAGTCGAACAAGGTCGACTATTAAATGCCCCGCAAATATTTGGCGTAATATAATAAAAAAATTAAAATTTATTGCCATTCAATCTTTTTTTACTTTTCGATTTAATTTTCGGTATGTCGGAGAGATTCTGTAAAATAGGCAAATGCGGTCCAAAAATTAGATTTTTTTGCGTCATAAACTTTATTGTCTCTAAAAGTGTTTCATAGCCGTAGTAACAATCGGATTAATGTACGGTGTAGTAAATATGGAGCATGACTATCAAATCAGTATACCCGGATTCAGTTCCCCCAGTACGGTAGAGTATATTTAAGTTACGATTGGTCTCAACTGTATTGAATGATTGATCGATGTAGTTATAAAACTTACCGATCAATTATACACCTACTGGACTGCAGGCAATATTCTGCACCTTTCTGCTGACTTCAATTTCCCTGATTGTCACCATTATATGCGTACAGAAGACATCCTGTAAGCGACTGATCGATAAAAAAAACTGAAAAATATACGCAATATATATTAGGAGTACAAATAGGTTGCCACTATTAACAAAAGGTGGTCCCGCCGGAAGGTTTTGTTAAAATTGTCAGATGGAAAACGTAATATCGCAAGTTTGTTCATCTGGTAACAACATAATCCGTATCAGAATCACTTAATTCTTTTCGCATGAAAATATCAAGTTTTGTACTGAATAAGAGCATAAATAACCATCATGCAGAGTAGGCGAACCATATACATGGACGATAGAGCTAAATATCCATGGTGATCCTAATTTGGCGGGAGTAGTTAGTTGGTACAGAGTATTAAGTTTTGTTCTAACCAAATGGAGCCATCATTGGGGAACGCTACGAAATAACTAACTGGTGAAGTTGACACGCGAAACTCGCGCAATATGTCAAAAGCCATGACATTGTGATTTTTTAGAGTTTTTAGTTTAGAGAAATTCGACCCCATATAGCAAAACATGTTCAAGAAACATTAGTGGCACTAATCTACCTTTGTCATAAGTGGACATCAATTTTTTTGATTGACACTGGTTACAATCTATTGTTATACTTATTATATGATCGAGCTGAGCTTCTTCCAGTCTTACAACGATACCGAACAAGTGACTCTTTCTGTGCATAGGCTCACAAGGCCAATCGTCTTTCTTTTACGACATTCACAATTTGTCTAAAAGATGGAAGAAGTAGCAGCTAATGAAGGACGATACTTTGAATAAAACATAACATACCGTTCTCTCACAATAAATTTTTAGCTTTTGATAGAAAACGGTGAAAACTTGGTATTACACTTATTATATGTACATATATATATATATATATATATATATATATATATAAGACGGGATGAATAAATGATGCCGTCCTTATTTAATATACAAAAATAATATCTTTCATCGATTCTTGACGAGAAAAAATATTTTTTCCATTTAACAAAAGTTGTGAACTGTAATCTAAACATAAGATGAAATGAACAGACAGACGGACTGACATGGCTAATTAATTCAGAATATGGTTCTTAATTTATCAATAGAGTTATTTCGAATGTTGCAGACATTTGTATAAGCTTCGCATAAGGAAAAACCTGGTGCTGCTAGCAAAATAGATTTAAGCATCTGAAGTGATCATAACTGATAAAGAGAGAGAGAGAGAGAGAGAGAGAGAGAGAGAGATGATAATTTCGGTGTGTTGCTACCTTAGCGACTGAAATTTGATAGAAATATTAATGAGACTTGGTAGAAATGTTAGCTTTGTCCACAAATGATCACGATAGCTCAGGGCTCGCTGGTGAATCTTGAATTACTGCAATACCTTGCAATTTTTATATTTGGTCTCTAAAGGTGATGAATATCATTCGGGTCAAAATGATTATAATTTTTTAAATTATTATAGAAATGTTACGGATAGAATAGTAGGCATCCAGGATTCGGAATATAACTTTTATTTTTCTTTTTTTTAATGCGAACAATTAAAGATTATAAAAGAGCGAGAGCGAGAGTGAGAGAGAAAAGCAAAAATTACTTTAATAACCTTTTTCTTAGACAAAACGCAACCAAGTCATTTAGTCTAAAATATTAGTTTAAATCAAGTTTTGAATAGTAAAAGACACAACATAAATACTTGCGGTTAACTGAATTGCAAGACATTTCGCGAATATATAAAGAAAAATTCAAATTATAACAATTAAAAATAATCAATTATTTTGTAAATAATTCGTTTAATATGTTTATGTTTTATAATTAATTAATAAAAGAGAACATCAGCGATATGTCAGAATATTCTGAAGATGAAATTTTATTTCAAATAAAAGAATTGGAATTGGAAGAATGGTATAAAACGCATCCACAATTGCCGCGAAAAATAGGTGAGAAAAAAATTTGAATTTCTCTATCGAATCATACTTACCCAGCGTCTCATGAAACGTATTTTATTAATTGAAGGTGAGCAATTACGATTTGATCTTTGTGCTGACGTTTTACATCATTTTATATCAAAGTTCAAATCATTATGCGCTATAGATCAAACATTACAAGGTCTTGACTATTGTACGCAAATTTGAAGGTAAATCTCGTCTATTTTCAAAATTCACCTTTAATTATTCCTATTACAAAAGATTTTGAATGATGATTATGATTGAAATAATTTCGAGTCGTATGTGAACCTGGATTCTATCTTTTGATGATATTTTATTTTTGTGTAAATTTTGCAAGAATAACAAGAATATGGGCGTGTTGTGCAAAAATTCGATTCTACGGTTTTCCAAAAAAACACAGACCTGAAAGCACCTCACGCTGATGATAATTTCAATATCTATGATCATTATTATATGGTTTAGGAAATATATGAGAGATGGAGCTTTTTCTTTAATGACTAGTGACTTAGGGAATCTCCCCCGTAGGTGTACAAACACCAGGTGACAATCAGAGAGAGAGAAAGAAATGGGAAAGGAGGGATGGTTTGAGATCGTGGTGTATGCCCGATTATGAATTTATCGTTCGAGACAGTGATAAACAAAGCATGCCGTTAAGTTAACATATTAATGTAGAAAAAATTAAAAAATATTTCGATCGTGACTAAGGAATTAATGAGGCTTTTGCAAAGCGTGCTTATTTACAAAAACATATTTAAGAAATTTATTAACAGACAACAATTTAGGAACGTAGGAACGTAGGCGCTTTGTTGATAACACAATTTGAATGACAAGTGCGTACGTGAACATGATTTTTTTTTTTTTTTAATTATGTCTTCAGCCTGTCAATATGAAGACAACAACCATAATTTTTTTAAATATCACTTTGGTACTCTCGACTACAGGCGACGTCTGACACTGGCAAGGACACTGCCATTCAAGGGCTGAATTTCGGTTCTATAGTGCTACGTAGTAGATATAAGTTTTATTGATAGTGAAGAGATTATTTGATAAATGATCCCACTGGACGCCACACTTGTCCGAAATCGTTTGAGTAGGCTGACAGATGGGCTGAAAAATCGGCTGACAGATGGCCTGACAGATGGGCTGACAGATGGGCTGACAAATGGGCTGACAGATGGCCTGACAGATGGGCAGACGGACGGGCTGACAGACGGGTTGACAGACGTGCTGACAGACGGATTGACAGATCGGGACGGTCATCGAAAAATAAATAAGTCCAAGGACATTCAGAATTGATTTTCGCCTTTGAATCGTAGAGCGGACAACGCTTTTACTAAAAAAATGGACGAACATCGTTAACTATAATTCAACCATAAATACTTTTATAACATCATTTCCCAGGAGGTTACAAATGTATTTTCAAATTTGATCAACAATTCCCACTAAATATTTAATTCCATTAAGTTTGATAACATTTTTATTATTAATCTTTTGTTATTGTATTTACTTCCTTTGCTTTATATAGATAAACGTGTATTAAAGCGTTTCATTTATGTAAATAATGGTAACCTGGAGGAGACCAAACGTTTATTGGAATTAAATTACAAAATGCGTAATCAATACGCAAACGTTTTCATAGAACGTGATCCTTTGGATGAAGCTTCGAAACAGTATTTGAATTTATGGTAAGCGAATAAGAAGATATTAGAAATGAAAAGGAAAACACATTTAATTAAGATTAAGATTTTACTTTGTTTTTTAATATTAAGCGATATCATACCGTTACCCAGCTTGACAAAAGATAATTGCTCGGTGGTGCTTTATCGCCTTCGAGATCGTAGTGTAGACAAGGTATGGTTGCGTATGTATCTGTTTAATGATTTTCTTAAATTATTTTTTGTAATATTTGTGGAAGTTTTCTTTTAGTGTCTCTGGGTTCCTCATTTACTTTACTACTTTTCTTTTTCTTTCTTTTTTTTTTGTTCTATTGCTTTTGCCTTTCAGTTCAACTTTATCGATAGTGTTAAGTGTTTTTTTATGATGCTCGACACTCGTTCTATTTATGATGAAATATCTGATGGTGAGATAGCTGTCATTGATATGAGTCAGTGTACTTTGCGTCATGTGTCCAAAATCACCTTCAGTCTATTACGTATTCAAACGAAATTTGTACAGGAAGCGCTTCCATCGAAAATTAAAGGTGTACACTTTCTAAACTCTCCGCCATTTATGGAAAATGTATTGCGATTATTGAAATTATTTCTTAACAGCGAAATTATACAGATGGTTGGTTTTAATAAAGCTTTTTAAAATATTTTTAATAGTTTCCAGGTATTTTCTTCATATTTTTTAGATGAATTTTCATTTAACGAATTGGGATAAATTTTATGAATTCGTTTCGAAAGATATATTACCTCTTGAATATGGCGGCAAAGCTGGCAAATTGTGTGATTTGAGGAACATATGGTTAAAGAGGCTAAAAGATCAAAGGTCTTATCTAATGAGTCCTGAATACTGGATCATCGATGATAGTAAAATAATGAAAAGTTCGTCATCATCATCATCATCATCATCATCATCATCATCGTCATTGAGTATCAATAATAATAATTCACGTTTGATAAAAAATCTACAGGTTTTGAATATTGATTAACTGTATATAATATTTATTGAAAACTGAATTATAATAAAAGGGTGTTTAAGATTTATAATTATATCCGATGAAATGAAAATTTTTAATCGATAAGTAAGTAGACAGATAGCTCTAGATAAACCAGTTATTTAAGCCATTAGACTAAATAGAGCGCAAGCAACGGTGTATACAAAGCTTAGAAGCTCTTTGGAAAGCATAGAAAATCGTAAATGCGTCAACAACACATAGAATCTTTTCAAGCTTCTAAAGCTTTGACATTTAAAAATTTAAATGTAGTGCGTGTATAGAGACATCGTTGTATTACCGCAGTAATGCACTGCATTAAGTATCTAAAACAAAGCGAGATATAACTCTCGGTAAAAGCATTTGTTACAAAAGATTCGTTATTGTTATTTTTATGCATCAATAATTAATAATACTTTGTAACGAGGTGCTCGCTTAAAAACATTTGGTGCTGGATGAGGCACGATGTAAACGGATGTATTGTGGCTTTTATTCTTTAATTTGAGGGAAAGGATTGAAAGCAATGACGAATACGAATACGAATTTTTAAGCATTTCAAACTTGAAAATTATTATGCTTAATATTCATTTTTTTATTAGACTTCGTACGCTTTGACAGGTAGGCATATGGATCTTATATAAATAAAAATGCAGACAATATGTTATATATAAAAAGAAACAAAAAAGAAAATTATTTCGTTCGAGCCGCATCTTTTTTTGTACCCACCTCCTTTATCTTACAAAAAAGGGGGAAAAACTAACTTTTAGTAGATGGGCGTGACGACTTTTTCTATTTTTATGGACCACCGTGGAAAATAGTCGGATCGAAACACCCAGAAAATAAATGTGTTTCCAGCTTACACTGCAGGTGTGGCCTTTGATCCATTTGGTCCAATTTCAATAGCAGCGTACATGAAAAAAATTCCAATAATTCTATCATATTTAAAGTCAACATCTGCATTTTTGCGGCCAGGAGAATGTTTACCACAGACATTAGATAGTTAAGCAGCCAGACAGATAGACAGACGTGCCAACAGATCTGTCTAGGTGGATTCCGAATTCCATACTAATCAAGAATACACTTTACGGAGCTTTTGAAGAATCTTTCTTAATATTACAAACGTTTTCACACAAAAAAAATTTAATTTCAATATTCTACTATATCGAATGAGCGTGGTTGATCATTACCGATTTTGTACAGACGCCATGAAATAGCTAGTGCAATATTTGTGGACATTTTTATAGATCTTGCAATTTTCTTTTTTGCTACCAAAAGCACAGGTGCTCTTAGTCTACGCTGTATTGTGGGCGTATCCTTTGACCGATTTGGTCTATTTTCAATACAAACTTGCGTGCCAGAACTTCAACAGACGGACAGACGGACGGACGGATGGATACGCTGAAATCAATTCTAAAATTGATACTGATCAAAAATATATATACTTTGTCGGGTCTCCGAAGTGTCCTTTTGCTAGTTACAAACCGCTGCTTAGCTATATTGTTCTCGAACGTTCCTAGTATGGTTAAAGTATTCAGTTTTCATTAACTGTAGCCATAGACGAAAAAACCCTTTGCTTTCATGCTTTATTGGAATACCGCTACGAATACCGTAGATAGTTTTTTTCATATTTTCTGAACTTTTATTATCTATTCCTAGAAATACTATTTCTTTTGAGAACTTTCCGATATTTTTGGTACTCATTATCAGAGTCTTGAATAATTCGCTTCTAATTTATCGAATGTTTATGCAGTACTCGCTTAGTCTTCCCATTATTCTGAAATAATGAATTTAACACTTTTCGTATATTGACAATGAATTCGAAGTAAATGAAAAGACTCAAAATTTAGTGTCCATACATGGCTTTGTTCATATTTTATAAAGTATGTAATTAAGTACGTAGAGTAATAAAAAAAAAAGAACAAAACAAAAAGATTAAATCGATTCAAGTGCTCAGCATATCTTTAAGTCATTTTTCTTTGCTTGAAGTATGCTGTTGATCGCTTAAGTTGTTTTCATTACTTGGCAGACTAGGTAATGTTGCCGGGATTTCGCATTGGAAGCAGTTGCCATGCAACTGCCGTTCAGCTAAGGTGTTTGAAAGTAATACAGTTTTAATTTCTTCCCCCCTTTCCTCCCCCCTTCAACATACTCTCTGCTGCATTCTTTTAAAAAGATTTGTTCATTTGACTCTTCCTTCTTCTTCTTCTTTACTTTTTCTACTTTATTTGTTACATACACACAACACATAAGTATTCATCAGATGTATAAATAAGTTGTGACCGATTTCTTGAGTTAAGATAAAAGTATTTACCAAACGGTGTCTTGTCTATCTATTTAATATAGCTTTTGAGAGTCAAACTGGGAAATCATTACTTTTGCATTTTAATTTGATGGTAAGTGGCGTTGCATCATGATAATTAATGACAAATAGATATGATATCATAACGAAGCCCCAATTAAAAAAAAAGGAATTATTAGTATCGATGTTATGATCGAATATCCTTGATAAATCACCTTACCAGTCAAGGCGGCTGCCATCGAACGTAGCTATCCAAGCTAAAACACATACGGCAACCTCAACTTAAGCAATTGCCTGAGTCATTACAAAAGCAAAATGTCTTCAATTTTTAAAAAAGACGCTATGAGTCAATTTTTAAGCATGAGAACCAAGTTCTCTTATATTGCAAAGCCTAGTCTAAGAAACTGGAATATGTTAAATTTTCGCTTTTTCTTCATTTATTCAGTTATCTATGTTTTCGATTAATAACTGTTTCAATTGGATGAATTATAATCGAGCAATGCAGAGCAGTGCTTTCAATGTTATGATGGACAGACAAAATAGAAGTTTTTACGTAGAAAGAAAGCAAGCAAGCAAGCTTCAAAAGATCAGAGACTTTGTTCTTTCAGAGTAGAGTTCGTATTCTGTTCGAAAATTGGGAAAAATCGTAAACGATAGATACAATACTTTCAATAAAACATTATATACGCTATCTTTTTGCGTTTCAAAAAAAAAAAAAAAAAAAACAACAAAAAAAAGACATGAGTCTGAACTTATTTCCATACCTTGCACTGCAGAAATGTTTAACATAAATGTTCTGTACGTTTATCTTGAGGAAATCTTTTGAATTCTCGGAACAAAGATAAAAAGCATTGAAAATAAAAATATCAAATTATCTTTACATTGACTTCTCATTCTCTGTGTACCCTTTTTAACCGACAATATTTTTCTGCATCATGTATGAAATAAAAAGCAGGACGGATTATTCAGACCGTTTCTATGAAAGAGTAGAGTTTCTCTTCCCTCCTAACACAGACGCTTTGTGTATAAGAGATACTTTTTTTTATTTAAAAGTTAAAAAGTGTTTTATTATATGTATACAGAGAGATATGTATACACAGGCAGATATATGTTATATGCAAAAACATACATAGGAAACGGAAGTACAGTAAGATGCCTTTTATATAAATATTATACAACCGATATCCAAACACACATGACAGACTCTTTAAACAAGTATCCATAATAATTTATAACAAACAAACAACAACAACAACAGCGGTATAATTATGTTTGTTAAAATTGTTAGTGAAAAAGGTTAAGGCTCCATTTAGATTTTATCTTTTTTGAATAAATTGTGCAAAAGTCGTAAATGCTTTTAAAAAGTTTCTCTTTTTCTTTTTTAAATTTTTTTTATGCATAACAAAAGCTTTTCTTTTTGTTTAAAATTATTGCTGATATAATTAAATTTTATGTTTTTCAAGTTTTTTTTTTTTTTATTCGTTTTATATGTTAAGTGCTTTATAAGAAAAATCAATCCAATACAGTTACGATCTGCTTGTTTATATGTTTGCTTGTCTACAAACTGTCAATTGATCGCCCAACTCAACGGCTTGTTTTTCTTTTTTTTAAATTTAAGCAGATATTATAACAGTTGTTATTAAGGTGACCATACTGTATACCTTACCACTACCAAGGGCGTTTGGTGACTACTAGAGTATTTGTTTGTATATCTCCCAAACCAAGCCTTCCTAATGAAAAAAAAAGAAAAAAAAACAAAAAAACATTTGAATCACACACACACACACACACACACACACACAAGTGATTACATCACTCATTACAGAGTTAGTTACTTAAAGAAGATGCTCATTAAACAGAAAATCTGGATACCTTTCGAGAAGTGTTAGATTAGATTGTATTATCCTTTAAGGAGACTCTATGCTGATAATAAAGTTGAATTTTTTAATCAAGAAAACAATTTTGTTTCCTATTTAATATTTAAGAATGAAAGTACTCTCGAGCTTGAGCGTATTCTAAGTCATCGATTGAAATCTATCTTAAGCAGTAAAAGTAACTTCTCGTGTTAGTGGGAGCAAATTGATATCATATTCCAGTTCAGGATTGCTAATGTTGCCGGGGTAAGTTTCTCGTATGGTGACGAATGAAATAATGCAGAGAAATCACGAGTGCATAACTTTTAAAATATTAGGGCTCCTTTTCGGCTTAATTGTGTCAATTGTTTTGTGAGGCTTTCGTTGGGTTGTAACAGCTTCTAATACACTGCACTAAACATTATTCTTCTACATGGAGAATCGATGAATATTCGACTTAACCTTATTTGAGTTTACGATCACGACAATCACGATCTAGCAGCATTATTCTGTAAATCATACGAGAAAAGTAACACTAGTCGCGTTTGTTTATTTGTTTTTTTTTTCTTGTGCAAAGCCCGGCTTATTGACGACTTTCAAAAATAGTTTTGTTTACAATTCAATCTTTTAAAGACATAAAGTTTTAATAGCAATGAGTCACGATGTCAGAGACGACTTCCGGAACGATTTCCCGGACAACTTTCTTATATCTTTGGTATTTAAGTACTAAACTATATATTTTTAAATGAATTTTTCTTTCAAGTAGTTGGCCACCTCATTATATTTATATATAATTCATGTTTTTTAAAGCAAAGAGGAAGAAAAAAAAAAGTTCATATTGAAAATACGTATAAATGCAAATATGCACATAACACATATAAATGATGCATGAATCCTGTCTGCTGCTGTTGTAGTGCTGCTGCATATAACTGGCAATTGGGGACAGTTCAAGTAGACAAAAGTATCTGTATACATAACCGTATATGTTCGTTGTATATGCATGAAAATGTGCATGAGTGTGCTTGCAATATTCAATAGCTCATAAAATATGCTAAGAAAAAGCAAAAAAAAAAAAATGAATAAATAAAAAAATAAAAGCAAATTAAATGCAATAAAGCTTAACGCACATCCACCTAAACATTAAAGACAAAGGATAGATATATAAGTGTTAGCTCATATTTGTGTAAATGTTTATGTGATTTTGTTATATTTAAGACTTTAAAAAAAGTTGAAAACCTGAAAACGTCCGCATGCACACAGACAGAGAGAGAGAGAGAGACATATACACTACCAAACGCTTAGTCAAGCATATATAAATACAATAATTTGTAATTTAGGTAAACAAGAGCTATAGAAAGAAAGTGTCATGCATTGAGTGTAGGAGTGTGAGAGAAAGTAAGTTTATATTAATGTATAATTGTGTTTAAAGAAAACATAATATATAAATGTACGGTTATAGGCACAATTGAAATATTGCAAGGCTTTGTAAAGATTTCAAGTTAAATTTCACTTTATTGCAGGCGTCGAATCCGTACATGCTTGGGCTTGTACAACTAACTTATAATTTAGCTTGTTGCACAAATTCTATTCTATTTGATCCATAAAATACTTGTTATTATAATTTTAAATAAATTCATATTTTTGTGTGTCACTTCAGCTTTCTTTTTTTGCCTTTTTCTATTTATATCTTCATTTATTTAAATAAAAAGTGTTTCTTTTTTTTGTCTTTCTTCTTGTCTGCTATTTAAATATATAATAATAATAATTATTACTATAAGTTTTGGTTTGCACGTACTTTTCTTATCGTATATGATTGCCGACTTACGGGATATTAATTTTTATATGAATGCTTGTACCTAAAAAAAGTTCTGGAGGAGTTCTATAAAATGTTTTAAAATCCCTGCTTAAATTCATAAAGATAAGTCGTAGAAATAGCAAAATGCAAACCGATTGCACACACACACACACACACACAAGAGTTTACTCATTAAATTTTTTTAATTATAAAAGAATTATAATTTTTCGAATAATTGTTTGAGATTAATTATTGATTAAGTTAAGTCACTGTTTTCTGACGAAGTTTATCATGTCAAATTAGAGCAGAAAATAGAGATAGATAGAAATACAAAGAGGGATGCAAATGGATAGAATCAGAAAGAGTAATGGAATAATAGAGATAAAGACAAATAGAGAAAGATGATAGATTAATAGAGAGATAGATAGCTAGTTAGATAGAGATAGATAGATAGGTAGGTCAATAGACAGAGAGAAAGAGAGGGCGAGAGATGGAGGGAAAGAGAGGGAAAGAGAGAGTAAGAGAGAGAGAGAGAGAGAGAGAGAGAGAGAGAGAGAGAGAGAGAGAGAGGAAGAGGGGTAGAGTAAGAGGGGTGAGTAAGAGGGGGGAGTAAGAGGGGGAGAGTAAGAGAGAGAGAGAGAAAGGGAGTGAGGGATAGAGAGAAAGAGGAACGGAGAGAGAGAGGGAGCGAGAAATAGAGGGAGCGAGAGAAGCAGAAAGAGAGAGAGAGAGAGAGATGGGATAAGCAACTTAAATAAGTTTCATTCGGAGGCGTATTCTGGCGTTCTTTCTATTAAGAGTCGCTCAGTTGGTGAGATCTACGCTTGTGTCTGCATCGTGGCGGCTGGAAAGAAAGAAATAAAGAAGGTGTGCCCGCAGTTTAAGAGGTGTGTGTCCGATCGATAAATTCTATGCCATTTCCGTTCGAACATTTACTTTAACAATGGTCGCATATATATTTAAATATTGTATACCGCAATGGAAATTAAACTCGGCTATGTATACTTCATAGTTACATTTCTTATCAACTAGGTTATGCGATGGCGGTGATTATTATATATTATAATAGTTTGTGACTGCGTTTTCTTGACATTGTTTTTGTGATTTTGTATTAAATTTGCGACTCCGGAGGAATTGTCGTAATAAATTACTCCAATATCAATTTTGTGATAAAACAGAGTTGTTAATTTATGAAAGCCACAAATTAAAATGTCAAAAAAAAAATGCATTTCGTTAGTTAATATTTCCTAAGAAGAGGTTTTGCGAATTGATTAGATGTGTTCGCAAAGTAGCGAAATAATTATTTTAACACATTTGCTTTTAACTCAATAACAAATTTATTCATGTGCAAAGATTCTGATGCAAGTTAATTGGGTGTGCGGGTAGAATGTCACATTATTGATTTTCTGATGCAGTTTCCGACTAGCTACGCTCTCAATTTCCGTAATGGGGGTTAAGATCCATTAGCTGAATACAAAAGTACTTATTTTAGTATGCTAAAATAATGACCTAATTGTTTATGGAAGTACTGTGTGCATTAGAGAACGTATGCATCATTTTTACAAAAGCCATGTTGCTAATAAAATAATTCTTAATAATGACTACTGGGACGGGTGAAAGCAAAGTTTATAATAAAAAGGGTAAATTGAAATAGTTTTGAACACTTTACAAAATTGATTTACTTATATTACGCATTCAAAGGAAAGAATAGTCAGTGAGAGCCGCTGTTTAGATATATGCAGAAAATAAATTTCGTTTGTAGTGCTTTGGTACCTGGTACCTTCAGCTAAATTTAGTATATAAGTCTTATTTAAATTACTCTCGCTTCTCGTGCCCCACCATTTTTACTCAGTTTGTTTTTTTGGATCAGCCATCCCGAGGATGTCCTTTATGTGAGCTTGTTGGTTATCGGAAAGCGCTACATATAGGTGTAGAGGAGGAGTAAGAAGGGACGGGAATTGAAACTAATAACGAGTTGTACTTGTGCATGTTCGACTTGAAAGGTAGGTTGTTCCAAAGGAGGGCAATGCGGTTAAAGGATGATGACTCGCAGTAGTTTCTTATATGATATGCGAATGGATGGGAATGCCGAGCATCCCGAAGACCACTCTTAATGCTTGATTGGTGGACAGAACTCATTTAGTTCTGTGTAACACTTGCCCTGGATATATCTAGACATAAGTCCAACATAACGTACATTATGGCGATGTTCAAGGAATATCGAGAGTTTTTGAGGCATTTTTGCCGTCCACGAACGTCTAGGTATTTTGGTGTATACGATCGATGGTGTTCCGACAACATCGGAAGTCGCGAATTGTACCCTAATTTTGAAAGGATATTGGAAGATGGCATGAACGGTGCGTAAACCAACTACGGTGAAGCCATTTTTGTACCGTCTTAAAAAAGTTATGAATAAACAATCTTTGGAACCCTAGACGTCAGTGCATTCTCATCTTTGATGTATATCGTGAATAAAAGCGTTGGCGAGGTGAAGTTACAATTTACTGCTTCCAAGATCCTCGAAGTTAAATTGAAAACGTACATGCTTATGAAGTTGTCTTACTTTATATCAAATAGCGGTCGCACAATCACTTGAATGGCGAACAAACACTACTTTAATTGCTCAGCATATTTGAGATGGAAATGTAGAACAAAATAACACAAGCAAGGATAAAACAAATAATAAACAAAAGTCAAAACTTGTTCTTTTACGTCTTCCTCTTCTATTCTGTCTGATGAAGAAACGCAAGAGATTTATTTAACGGAAACTTCCTATATTTATGAAAACCTGCCTCTGCGTTGTGTTATCAACAAAAACCAGACTGTTTAAGATCGTTCAAGTTCTCTGCTATCACTCAAAATTTTAATAGATTTAAGCGATAGAGTCTTCAGTAAATTGCGTATTACTACAGATATTGATCTCTCCCTTCTTTCGCTTGGTTTTTCGTACATGAAATAAATATTTTACAACGACTCTCTGTTCGCCGGTATAAATGACACTAGTAAGAAGGTTATATTCGGCTGTGGCCGAATTTTCTATACCTATCACCTTCATCTGAAAAATAAAATCGAGGAAAATGAAATTTCGATACTCTATGCTAAGTGGTGGGCCGTTTTATTGTTGTATAGTTTATGAGTAGAAAATAAAAAAATAAGTTTTTACACTTTATGCAGAGTCCTCTAAACTATTAGTGCCATTTTTAATATCAACTGGCATGTAACAACTTCCAATGTTTTCGCCAATCTTGAGGAAGATTTCTTGATTTTTCTGGCCAGGAGTAAGTTTATCGTAGACAACAAACAGACAACCAGACGGACAGACGGATAAAGCGAAGAACAAATGTATCTAGATGAGATTGAGAAGCTGGTGCTAACATCATAGGGTTTTTAAAACTTCCTTGTGGGTGTTGCAAACGATGTGACAAAAAAACCTTAGTGGTGGGTATAGAAACATGTTACTTTAATACAGAAATTAATAGTTGCTACTGATAGAATTCTTTGAAATTTAAAATAAGAAAGAACTAGCAAGGTCGCGTCTACTAACAAACTCTACTTCATGTCCTCTATGTTATAAAAAGTGGGAATTTTATCTGTAACATTACGCTATACTTTCAAAAGTCGGCTGTTTCTTTGTATAAAGATATAGGCAATATGTATAAGATCCTATTCACTCATAAAACTGAAGCCGAACAGAGGAATTCGTTGCGTTGCTCGACAAGGGCTGCCGTTAACGAGCAGCTCTACATTTACCGTTTCCGTAGTGACAACTGAGTAAGCATTAAAAAGAAACGTCGTTGAATAGTTGCATAACTGTTCAGTTACACTTTCCCTGGCATATTTACTTAATATGATTGAATTTAATTTGTTCGTCATTTGTAGTAAATCGGAAGTATTAATTCACACACAACTGACACCCTTGGGAATTAATGCCGATTTAATAGGGATCTGGAAGTTTTTAAAATGGGGCTACCGACACGATAAGAAGCGAGATTATCAGGTCTCTGTCTCTGTCTTTGTGTCTCTATCACAGTCTTTCTCTCTTTCTTTACGTCTCCACCTCTCTTTCTCTCTCTCTCTCTCTCTACCCGTCTATCTATTTTTTTGATTTCATAAACTAAAAAACATCTAGAAATTCATTCTTAAATAATTATTTCGAAATTGAAAATTTTTTCTCTGGCTTAGATAATTCTGCTTAAAATTTTAACTCCCTTGAAACTCTATTTAAACTTTATTTTGTTCCTACGAAATAAGATTCTAGTATCAAGTCCGAAAATCCAAGTTGAAAATTATGAGACCACTTAACGAGAATAACAAAATATAAATGCGAACGAGTAATGGATCTGATCTGTTTGGGTTGCCATCTTTATGTTAATTTCGTAAATTATATCTGCTAAGAATATTTGATCGCCCATCCGACGATGTACTCAAATATTTTACATAAAAACCACAGTACGATGAAAACACAATGCATTGAAGATTTTATTTATTTATTTATTTTTTTAATTTCACCATCAGACATTGACGGGTAAGAAACAATTCGCCTTAAGCCGCAAATAACTACACCTATTTTGTTTTCGTTTTTGATTTCTTTGATCAAAGCTTCAGACTATCAATGTTTACTTAAATACAAAAACTGTGATAGGCATGCTTGGTATAAAAAGTGTGTGTAGTTTTTGGCTTATAATGTTTTTGTGGACTCCGGCTATAGGATATGATCGAACATCAAACATGTTGCAAGCCCTGAAAATTGATGGCAAAAGTCGAGAGCCGGGCGATTGCAAATAGAAGTAAAAACCTAGACAAAGTACTGATAAAACATCGATGTCAAACAAAACAGTCAACGGATGTTAGTTAAAAATTACGGTACAATAACCGGAAGAAAACAAAAACGTTGTAATAAGAAAGAAAAAAAAAATAATAAAATAAAAAGGAAAAACAGGAAAACAGATAGAAAAACAAAGTTAATTGAATTAAATAGAAAATAAGAAGAAAATAATTGATAAAAAATTAATTAAAAAGAAACAAAAAAAAAAACAAAAATAAATGTAATAAAATAATTTAAAAAAAATATTATAAAACAATAAAGTTAACGCCCCTAAATAGACTATAAAGTTATAACAAATTTGTGTGAAAAGTTTCTCCCGAAAATTTCGTGGGCAGGCGAAGAAATAAACGTATTTACGTAAGTCCTGGAAAAATTTTTGAAAGAAAAGTTTATGTGAAAAAGCAGAAAACTCGAACTTGAATGAAATTGCAAATGCATTAGAGAATTGATTAACACATGAAGGCGAGTAAGTTTTGTTTTTTTTTTTTTAAACATTTTGTTTTTCTTTTTTCCTTCTTGCTGCGGTAGTTTATGCTGTAACGCTTTTTTCTCTGTAACAACGAACCAATACTCAGTACTCATCACCCCCAAAACACTTTTGGTAGGAAGACAAAGCAAAATAAGAAGAAAAAAAAACAAAATACAAAGAAAATTCACAACCAATATATGTAAATTAACATATACACAAATGTCTGTCTTTACAATCACGTTAACATGTAATATATCTAAAGTTGAATACCCCTTAGAAGTATTTATTATGGCCTAAAAAAGCGGAAAATAGCAAAAGCAACATAAAAACTATGATTGTTGTTTAGGTATATTTATATATGTACATACACACACACACACACATATATATATATTTATATATATATATATATGTTTAAACGCCTGTTTTGTGCTCTACTCAGCATAACTATTGTAAATACATGCTTAGGACTACATCATCCACCCAAGCGACCGCAATGCTTATATTCATCGTAGGAGTTTAACTAACAACAATATTCTATGTTGTTCATTTACTGTAGTTGTTGTTGTCGTAATTTGCTATTACCGTCTTTTTTTTTACTGCTTTAATAGGGTGAAAAAATTTTGTTTTGTTTTTTTTTTTTTTTTGCTTTGTCTGGTTGGCATGTTAACCTAAAAAAAAAGAGAAAAACATAACAACAAAATCAACATTTGGTTTTTTTCTAAATAAATTTTACAACTATGAATGAAAATTAAAGAAGACCTAAAGTCGAATCTAAGACACTTACCATCCTAATATCCAATACGTTTTAAGTCTAATGGTTATACAATAAAGAATTATTTATTTATATGTGAGCAACGGTAGCGAATGAGTTACCTTTAAATAAAAAAATCATTTTATCTTTATCGTTGATTTTTATATGAAATATCTTGGACTAAATCTTGGACACTCACCATTTACGATTTAATAGAGGATCTTTTCGGTTCTGTTTTGTGAGATTATTTCGTTTTACTTTTTTTTCTTTTTAACATTTCACGTTTTAAAAGCATTTGAATCTCTGCAAAATTTTTTTTTTAATATTTTTAAATTGAGTCTTTACACAATATTATTAGCTGCTATCACGTATATAAAAAAAAAACGTTAATAGCTTTTCAAAGAGATGATCTGGTTGATCATTAAAGAAAAAAATTTTGCAATCTAGCAACACTGAACTAACCGTCATCTTTATCATTAGCATTTATCTTTTCGATTAATAATTATTTCAACCAATGATTTGTGATTTCAATTTTTATGATGATACCCGAAACTTGGGTGCTTCAAAAGATCATTTTGGCTTGGAGTACGTGTTGTGCGTAGCTGGCAACACATAACAATGCTTCGAATTTTCTTTATAACAATTTTTTTTTTAAATAAGTAGTTTTTTTTTTTTTTTTTTTTTAAACTAGTAGCTAATAAAGATCTATAGGTAAAGGATATTTTTCGTATTACGATGTCCGTCTCTATGTGCTACGAATTAGATGAAAATAATGGAATCATCGTGTAAGTCTAATAAAACGGAGCAAACATACCCACGAACTAAACGATTTATTGAAAACGAAACGTAATGAAGGACTTCTGATGAAAAATTTTCGATATATTGTTTATGATAAATCAAAATTTTATTGACATTCACAGACTTAATATATGACTTTTGCTGAATTCTTGAGTAAAGAAGAACTTTCCGTCACCGTTCGTATTCTCGATATTGATTTTAATCGTACAGATTTTAAAGAAAAATTAAAGATTGAATTTGATTATAAATGGAAATATGTCTTTGATGAAAGTGGAACAGATTTGGATGACAAAAGTTTTCTTAAAAGGATTCAACAAATGCTATATAAGCCTATACTTAGCTCAATCCATTCTTTTGAACCGAAGGCACTTTTCTTCTTATTACTTTAGATAATCTTATCTCTATGTGTTATTGTTCTGATATCGTTTTTTTGTTTTTGTTTTTTTGTTGTTCGCTTCTTTTCTTTTCTTTTTTTTTAGGGGGCAGGAAGTAGTTTGGATGTGAAAACACACACGTAAGCATCATCATTGCTCGGCGCATACACATTCAAACCTCTGCCCGGCTTACAACTACAATTTCAATAATACCCATCACTTAAATGTATACAATAACAGTGTCAAACATAACAAATTTATAACAGTTTCCGCTCTGTTAAGTTTTATGCTCTCCTGTACAGCAATAAGCGAACAATTCTATTAAAATTCGAATGAAAAATTAATTTATAAAAAAAATGATGAAATTATTTTTATAAAATTCGTCCGACTGTCTTGTCTGTAGAATAAATGCGGTTAAGTCGAATTATTGGTGAGAAGTTCATGCAGTACGATTAGTAAACCCGGCACAGGCTCAGTCAGCAGTTATTTTACATTCATCAAAAATTTTAGTTAACATTACTTTGCTAGAAACATAATAATGCAGGTATTAAGTAGATATTACGATTTGTTTCATGTAAATCACGTTCTCACTGCTAAAGAGTTTATAGTTATTCAAGCACTTGGTGACGAAATTCTTAAAGATGATCAAAAAAATGCTTAAAAAGTAAGGGAATTGCTTGATATACAATTTGAATCCATGAGACAATGAGAATTCGGTGCGCTTGTGCTTGCTATTGGTGGCGGTAGTTGCTGGATCAGACATATTTCAAACATGAAATTAAGTCCATTCATTAACGTAGTAAAACGTATAAGTTAAATTTAAGAGAGAGAGAGAGGGAGAGAGGGATAGGGAGTGAGAGGGAGGGAGAAAGAGAGAAAGAGAGAGAAAAAGAGAGAGAGAGGGAGAGATAGAAAGAGAGAGAGGAAGGGAGAGAGGAAGGGAGAGAGAGGGGCAGAAAGAGAGAAAGGGAGGGAAAGAGGGGGAGAGAGAGAGGGAGAGAGAATGAAAGAGAGAGAGAGAGAGAGAAAGAGAGAGAGAGAGAGAAACGTAGGAACATCTTAAGTTGATTAAAAATACATATACTTTATAAGATCCTACGCACGACTTAGGGGACCTCATTGTCCCTGGACTGCCAGATATAAGAAAATTTTGGGTATGCGCGAGACTTTCTTCTCTAAACAAGGTGAGGCTTATTCAATGGTTCGATATTGAATGATGCACGATTTTTGGATAACCATTGATGGTTCCGAGAAAAAAAATGTTTTTCTGCGTTGCCATCCTTACATATGTAGTTCGAAAGTTCAGCCAAAGCATTATTCCTCTCCTCCCAGGGTTGCACTAGCAGACATATGTAAAATGAACAGCATCTTTGACCTCGACAGTAACAAATTTCTTGGAAACGAAGTCTGCAAGCGAACGACTCCTGAGTCTTTATGGAAAGGTTCTATATGGAAAGGTTCCATCGCCGGGAAGTCCAAGGTCCAAATGATCTTGTGTTTGTGTCGTGTGTTTTGCTGTAAATAATTTTGTCGCTAGATTTCAAGGCGGACATATGAAACTTAGCTTTTTTCTATATTGATCTTAAATGCAATATTCAAATAATTCGAACATATATTAGGTTTTTCGATAATTGACGTGATTGTGCGTGTCCTACATATTTTAATTATATTAAATTTTTCTAATACACCAAGATCGACGTTTAGTCTTAGTTCTAAATAGTTTTTAAAATCATTTTCTAAATCCGATTCAAACCTGTCTGTTCACTCTCTGCCTCTGATGTCTGTTCATTAAATTTTGTTTTTAAAAGTTTTGATTAAACTTGGTACACTAACTTGTCTTATCTAACGCTAAAGCTAATGTATACTAAGCTTTCTTGTATTTTTTTTGTTTTGTTGTATAATATTTTAAAAAATTCGTAACATTCTTGTTGAAAATGTATTCTAACAATTCCAAGTATCGTTGAATTTTTAATACAATTTTCTTGATTGCTGTTGAGTTCTTTATTATTACTAAGGTCGTATGAATAATTTCCTTTGCTGACGTTTTAATTGAAGACATTTTATGAATTGAAGACATTACCTGGGACGTTTCAAGTAATATGCACGTAATTGTGAATGGATAACTGAATAATTAAATGCATAATAAATTAGAAAAGAAAATGTTCTGGTTGTGCTTTAGTTTTAGTGGTGGGAGAAGCTTTGTATGGAAGTAGCAAAGGATAACGCACAATATTTACTTAGAATTGAGAGGAGCAAAGGAGAATGGCTTTTCGGCAATTAAGTCTCTTACAATTTACCGATCGATTTAAACGACTGGATTCGATTCTATTGTTGCCGATGTACGAACTTTGCGTGACATTTTTTTCGTCCAATTGTTGCTGTCCAGCTATGAATTTTAGATCAAACTGTTAGTTTCTATGCATATGCATATAACTGTATTTTATATGAGCTTATCAATAAAGAGAGAAAGTGCATTAAACGAGAATGAGTAAATGTTGCAATGTAATCTAAAAAGCATTTAATGTATATGGAGCTTCTCTATGGACTTATCTTCGATGTGCCGTAAAGTTTACTTCTCTATGTTTAATCTTTTTTTTTGGCTTTTGATATCGATCGATAATTCTTTGAAATGGATCCAGATTGCTGCAAGAGAACTTCGATTCGATTTCTGTCTTTTCCATTATTCACATTTGAGTTTTTCTGCATTCGCTCAGTAGGAAAATAAAATATATTTTTTTTCTATCGCATATTTGAATATGATTTGCTCTTAATTATTATAGTAATCGATAGAGTCGTAGGATCAGAAAAAGACAATAACGGCAAGTATTATCTGAAAGAGAGAAGATACGATAAAAGAAGAGAAGAGTAGAGAAGAAACGAAGCAAGAGCATGTGAAAAGCAAATAGGAGAAGAAACAGAAGAGAAAGATGTATAGGTCCTTAGAGCGAAAGCGAGAAAAACATTAAAAGATTGTCGAGACCCCATACGCAAATCAAAAATAGTTTCTTACTTATGAGCTATAGGTCAGCTAATCAATCAAGAGCATTTTTCTGATCTTTTTGCTATAACATAAAGTGATCTAACGATATATTTGTATTAAGTTTTGGTGCAATGTCTCTTTTATATGTTGTAAGATATAATTTTTTTGCTCTATGATGCTCTATAGTTTCTCAACCTATCGCATTAATTTTTTTTTTATTATGATCTTGGATGATCCTCGAATATTTTCGAGTCAAGTTTCAGATCGTTATCTGCTACAAGCCGTGAAGCACTCTTTGATGAATTTATATGGATGGATTGGAAATATAAATGAATAGATTTTGATTTTTACAAAATCAAACAGACGAATAACTTTATTTCGAATAAGCCTCTTAAGCTGATCAGAGATATATAAAGATGCATATATACTTTTTAGCATCCCTGATGCGTATTTCTGAGGAACAGCAAGTTTACTGCTTTGTCCTGCACACTTTTCTATTGTGTATAATATAAAAGTTAAGTACAGATACTAACTGATTATATATTTTAAATATTCTCTAGTCTTCTGCAGTGTAAGCCAATCAATCCATCCATCAATCAATCAATCACTCTCTTGGACTAGTGTTGTTCCTTTTTCGTTTTTATGCATAATAAATATTTTATGTTAGTTTACCACCTTTTTTTTTTGTCTTCTTTTTTTTTTGGTGTTGTGGAATAATGCTAATGAATTTAGTGCTGGAAAGAATAAATAAATTATATGCTGTTGATAAGCATGAAGAGAACGCCGATGGCTTGCACTTGCACACAAAGCTAGTAATGAAACAAAGGTGAAGACAGTGAAATAGTTACTATTTTAACAAAGGAAACGAACCGAAACATTAAGTACATTATGTACGAGTTTGTGACAGGACACGCTATAAATATTTTCTTCTAAAACGTGAAGCACAACATTAAGTTCAAAATGAATTTTTTTTTTTTTTTTTTTCAAAATAAAACATTACATATAATGACCAGTAAGTTAGTGAAGTAAGATCGAAGACTTTTGAGAGAGAGTTACGAAAATTATGCCTACGAAACGATGCAAGAGTTAACTTACATGTCAACGAAAAAAAAAAAAATGTTTTTCTACTTTTCACATTTCGTATAAAATAAAATAAAGCACATTTTCGATTACATAGTATTTAAATGCATCGGGTTATAACTCTATCGAAATTGGAAACTAAACCATATACACGAATTAAGTTAATTTTATTTACTCATTATAGACTTTTTTTAAAATCATGATTCGTTCTTAATAAGTTCGGATTTAATCTCAATTCATTAATATCGATTTGATGAGTTCAAAATAATTTAAAACATATAAAGGCCAATCTGTAAGTGTCTTACAAGACTTTGCCTATTATTGTCTAAAGTTAAGAATTTAATAAAAATAAATCAAAAAAACTTTATATTTGGACAAAACCGAGCATTAAAAACCCTACACTACGCTTCGCCTCATAAAATGCTTCATTTATTTTCATACTAAAATTCGTAACAATTGTACAGTGTTGTCATGTAAAGGTGTACTTTTCGTAGAAAGCCCCTTAGACGAAAGAGTCTCCGAAAAGTAAGCTGACGTGGTTGACAATTAATCTTTTTGCCGTCTCTCTTTATATAGCCCTCTTATATTGGTCATTAATTTACTAAAAATTAGATTTCTTTACTCTTTAAAGACTTTCTTGTCATGAAAGTTCTTACATTGAATGGGATTGAAAATATAGACGTAGGTGAGCTGAAGTATGTTATTTTTAATTTTTATCTCAAATTATTATTGTGGATCAATTTTAAAACAAAAAAAGAAAAGAAAAAAAATCGTCAAAATAAAAGCTTTGTAGGTTATATGGGAGGGGGTTCAAAAAACTGAACTATGCGATCCAAATACTTAAGCTATTTTTGTTGAGAAATTTTCTTTTTTTTTTTCTATAACGACTTTTTTAAAATAAGATGTCATATAAGGAGTAATCATAAATGTGGTACAATCCAATCTATTTTTGATTGATTTCATTCTAAGGCCACATTAGTTTACGAAATTTTGTCAAAATTTCTTAGAAATTGCAACCCATACGTTGAACATAGGAGACATTTCACAGACAGAGAGATAAGTCAAAAATGAATTTAAAATGTGATTCTAAATTGTTCGGTGTAATAAATGATGAGTCCACCCTTTCAGCCTTTTTGGATGTTTGGGCGGACTAAGTCAATCGATGAGGAGCAAAAAAAAACATTAATGTACCAAATTTCATCAACATATTCTCAAAATTTGCGTCCTATAAGCTGGACATAAAAAATGCGTAGGAAGACATCAGGTGGACAAATGGAATTCTATAATTCAGAAAATGATGATTTACTCAGATGGAAAATGAATCAAAATCAGGTGTTTATTTAGAGTCATGTTTTTAACAAGAAAACTATTTTGAAACAATTTAAGTCTGTCGGTTCGTACGTCTTCTGTCTGTTCATTTATAGCCTGTATTATCAATGTTGTCAATAATCCATATTTTTTCCAATTAGTTCGTTAGTTAGTTAGTTGTATATATTATATATATATATTATATATATATAAAGAGATCATAAAAAAAATGTTTCGTTTTAATTCATTTTTAATAGCGTTTTTTTATCCCTGTGCCGAAACATACAAGTAAGTTCTAAGTTAAGTATTATCATACAATCAGTTCGATTTATTCAAAACATTTTTTTTTTGTTTTTTTTTTTGAGGAAAAAGTCAATATATTAGCATTGACTTCAATTAGCAGTTGTGCATACACACCGTCGGTAATTTATCATTAAACACACATTTTTTTGAAACTGTGACAATTATTTATGAAGTGTATAGAATGGAAAGAATGGTTTTTTTTTTTGTTATTATTGTACAGTTATTATATTGCGTTATTATTAATAGACTTTTCATATGTTTGATATTCTGCACAAAGAAAAATTATAATATATTTGTTTCACTGTTCCATTGTTTTACTGTTTCGCTGTTGATCGAGGGCCCTAGGGTCTTCAACACCGGAAACGAAGGGTGCTTTGTTTAATAACCGATATTTAATAAAATATTTCATGACTAGTCTCTCTGAAGGCAATCGAAATTCCTTAGTCAATATTGAACAGTATATACGGTGCTACAATCGTTGGTCCACAGAACTCTAGCAGTGCTTTTCATACTTGTGGAAATATGAACTATCGCATGGCTTAGTTGACAAAGAGAACGCGACATTTTTAAGTTGACATATCCGGGTGCAATTTCTAGTGCGATAAATCATACTTTAATTACAGTTGGCGTGTGACCGGAGCTGTAAAGTTATAACTCGGGCACTTTCTAGGTTGCGGCCATGCTGTCTATTTCTCACTTCTCACTTTTTTCTTATCATTACCTTTAGGAAATATTCTTTGAGAATGAGAAGATACGTTAAAAAAAAAAACTAGAACCGTGTCAGCGATTAAAAAGTCCAAAATAATATAAACAAAGAGTTTAGATAGAGACTTATGTCGCTCCTTAGGGTGGTTAATAATACAATTAATGGAATCCGATCGTGATTTAGTTTGTCCGCAATAGAGAGATTATTATCGAACAAATTAAAAAAAAAAAAAAATTAATTCGAGCTCTAACCAGGTTTTTGTAAATTTATAATGGTTGTCCATGAATTTTCCTTAAGCGATTCTTATCATTAATTTCTTCTGTGATATATGTTTTTTCTGGCATCGCAGGACTTTACAATTAATAGTAAAAAGTATAAAACATCTTATCTTTCCCATACCATATATATCTTATTTAAAGTTTGTTATAATTTCAAGCAATTTTCAACTAAATTCTAGACTGAATAATTAATTACAGAACAAAATTTGGATTCGCGATAGTAACAAATTCAAGCTGAATCGGAAAGAATAATATTTCTGTGTTATACTTCAATAGAAGGAGGAAAGAATACTATTACGAAGATGCTTATTATTTTGTCGTTCGTCATAGCCACATAATAGTTTGATGTTTTGGCGAGCTAGACGGTTAAAAAATTTCAGCCGTTGTAGTTATAGAAATTTTCGATCATTTAATATCTAATCGTCGGTCGTATTTAAATGAATTGCCACAAGATTTATTGTCTGTCTGAGACTTTAGCAACAATTTATAAGATTTCGTTAAAGGCAAGGCAATTCGCTTAATGTCCCTATTCAAAGTACAATATAACCTTTGCTTCTCGCAATCCCTAAACCCACGGTACACGATATAGGAGACTTTGTGTAACAGAAGTGAATGCGAGTAACATTTGGCGAATTCTTTTCCATAAAGAAAATCAGATAACATTAAGAAATTCAAGAGACGTTTTCTTTGCAAAAGTACTCCGATTTTTATTTTTTGTACCTGCTCTGTATCCTGCCCTAGCTAAAGCTTTCGTAAGCGACGAATTGTGGATCGTCGATATTTCGAAAGGCTTCCGTTAACGATATTTTACACATATCGGACAATTCGCATATCTTCACCGATTGTGCATATATATATAATATATTCCGGCAGAATTATTATCAAAAAAAATAAAAAATAAAAAAATAAAAGAAAAGCTAAAATCTCTTTTTCATTTTGGCAACGCAAACATAATTAATTTAACAGCTGATATTATCAAAGTGAGACTTGTTTTATTTCATTTGGTAGACTACATCAGAAAGAAATTTAAATATTAACAACAACAACAACTAAGTTTGCTAATAGTTTAAATTAAACTTAAAAAAATTGTTATAAATCGACATATTATTAATTTCATTCAAATATCGAACTAACCCATATTCGACTTAACCTCAAAAATTAATTCGATTTTTTTTTATAGTGTTCGTGAACAAATTGGGAACATATTGTTACAGTACAAGTCACACTTCATAAATATTAAAATTACGATAAGCTATTAAAAAGAAAAATTGGCGACCACAGTTGCTAACGACATTGATAGGCGACAGCAAGTTAAGGGAAAAGAGGATATCGTATAAAGACCAATCAATACTGATAATAATAACAATAATAATAATGAAACATTTTTTAATAAAAATAAAATAGAAATATGTTTTATATTTAAACAATTCAGCGTCCCTAAGTCGTAATTATTTTATTGGTTTAACTTTTACAAAACGAAACGAAAAGAAAATATATTGAGAACAACAAAGCAAGAGAGAAAAAAAAAGTGGAAAATATATTAAGAATTAACAGATACGGTGTACCTCTGTCTGTATATACAAAATATGGACATTTATTACCCATATATTTGCTAAATAAAGTACAAAACCCATGGGGGCAATAAACTCGTCTACGGTGAATTAACTGATGAACGTTAACTTAAATTGGTCAGTATCGAGAGAAACAAAAAAAAATTAACAATAACATGCATGCACGCTAACGTGAAATACATGAAATTTTCACAAATGAACTGGAAGAGAAAAGTATAGAAAATATTAAGAGAAACAAAAGGGAGATGTGTGTGTGTGTGTGTGTGTGTGTGACAACAATAACTTACATCACTTCAATGTTAAATGAAGTAGAAAGAAAAGGTCTCAGCACGTGTGAATATTAATAGATTTTGTGTTTTCAGTGCACTTCATTTAATACGAGATCAGGTGCAATGGACATTACGACACAACTTACAAACTTCGCTTAGCTATCATTTAATCATCAAGCAATCAAAATTGTTGTTGTTACCGCTTTATTTTTAACTACAATTCCCATTTTAGTTACATTAGTGTAAAAATCTATGCAATATATCGCACGCACAAGCTTTTAATGACTTTCATAGTTAAGTTCGAATTGGATTATTGTGTGTGTGTGGTCAGCATGAAAAGTTTATTTAATCAGTTAATAGTTTAAGTTTCTTCTGAAAGAACACAACAACGTGTTTTTTTTTTATTTTTTTTTTAAAGGGGAATTTATTTTATAGTAAACATGGAACATGGATAATGGACGTAGGAAGAGAGAGAATGAACATGGACAATGGACGTAGGGAGAGAGAGAGTGAACATGGACAATGTGAGTAGGGAGAGAGAGAGTGAACATGGACAATGGACGTAGGGAGAGAGAGAGTGGACACGGACAATGGACGTAGGGAGAGAGAGAGTGAACATGGACAATGGACGTAGGCAAAGAGAGAGTGAACATAGACAATGGACGTATTGAGAGAGAGAGTGAAAATGGACAATGGACGCAGGGAGAGAGAGAGTGAACATGGACAATGTGCGTAGGGAAATAGAGTGAACATGTACAATGGACGCAAGGAGAGAGAATGAACAAGGACAAAAATTATGAAAAAATGTTCAGTGTTTTTTTACTGATATCTCAGTTTCTAATCTGTTGTAGGCGAGTCAGTTTGTAGACGGGCAAAACCATTCTTAAACTTTAATTCTTATACGACCAAGAAATGTTTTTGGCAAATTTTTGCTTTTCTACCTTAATTTTTGCAATTGTGGCAATTCGACAAAGAAATCGGATCAAAACGTCGACAGTTCTAGTGTTAAAAAATGATGATTGGACAATTTTTATATAGAAATTTTTCCGTTTACAGTTTGTTGAGAAACGTGGTGATCAATTGTATTTCTAGCGATAGCATCTGTATGTACTTCATTGTAATATTTAGTAAATTGTTGTTTTTTATATCTTTCCTTTAGTTTGTGCCTTATATTGGGAGTTTCTTTTTGAAATTCCTCATTACAACACGACGAAACGGTTTCATGTAGCTGTTATTGTAGCACTACACGTAATTCATTGAATAGCAATCATGACAACGAATATATATGTAATGCATAATATGAATGAAAATGTTAGTGTAACGATTATTGTGTCACATATACTTTATTTTTAATTTTCTTATAAATAATCATTTGTTGTTTAATTAGAATTGTCTAGTTTGCCATTTTGCATGCAACACAAAGGAGTGCTGGTCGAGAGTTCCATAAAATTTATTCTTGATTAGCTTAAATTTTTGAATCGATCTAATCATATCCCTTCACTTGTCCATTTGCCCGAGTTAACTCATAGAACTTATATCGTTTACTCGAACAAAGACGCTTAACTTAGCGACGCTCCTATCAATACCTTTGCATATAATCAGTACCTTATGTTAATACTTGGGTATTGCTCGATTGATTCGATCACAATTATTGTTCGTATTCAGTGATATTTTCCATCTATTCTCATAGATTAGTCAGTCATATTGTTTACTCTTCTAAATCTGCAGTCTGTTGTTACTTAGCAATATTTTTGTTTATTCTCATAGGATAACCGTATAGTTTACTATTCTAACTCAGCAGCATTTCTGCCTACTTCGAGTTACTTATGTAATCAGAAGTATTTTCCCTATTTTCTTATTAGAATACCATACAGTTTGTTGTTCTAAATCTATAATATTTCTGCCTAATTCGAACTTTAACGATACAATTGGATTTCCGCGTTAATGGATATGAGAGTTGCTTTCTAATCCTAGAAAAACAGTTTTTTTTGGCAAATGCTGTCATATTTTGTATTACCGTTCAAGTACTGAAATAAGTTTGGATAAAAGTTGCCAGCCGTTGGTTGTTTTCTCTTTTTAAAAATAATCAAAATGAAAGTTCTTCCTCACACGTGTTACGAAAAAACTAGCTAATGCCCGGATGTCGTTTAACCAAATTCTTAGTTGACATGCATAGAACAATTTTCAAATTGCTCACCTTCTCTTCTCGATTGAGCAGCTTTTGTCGACAATGGTTCGTTGCAAATTTTGCAAATTTCTTTAGTATTTCTAATATGATCTTCTATCTCTTATATATTTCTATATTCAATTCGTAGGGTTTCACTTAAATTCCTAAATAGATGAGCAGAAAAGCCCACTTTGATATTCAAGATAAGATGAGATCTTTCAAATGAATGTATTGTTTCAAATAACGGTATCAAACAATTATTAAATAATGCAAGATTCAAATTTTTGAATTTCATACTCGAGCTTTATAACATCGGTGCGGTACCTTCGATTATTTTAATCACCATCTATATGTCAGATCGATCATTTCGGAGATCAGTCTCGTATCCTTTAGGGAATGCAAAGTATCTGCGTAATGATGTACCTTTCGGAAGTAGTTATTGTTGATTGTTATTAATAAACATAAGTATGCTTTCCATATAACAGTAATAATAATAATAATAATAATAAACGCAATTACTAGTAATAGTGGAAAGAATTATATGAACGAATCACTGACTAAATGAATTAATGACAATAACAAAAATAATTATCGCACAATCTAATGGCACATAGTGAACCTCTTAAAGAGTTTTATAATATTTCTCGCGTATAATTTCTGTTTAATTCTAAGGAAATATTGAATTTATTATCACGAAACTACTGAGGTACTTAGTGGCACACAGTAACTACTATTGAAATTGTATCTGAACTGGAAGTTAAAATACAAGAAGAAGAAAAAGAAGAAGCAAAGAAAAAAAAAAAAGAATAAAACAAATGACAAATCACATGATAATGTGACTGAAGCAAAGGCTTTAAGAAAATCCACGAGCCCTCTTCCCTTTTGATTATTTCGATAGTCGCAGAATAATCTAATGAGTCAGTCAGCTCCCGAACATTAGTTTGTTTAAAACTATCAAAAAAAAAATTGCCTTAAAAAGAAACTGAGGCTCATCACACATCCCACTCGTCGAGAGAAAAAAAGAATAAAAAATTGAAAAAAAAAAAAAAATTTTTTTTTGGTTACCGGATGAACTTAGTAATAGAGGGATGAACACATCTTTTTAAATAAAAAATAATACAAAAAAAAAAAAAACGAAAACCTGGTTATAGGAAAGAGAAGCTTTTTAGGGAGAACATGTTTTCTTATAACCATACTACATAAAATTAAGTTCAATAATTTAAGCTACAGGAAGTTTATAAGTTAAAATTTATTGACTGAAAACTTTCAAACATTTATCGCGGTGTAATTTCAGTCGTTAGTAAAGCTCGCTTAGTAGAGACTAACATTATTCTACAAACAGAAATATATTAAATTTTCTTTTCTTTTTTTTTCCTTTTTTTTTTTATTGGATTTTTTCCTTTATAGCTGTGTTGCCTGATAAACTTTATTTAAACTAATTACAACCTCTTCACTGTAGGCTTTCACAAGCGTACATATATATATATATATACATATAAATATATTTATTTATTTATATATATATTTATATGTATGTATTGTATGCATAGACAGACACTAGCGCTAATTGTAATAAATTAAATGATAGTCTATCCTGTTTTTTATACGATTTTCTGAAAACTGAAGTTCAGTTCTTTCTTTTTATTTTTTTTTTATTGTCTTTTTTTTTGTTTCTTCTTGTTTTGTTTTACTTGTAGTTGAAAATCTAGTTGCGTTGTAAAATTTCCTTACAAAGTATAAAAGTGAAGAGAATCGAAGCGAAGAGGAGAGAAGAGAAGCGAAGAGGAGAGGAGAAGAGGAGCTTGTAATTTTGTAACAATTGTAGTAAAGTTTCAAGCTGAATGAATTCAATGATTTTATAATGGATCCACGCAAACAAAAACGTCTTGGCCCGGCGCCAATAGCTTCATTTGAGAAATCCTTTGAGGACACCTCAACACCCGTCGCTACTGTGACTACTGGCACTACTGCGACTACTGGCACTACTGCTGATGTTACTGCTGCTACGGCTGCTAACATCACTTCTGACTATCTAACCAATACAGTTGATCTAAATACTTCAACCACTATACAATTTGGCTTGCAACAATTTCAAACAGCAACTGCTGCGGCAACAGCACCAACCATAACAACGGATGCTAAGGATATTAATCGTAATGGCGAAATTCAAGAAAATCAAGAAGTAAGTTATACCACACAAACGTGTAAATATATATATATATACTATCCTCAGATATGCTTTATATATGTACATACACTTATATACATTGACATTTCTATATGAGATCATGTAGCAAGTAAGAGACCACACGATGAAAATGTAATAAATAAAATGCAAACATTAAGATTTTAGGTCATAAACATTGTTGTTATTGTTACTGCTTTTACTATTGTCGTTTAAAACAAATGAAAGCACAGATAATGAATGAATTTTTCATATAAAATTTTGTATAAATTTAAGATACACACGAGCAAAATTCATCGAAGAAAGAACTTAACTCTTAACTTTGCTTTAAAAGAAATTTATTCTCAAAATTTTTTTTTTTTGTTTTGAAAAAAAATGTCTTTTTTTTTATGATGCCACCCATTACACTTGAACACTTGAATAATTTCTTTAACGGTTTAAGTTCTATTTCAATGCGATTCCTTTCATTACTTGCATTATTGGGCGGGCAGTAGTTTTTAAAGTCTGGTATTCACAAGGTTTGCGAGAAAAGTTATTCAAAATATTATCCTTTGTTGAGGGCAATTCTTACTATTTTATTTTCTTCGATCTTTGTTTATTATTCAGAAATCCAGTCATTAGCGATTAGATTTGCTGTTATCCTTGTGTTAAAAGAATTTCAGTTTCAAGTTATTAAATTTTTATCAGGACTTGTGAATATGGGAAAAGCTTTGTATGGCATAAAAATTGTATCTAAATTATTGTTTATACTGTATACTCCCGATATTGTTTGCGGTAAATTCTAGAAGCTTTTAATAAGTTAATCTTAGCTTACTTAATAAATTGTCTTCCTTCCCATCATTTACGAGAAGTTAGGAATACTCAATTTTGCTATTGAGGTTGGTAGGGATTTTTTTTTGTTCTTAAGGCTTTATAGTCTTTGTATAGCTTCAGTTTAAATGTGTCATAATTAGGAGCATAGCGTAAGGAACTTAACGTTTAAACTATTACAGAAGTGAGCGATGCAATTAAAGAATAATGGCTAACGTACAGTCGGATTTAGGTCAAATTTTTTTTTCCCCTTACGTTAGTACGGTAGGTCATACTTTAATTATACTTGGTGTGTGGCTGCAGTATTGTTCATACCTCTTTCCTCATTCTTTTCTTTTTGATCATCGTCCTAGTTATATATACGAGCAGATAACATCTCCTGACTGACTTTTCCACTTCCCCGATGCTCTTAAGTAATCATTCCTTTGAGAGTCTTTAAAGCGATGTGCTTACATATATAGACAAATCCATCGCAAGGTTTTCATAGGGATAAAAGAGATTTCTTTACCAATTATGTGCGTTAATGACACTACTTGACTATCTCAGCGTTCCTACCGACTCGTCCTGGAATTGTCCATATTTCACACAACACAATAACACGTCATTTTTTAAACATATCTGCCCGCGTTTGAAACAACTTAACTGCAGTAATCTTTCCCACTTTTTCGGGTTTTTTTCGAACATACGCGAGTATTACTCGCTTCTTCGTCAACTTTGCTTTCTCTCGTCCTTCTTAATTATCACCGCACCGTACAGGACATGTCGTCTGAGTAGCGGAATTTCAAATGTCTTGTTTGTCATTATACGTATGATTTTTGAGTGTTTAAAAACAAGTAATTTCCCCAAGAGAGAGAGAGAGAGAGAAAGAGAGAGAGAGTGAGAGAGAGAGAGAGAGTTCTGCTAAAAAGACTGTCATAAGAGTTTTCACACAGCGAATGTTTCAAATCTTTTAAAAACTTATCGATGTTTGTGATATTTATACAGAGTTTTGTATCACTTTCGAATCAAATGAAAGCAGGAATAAAGCAGATCCTATAGCTGAATCACTTAATGATGAACCCTATACGTGCATAAATATAATGATGGTCAGGGAGAAAGAAGTGCGAAAAAATTAATAAAGTACGGGCGTACCTTAAGCCATGTATGAACGATCGATTAGTGCTACGTCTGTATCGATCTAGCATTCAATATAGTTGTTCTAACCGCCAATCTTATAATGTACCGCATTTTTTTTTATGCCGACTTCATAATCGCGATGGTTCTCGTAGACCAGCTTTTAAGATCTGATCCTTGTTGCGTGTAGTCAAGGATGACAACGCGTTGTAAACTTTGCAATTATTGCCCTTAAATTTATTCTTACAAAGAATAGAGAAACATTAGCCTTTTTCACCTTTAAGAGAGCAAGCGTTGTTCTTGTGACGATCTTTCTTTTATGCTTATAATAATGGTTAACTCTAAGCGAAAGAACGAATGTATACTCATTTGAAATTCTGTTGCTTTTTGATAAATCGCAATCGATTTTAGCACTAAATTATCTAGTTGGCGTAAAATGTTTTTAAAGCACGCATATTGATAAAATGGTCTTGAAAATTAAAGCAACCGAACAATTGAATGAATTGAAATTCGGGTTATTGGTATGCTCGATAATATATCGCTGATGTGAACCACATTTATTATAATTTTCTTTTCATTAGAGATCTTCTTAAAATATATTATATATTCTTATACTCAACGTAAGGTCTTGAACCGTACGTATATGCATACAGCGATAGTTAGGAAGAAAGAGAGAATTTGGTAGAAGAGTAAGATGTGACTATAGCCTGGGAGATGGAGCGATAGACTACCATAAAGGAGATAGGTTTTCGATATCTTCTGGAGAGTAAATGTACCAAAACGCTTACCTCTACGTGAAATCAACGTAAAAACTTAGCGGCTAAAAAGAGTTTATGGGGTATTAACCACCGCTGCCCGACCGCGGACATGGTTTGTAGCAGGAGTTCTTGAATCGTGGACCTCACTTCTCGACAGTTCGTCTGCTATTTAGACCATAGTAACACTGTTCCAATTCAGTAGTTATGTATAGGTAGCTGGAGATAGTTTTTTGACTGGGGCCTTGACTGACATAAAACGTCGTGTCAATGCCTTTCCAAGTACGTGATAATGTTTAATGTTTAAGATTAGATTGGGAACTTGATCTTTCGGGATGTATAGAAAATCCAAAGACCAAAACAAATCCAAAGTGGTGATCAGGTTGTACAAATGACAAAGCTATTGTTGATGTATCAAAATATTGTTGCTCGACTGTTGGATACGACTCTTAGAGAAGTATTGTGGTAGTTGTAAGATCCTAGATAGGAAATTGCTCTCACTAAAAGTTGATCGCCTGGACTATACCCAGTATTCTAGTCTGCTATTTCCGTGAAGGGAAGACCCTGATGATATGGGTATTGCATAATACAACCTAGGGAACCATTCTCCTCTTCGACTATCGTTTGCTATAAAATAGTCCAATGCTTAGGTGCGACGTAGGATTAGGCTAAAAAGGCTGGGTGCTCACGTCGATCCAAAACGTAATGATTGTAGCTTAGGAGTTGCATCTTCGATCGGTAAAAGTGATGGCATTCATTTTAACTACGACCACATGCTAATCGTATTTAAATTAAGATCTTTCGCAACCGCAATTGAACGCAGTTATGTGTACTTAATAGTTGCACTTATTGTCTACTAGACTAGCGGCCGTCAATCTTTATTGGAATTAATCTATTTTGAATTGACTTTTTTTGTTCGGCGACTTATATCGCTGCAGTTAAAGATTGAAGGGCAAGCACTTAACATTTCTTCAAGTTTTTACCATAATTTAAAAATGTTACTCATAAATGAAACTTACTAAATTGTCAATGAGGCTATGTTTCATCAGTAGTTAATTACTTTGTTATTAGGGAAAAGGAAACGCACACCAACAGAGAGAATGGAAGGAATAATAATCAAATAAAATCCTAATTCAAGTTTTGACACTTAAATGAAATAAAAAGCAACCACTCATAGCTGAAACTAAATATTACCTTATTATTATTCATCCCTTCTTGCCCATTCAAGTACTTGACTGACTAATAGTATTAGACTTTAATTCATTTTATTTAGAAAATATCATTGTATATAAGACATATCATGACATGCATATATATATCGTGGTAGATGGTAGATGGGGAGATAGTTAAATTTAGTCACGTGCCTAAAAGGCATCGCAAAGTTATATGCATTATATGCATATATATATATATATATATATATATTTATATATACTTACATATATATACTTATATATAAATGGATAAATTGAAGGGTGGGGAATGTCAGTGGGCGTTGGTTGGTTACGAATTAAAGGCATCTTATATATATTATTTGAAAAAGTTAAGAAAACATGTGCGTCTACAACTATAACAAAATTTTAATACAATCATCTCGGCATCGTTATAAGCGTGACTGTTAAAATAGGTAAACAAAAGGAGAGACATGAATTATAACACAGGAAGAAAGATAGTCAACGAGCAGAGAGAAAGAGTGCGAGAGAGAGAGGGAGATAGAGAAAGATAGAGGGAGAGAGAGATAGAGATAGATATATATATATATATATAGAGAGAGAGAGAGAGAGAGAGAGAGAGAAAGAGAGAGAGAGCGAGACTTTTAATGGGAGAGAGAAGCTTACTTTTAACCGGAGCTTTTCTCCATAATAACAGCTGTTATTTTAAAGCTCTTAGGTGAGGGTAGCAAATCTGAAAGTCATATATAAAGTTTAATTGCAGTTAAATGTGTGTATGTATGCGTTGGTATGATGAATGAAAAAAGTCAGCTGCTACTGCATAAACGGTAATGATTCTTGCTTTACAGTTAGTTAGTTTGGTCTTTTTAGCGAGTGAACGTGGTTAAGTTGTATATTAATACGGATCTATATCCTCTTCTTCATTGGAAATAAGTGCACATAAAAAATTTATCAAGCAGTGCAGAAGCAAAGACAAAAAAAAAAAAGTATTAAAGCCTATTTTTAGGTTAAATGTAAAAAAACTTTAAAAGGAAATTTCAATGTAGAAAACTTAATTTTTAGTAAAAAGTCACACAGCACATAAACCACTAAGCAATGGATTATTAAATTTGTGAAAAATACAACACAAAAAAAAAAAAAAAAAACAAAAACAAATATTATATCAATAAATTCAATAAAAAGCATTTGTTTTTTAAATTTCGAAGGAAACCAATTTACAAAAGTATATCAAAAAAAGGTTTCAAAATTACAAAAAAAAAAGTTATTTGCAATAAGAAAAAAATAATCAACCAATTTTGGGATTTGGAAGTCCATAGTAAAATGTAGTAATAAACCGAGTAACTCTATTAAATGTAAGTAAAAGCTGACTAGTGAACCTCCTTCAGATAACAAAGAACGGCTTTAAAAAGTGTTAACGTCTTGTTCGCATCATTGTAAACGTTAGCACAAAATTCTCGATGTCCTAGCTGATGTTCTAAATCGTGTCCCAGAATAATATTTCGTTTTCATTATCAAGAAAAAAGAAGGAAAAGTAAAAAAAGAAAAAAACATACTTTGCAATTAAAATCTATTTAGTAAAAGGCTTCTAATCTGCACGCAATTTACCAAAAATGTTAAGATATTTATTGGAGAAACTGGACATAAACGATAATCCGCAAAAGCTTTTTTTTCTTTGTATTAATTTATACGTTTAGCGCCAAGTGTTCGATAGTTGCCTCTTTTCCTTAGTAAAAATAATTCCTCTTTTTCCTAAACATAACTTTCGTTTAAATGTAATTTAATCATTTGCTTAATTAGGCGTGACAAGCTGCGGTCGCAAACATGATACCATGGTAGAATGATTACATGAGCCAATGAGAAAACTTTAGTTGACTTAGGTCGCTTGTTCCACTTTAGTAAAAGAAATGTAAGAGAAAGCGACAGAGAAAGAAACGCAGATAGATAGATAGATCGAGAGAGAGAGAGAAAGAGAGAGATGGAGAGGGGAGAGAGAGAGACGGAGAGGGGAGAGAGACATAGATAGATTGATAGATAGATAGAACGAGAAAGAGAGAGAGAGAGAGAGAGAGAGAGAGAGAGAGAGATAGAGAGAGGGAGAGAGAGAGAGAGAGGGGAGAGAGAGAGAGATGGGAAGAGAGAGGAGAGAGGGAGGAGAGAGAGAGGAGATATATATACACATAGAGAAAGAGAGAGAGAGAAAGAGGGAGAGAGNTAGAATGATTACATGAGCCAATGAGAAAACTTTAGTTGACTTAGGTCGCTTGTTCCACTTTAGTAAAAGAAATGTAAGAGAAAGCGACAGAGAAAAGAACGCAGATAGAGAGAAGGATCGAGAAAAGAGAGAGAGGAGAGAGAGAGAGGAAAGAGAGCGGAAAGAGAGGGGAGAGAGAGAGGAGAGAGGGAGGAGAGAGAGAGGAGATATATATACACATAGAGAAAGAGAGAGAGAGAAAGAGGGAGAGAGAGAAAGAGAGAGAAGTGAGAGAGAGAGAGAGAGAGAAAGAGAGAGAGAGAGAGAGAGAGAGAGAGAGAAGAGAATCATCCATCGGTCCACGATTAAAAAAGCATTTCACTTCTAGTCCGTTTCATATTTTGTGATCTTCATAAAATTCCTATTTAAATTCTAATAGGTCTAATCGATCCAATTAAAAAAAGGATTCTGAAATTAATTCAAAACATTTGTTCTGAAGCACTTTTATTGTGTTTACGCCTTTAAGTGAATATTCACTCATCCATGGTCCTTGTAAATGATACATATACTGCATAAAGTACCGTGTTAAAGTGAAATAAATGTACCTCAACAAAATTATCTATGGCTTTTGTGTAAAAATAGTCTTTTGGTTAAAATTTGAAAACTTTTTTTTGGTAGATTAACTGAAAGAATGATTTTCAATTTCTAGTAATTTTCCTTACGGCCGTTCGTTACAGAAATTCATTTTGAATAGTTTCATTCTTCACACCGACTGGAATAGTGGCGAATTGAATAGTTTTACAGTACCATTAAATTTTCTAATTTGATTACTAGAAAGACTTTAACGCAATTGCCACGGGAGATTATAATTTAGGTTTCAACCGCTGGCATCATCTAATGTCTAATAATGACACATCGTTATGAAGTGCATACCGAGCAATCAATTCTTTTAAATACGATCGCGATTCACGTAAAACTTTCGTTCGCTGAGCCATAACAATCAAGAATGAGGAGGTGGAATGAAAGGCCAGGCAAGTAATTACACGTCAGTTCTCAAGTTAATAGCTTCTTAACTATGTCCAGCCTTCAACAGCCTCAGACAAGCTTCATCAAGTATTAGTCAAAGATGATAATAAATTCGACAAAATAAATCCATTCCTTATATTTTCATGAATATACTTTCTAATCATTATTGTTTTCTAGATGACATAACGAACGTCACATCAGAAAAGGAAAACAAATCTTATTTTGAAAATCGCAAAACTAGAAATATGTGCGGTTTCACTTATAAACTTCTTCGAACTACCAATAAGCCCGCCAACATAATGGAACTACACTTTTTATGTATAGATAAATTTTTTTGTGGGACTCACAAGTAAAGATATCATTCCGAATAGAGACCAACTTTCTTATGTAAGAAAGTCTAAGATCCAAATATTTAATAGATTTAGGAAAAAGTTCGTAGCGTTTTTTCAAATAAATAAATAAAATTTATTTTTGTATTTTCACTGAATTTTTTATTAAAAGATTTTAATGGATAACCTTTCATCATCATTTGATGACATAGCTAACGTAAGTGCGTTGAGTAATTTAATGGGAAGAAAAGTGTTACGAACTTATTCTTTTTGAAATTTTGAAATATTTTCGAGAAGAAAAAAACTTGAAAATGATATGAATTTTGAAAAAATTTTGAAAAATGACTAAATGTAATTTCAAATTATACGTTAAAAGGTAGAGCTCTTAAATATGCATGCATGCACTTAAAAAAAAAAATAATTTTTTTTTTTCAGCTTAAATTCAAGGTTTATGAACTTTCTCTAGCTAAACGAACTGAAACCCATGCATCCAAACTCAATTTTATGCCTACTGAACTCGTATGTGTATATACAGTTGTTTATGTGTACATATTGATCAATAATTCACGGGACTGAGATGTAAATGTCGACTCTAACCAAAATTCATATCGTTTTTGGAAAATTCCAAACTTTGAACGACGTTTCTCAAGACTTTATATATCTCCTCATTTAATTTTTCTTTTCATTTCTTCTACGAATTATAGAAATCTTAGTGATTACAAAGCAATGAACAAAATCGAATTTGTTGTGTTGATTAAATAGATAGTTTTTTGATTGAAATATTTGATTCGAAAAATACCGTTGAAACTAAGTGATAGCCTGAAAAATGTTATGATCGCACTTTTCCTTCGGAAATAAAAATATGCCGGTGATTCGCTGATTCGCTGATCCGCTGATTCAAATGAGGTTACCGATGATGCTGAACGCTGTGAATGCCAAGAAGGGTTGATTACATTAGACCTCGATAATTACAGGAAATTACAAGACATCCTGAAGCTATTAAACGCGTCAATGTATTCATTATTTTATATGAAATTATGATCATAAGAAAGTTGTGTTCTGTGATGCAAAAACTACTTTGTTCTGCAACGTTGCTTAACCGTAAAACAATGCTGTATACGACAATGGACGAAGTATGACTTCACCATTATACTTCTGAATCGAATAGATAGTCTGCTGAATCGAAAAAATCTAATGAAAAGCAAACGCAAAGCAAATAAAAATGCAAGAGTCAGCTGGAGTTCAGGAAGAAATTCCAATGAATGATCTTTTAATGACGCGACGAAAAGAGTTTTCTTTCATCAAGTTTTCTTGCAACAAGTAACACAATTCAATGTTTGTAGTGGTAAAATTACACAAATTAAAATTCGAATTCTTCTCATTCACACCGTATGACTTGTGTTTCTGTTTCCAAATCTTAAAAGGAGATTTTAGAGAAAAATATTTAAATCTTAAATGATGAATTTATTGTGGATATTAAAGCATATTTTTACAAATCTTAACAAAACGTTCTATAAAAGAAAAATTACAGAAACGTTTGTTTGTTGATCGTAACACTCCTTAAGAAGGGAGGGTGGCAGTACGGACGGAAAAATTGGAATTTAAGCAAAAATCTTCATCTTCATCCTTAGTCCCGAGAATTATTGATAGATGTATTATATGTATATATTGGAGAAGAAGGCGTATATGGCAAATGTGTGTACCTCTGTGTGTATGTGTGTGTGTGTGCACTCACTTCTCAATGCACCTTGTCGTTTAATGCATAGGTAGTGTATGTGTGTAGTGTGTACGTTGCCATTAATAAATATTTCATGATTTAGATGCATTTGTGCAGCATACTTAGAAGCGCATATTTAATCAGGATCAACAGCAATCACAAGGTAGAATATATAAAAAAATTAAAAATAGAAATTCCTTTTTTTTTTTTCTCTTCAAGGTTTTAGATGAAATTTTTTTAGTATTTAAAGAAAATTTTGTTTCTCTTTTCTTTTTTCTTTTTTGGTTTTACAATCCTTAAGGGTCATAAGGACACATAAATATATATAGGTACATAGACGTGCGTATATATATATATAGATACTTTTATCATTTTGTTTGTAACATAATCACACAAGTGTATGGCGTTTTTAAATTGTTTCATTGTGCTTTAGTGCATTCTCTTGTGCACTTACGTCCGTACTTATGTACGTACATGTAGGTGTGTAGATGTGTATTTGTATGCATATATATGTGTGTTTTTGTCTATAATATATGTCACTTTGGATTTGACATTATTTGCACTTGTCGAAATGTGTTTTTTTTTTTGCTTCTCTTCTTCTCTCCTTTAGAACAAGGTATGCATTGGGCGTGTTTCGATAGGGATAGGAGGTGTATGGCTCACTGCGAATTTTTCTACATCTAAAGTAAGATATGATGGTGTTATGTGTCAATGGAATTGTGAAAGCGGAAAATTGTGGGATAACACAAACTTTTTTAAGTGCTGATGAAGATTAGATTTAGAAAAAAAAAGAAAGAAGCGAAATGTCTCTGACATTATTTGTTATCGTTTTTGTGACACCATTTAAAAATGTATTAAGGAAATAATAAGATGAGGGAAATAGAGATTTCTACAAATTTTATGACTTGATTAAGCGTTACTCATTCAGTTTTTAAAATAATAATTATTTCGAAGTTGAGTTTTCATAACAAAAGTCAACATAAAAAAAAAGGAAAGGGACGGAAACCAAAAAAATTATTATTTTACTTCGAAATGGAAAGCTTTTAATAAATTTTCGTAACTATTTTCGATATTTAAAATTTTACAAAAATGAATAAATCTATGATACTACGATTGCCGGAAGGAGAGAGAGAGAGGAAGAGGGAGAGAGAGAGAGAGGAAGAAAAAGAGAGGAAGATAGAGAGAGAGAGAGCGAGAAAGAGAGAGAAAAAAGAAAAAGAGTGAGAGAGGGAGAGAGAGGGAGGGAGAAAGAAGGAGAGAAAGAGAGATGGAGACAGAGAGGGGAGAGAACGAGAGAGAGAGAAAGAGGAAGAGAAAGAGAGGAAGATAGAGAGAGAGAGCGAGAAAGAGAGAGAAAAAGAAAAAGAGTGAGAGAGGGAGAGAGAGGGGGAGAGAGGGGGAGCGAGAGAGAGGGAGAGAGATTGGGGGGGGGGGTAGAGAAAGGGAGAGAGAGGGGAAGAGAGAGGGTGAGAGAGAGAAAAGGAGAGAGAGAGAGGGAGAGACGGAGAGAGAGAGGGAGAGAAAGAGAGATGGAAAGAGAGATGGAAAGAGAGAGAGAGAGAGAGTGAAAAGTGGAGAGGGAGAGAGGAGGAGAGAAGAAGAGAGAGGGGGAGTGAGAGCGAGGGACGGAGAGGGAGAGAGAGAAAGTGAGAGAAAGTGGAAGAGAAAGAGGGAGAAAGAGAGAGAGAGAGAAAAAAAAGAGGGAGAGAGAGAGAGAGATTGTGGAAGAGAGAAAGTGAGAGAGATGGGAAGAGAGGGGAAGAGAGAGAGGAAGAGAGAGAGGGAGAAAAAGAGAGATAGAGAGAGAAAGAGGGAGATTTTTTGTTTGTAGTGCTTTTCCGAAATGTTGTAAATGAAGATCAAGCAAATAGTTATACTGATATGAAATAAAACGTTTAAAAGTATATCCTTGGAAACGTCTTTCATGTTCAAAAATGTGTATCCATCTGTCAAATATAGCGCACAGTAGTGTTAACATTACGTCTTAATCTAGTAGAAATATAAGTCATAATACCGAACACAAGTTGTAAGCCAAATTAAATCTGAGGCATCAAACAATCATATAGATCGATTTATATTTATCATTATCATTGAGGTAAATAAATGTTATTAGAGTAAACTATGCCAAGATATTTACAGTGTTTCTACATACTTCTTAAAAGTAAGGCGACGCTTAGCATATATGCTTAAGCACTTAAGTTGCTCAACAATCGCTATTCTATTCTTATCAAGAAAAATATTCAGCATTAGCAAAAAAAGCATTGTCTTCGTTTTAGTTAAATTAATAATTAATGAGTTCTCAGTTGACTATTGTAAAAAAAAAAAAAAAACATAAGACTATAAGGTTTAGCAAATAAAAGAAAAATGTTGTTTGCAAACAAATACTGACGATTCGTTTTTAAATTTTATTTTTGCTGTCTGTTAAATCTGATGATGGGTAACTTTTTGCTAACGCAGTGATCGCAATCTTGAAATTAAAATTGAAAATCATAAAGAGAGGTTTGCGAATAAGTATTTAATTATTTATAAACAATATCCTGTAGCAGCAAATTTGTTTTTTAGTGACTAACGTAAGAATTTTTGAGGTTCTTGTTATTCTCATAAAACATAAACCATTTAAATTATTATATATTTTTATATTGTAATTTAGATTTAAATTTAGATGCTTCGTATGTTTTGCAATCAAATATAATGAAGTGATGTACAGAATATTGCATATATTTACATATAAATAAACATAATTAGACGGTAGAATAAAATGTAGATTAAATATGATAAAAGCGTTTGCAACGCCCCTAGAAATATATTGAACTCAGCAACGATTTTTTCGTCTATCGGCTGCCTTTATACCATTTGTGTTTATGTATTGAAATTGATAAATAAATGCTTGTACAATATCGCTAAATGGGCAAAATGGATGATCAAATTACTGTCTAATGAGCTAAAGTACGAAAGATCTATTTTGAACGTCTATGACGCTGAATAGCTTGATTTAGTAGACAACGTGTTAATTGACAATGAGATATAGATCCATTATATGAAACTCCATAGACTCGAAAATCATTTTTCATGTATCGTCTTCCTAGGCCTTTCGTGCATCCCTGTTACTGCCCCTTCATTTCTTTCTGGTCTTCTGTTTATACAGATCTCAGATGGACAGATATCGCACAAGCTTAATATACTATATATTGCAATAATGATTGGTATAGGATATAAAAAGTGAATTGTAAGTTCTTGTTGTTACTTAAAAGTTTTTGATGCAACTCTAACTAAACGTTGTCTCTGATTTAATTAAGTCATCAATGGAGACTTCATTTTACTTGTTGTTGCTGAATATGAACGACAGATTTTTAAATTTCGGTTTCCTTTATGAAATGAAATGGAGTCGGGCGTTAGTAGTTTTATATAACAAATATTTTGTTTTTATCGATTTTAAAAATTCTATCGTGATCGTATTGCCTGTGGTGTAAACATTTATGTGTGGCTTAAATAATATGAATTAATTTTTCCAATAAATTGTGATATACTACACGGAACGTATGAGCTATTGTTTGCGAATTTATTCGTAATAATAATAACACTCATACGTGTAAGTGTGTTTGAAGATAGAAATTTTAATTAATTCTTTTGTACGTATTTGGTGAACAAAAAAAAAAAAGTGTAAAAAGAATTTCACTTGAATTTTTTATAATGAATAAAAAACGAGCAACACACAACAACGAAAGAATAAAAGAACACATAAAATCAGTTTTATTTCTAAATAAATTCAATTAAATTACAGATGGAAACAAATGATAAAAATCAAACAAACTATCAACAGCAGCGAATGAACACATCAGCAGCAATAGCGGAAATAAGAAGAACAGAAGCACAAACGATGAAAGGAAATGGTCCTAAGCAACTAGCGCAAGCACAGACATCAGCAACAGCAACAGTAACAGTAACAACAATAAGAACGACAACAGCAACGGCAAACAGTGATTACAATGGTGACGAGGACGAAATTAAGGCCAAAGTTAAACAGGAATTAAACACGAACGGTAGCCTTAGCGTTAAACGACCAGGTGTTGGTGGAGGAACAGTGACTGCTATCGAAATGTTAACCACTTACAAAGGTGCAAGCACTTTATGCACTCCTTCAACGCCGCGCATAGAGCTAAGTCGCGCCTCATCGTCATCGCATCATGAGGAGGATAGCCGGGAGAGTAGTCCAGAAAATGTGTTTGAACAGGTGATTCTTTTCTTAACAATTTCTTCGCTTTAATTGGCTTTAATGCTTCTTTTGTGCTCGCGTGGGGGGTTTGGGGTGTTGGAAGTCTAACGACCCGGGTCAGTCGAGCGTAAACATTTAGACTATGAAGGTGTTTTTCTGTTTGCTTTGACTTGGCTTACGTTATGTGTGTAACATATTTGAAATATACGTCAATAATTTCTTTAGTACAAACAACGCACACGCACACGCACACGGACACGCGCACGCATACGCACACGCACACTATACACTCCCATTGCACTTTCCAAATACAATAACATAAGAACAACTTTGTTGCCTGTTTGCTGGCAATGGTGTTATGCTTTGCTATGGCTCTGGGCGTTTGTTTTTAACATTTCTCTTCTTTTTTTTCTTTTATGTTGTTCTTCGGTATTTTTTTGTCCTCTTGGTCTATCTTTTGGATTTTTTTTTTGCTCTCTTTTCCATGAAGACAGGTTTTTATCACTTACACAATGTGTTAAATCAATTCTTGGCACTTTTTTTTTCTTCTGCTAACCCAGTTTTTTATCGGTTGAGATTTTTTACTTTTGTAAAATTATTATTAATTCGAACATGGAATAGAGGTAACGGAAAACAATTTATAATTTTTCATCGATATTTACTGGAGAGCTCTGAGAGAAATCGCCTTTAATAGATGAACAAATATTTTTATTAATTAAAAATTTTTTATTGTAAAAAATCTACAAATGTGTGAGGAATTAATTCCATTACGTGATGATAAGGAATTTTGAATGCATTAATTATCACTTAAAGAAATTCTATTTGAAACTAATGCAACTCAAAAGTAGCCAGTTATTTTACTTCCTCAAGGATTTGTCTGTTGACAAAAAAAAAAAAAAAAAAATACTTTATCGTATGCCCTTTTAAGAACCGAATAATACCGAATAACATTTATTTTCAGTTTTACATCCGAAAAAAATTCCCTTCACCGGTTTAAAAATTCGTAAATTGCTTTTATGATTTCTATTTAACTTATATAAGGTAACCCAAAACTGGCTGCTGTCTGGTATATTATTAGAACACTTGAGCTGCACTGACATTGATTTTTTATAATTTTTCAAGGATTTCTCAAAGCATATTCCCTATATACGTGGAGAAGGAGAAAAGTGCGAAAACAAAGATAGGATGCGATGGCAGGCTGCCTAATCGTTAAGGGTTATGCCTTTAGCGTTTTTTTTTAACGTGGATAGTGTTATGTGAATGCTTAACCCAACGATGCTCACTGATGCAGAGAGTAAATCAAAACATTAACCATCAGATTCCAAGACACTACCAGTGTTGTCCATTTCCTGACATCTAGGCATGACAAGATCTATTTAATCATTCACATATTTAATGTTTTCACGAATTTGGGAAACCCTATAGAGGTATTAATTTCTAATTAAAACCAAACTTAGTTTTGAGACTGCATTTTTCAATGGGTACAACAAAAATGGGCAGGGCTAAAGAATATTGGCTCTATTTTTAAAAAAAAAGTATTGAGCTGGATTTTAATAATGACTATGCCATGTCAAATGCATCAATTCTCGTCCGAAGCTTTTATAGACGCCACCTATATTATCAAAAAAAAATAAAAAAAAAAAATAAAAATTAAAAATGAAATTTCGATAATCTTTTCTTGAAACCCTTGAACCTGGCAACCTTTTCTAGCGTAACGTAAATGTTGAGGATTAATTATCTTTTTTTTTTGTTTTAATTTCTACCTTAATTTCTATTTCTTCCCTCTCTACAATTAGCATAATAAGGATCAGAGGAGTAAAATATGCCGAATGCTTGAATACTTAATAATGAGCGGGCGTGGTTGTTTTTCGTAAAGCTGCTATTGTGTATCACGATCACTCATAAAATATATGTTGAAATTCGTATCGTTACACCTCCATATGTATCGAATATTCTCTTCTACCCATAATCTTTGAGGCCGCTACCGTGTTCAGTACATGTATAAGGAGGATATTCCTTGAATGGCTGGTGAAAAAAAATGATAAGTACAGAACAAAAAATCAAATTCTTTTTTTGATTTCCAAAATGGAGTTGTCTCAGTTTGATGGATTTTTTTCAATACTCAACACCCGAAAGGCATAATGGCATTGTACTGTTGCGTAAAATTTAAGAATTTCTCATGAAAATGTTATCCGTAAGAGTAAAGTAATCTTTTAGAAAACCCATCAATGAATTCTTTACACACTTGATGTATACGTAATATTCAGTCAAAAGTTGAATCGGCGAGTGACAACAGACAAGGACATCATCGCAAAAAAAGAAAACATTCGTTTTCTCCAGCAATGCATAAATCGATTTACTTCTTGATATCTGCGCAAAAACTAAAATGCTGATCTATCATCAGATTTATTCTGTTTATCAGAAATGTCAATATCTAAACATTCAAGGGGGTTAAAAGGATGGAAAGATGACATTATAACTCGTAAACGAACTATTATTTTAAATTGTTTAATTGATCGTTTCATGAAAATATGTAATCGAGAATTTTCTTAAGGGCAAATCACTTTTTGTTTATTGTCGACATTATATCCTCAATTCCCGGTTGCTTCGAAGGGAACTTATTTCTCTCGTAATCTTGCTGGGAGAATTCGGAATGTTGCACCGGCTGTTTAAAATAGAAGCCGCTTCCGTAACTCGTTACAATACATGAAATAATAATCACAATATTTGAATCCAATGTTCGAATCAATTAATTTAGAATCCGAATGTGAAAGTTTACTTCTTGTCTACATTTTTTTCTGATTTTAGTAAGTTTGTATGAGACAAAAATAGGGAAAAAATGGTAAACGTAAAATGTGAAAAACATGTGAATAACAATTTAAATATATAATTACTTTCGTTTTCCTTTTTATCAACTGAGAGATTATCATCTTGCTAAGAAGTCGTCTCGCACTATGTGGTTGAGAAAAAAAAAAAAAGGAAAGAAACTTTAATGGGGAATTTTTTGTTGCTACATATCTTTCATGCGGATAATTAGCGTGAAACTGTTTAAATATTTGCACTTTTTTTATATGACAATCAAGACATCACACAGTACATGCTGGCAAGAAAATAAGACAGAAATTACCCATCGATTATCTCTCTTAAGTTTAAATTTCATTTTTAAAAAAATTTCAGGTTTATATCATCTGATCTGATATAAATTGAGTGATTATTCATCATAGAAATTTTTCATTTTTTCACATAAAATCTTTATTGAATTGAATTCAAGAACAACAACGAGAGTTAGTATAGTATTCGTAGAGGAGTTCTTTTCATTCTGAAGCACAAAGATGATCTGTGTAAAAGTCTAAAAATCTAACAAGATTTCAATCAAGTTTTATTTTTTCATTTTAATTCACAAGAAGAAGACTTTTAAGAATCTCAGAGAATTTTGCCAGATAGACGGGTAGAGAAAACAAGTGTTTTCGTCGAATTTAGAAAACGTAATAGAATTTATTCAATTTTGTACGTTTCAGTTAAAATGCAATATGTAACTGACAGTGAGTGTCAGTGTCTTTTTTTTTTTTTTTTTTGCCATGCCAGCTGGAAGTGGGAATCCTCATAGATACTGCCGGCCCGTGCCAGTAGCATGCACGTTTCGCCATCCATGGCGCCTACGTACTATACCAACCCCCCACACACACTTCTTCTATCACTGTCCTCCGCCGGACCGCCGTTAGGTATTACTTCGCGGAGGCTGGTTAGTGCGCTTCTTTTAGTGGGACCTTAGAGAGTCTCTTATTCGACTCCACTGCCTCTTCTCTCCGCTCGTTATCTCTCCAGTCGTCGCAGCTCCACGAGGTGTATTGCTGACGAACGCATCTAATGAGTTCCACGCTGCTGCACTGCTTGTCATTTTGTTGATTATCTCTCTAGGCAGCACTTGAGGCCGTACGTTTTTGAATCGCTCTGCAATGGAACATAACATGCTCCGCATCTTCATCTGTAACGCATATCGGGCAGTTAGGCGAGTTGTCGTGCCAGTGTGTGTCAGTGTCAGTGTGTGTGTGTGTGTGTGCGTGTGTAACTGACAGTCAGTCTCAGTTCGCATGTGATTGACAGTGTAAGTATTAAAAGATAACCTTCGTTTTGTGTGTGTGTTTACTTTAACTCTTTGTGAAATTGTATCATAAAAAAATTTTTGTAGATTAATTTGTTTGATATCCTGTTACAAGAAGAAAGGTTAACGATAGCACAAAACTTGAAAGTAGTCACACACACACACACACACACACACACACAATTGCACTTTTCATTTCTTCTTCTCGCACTTATCATAAACATTTACAACACACAACTTAATGTCACACAGCATTCATTTAATAATATAAAATAATCGTTTTCCTTCTGTTTTTTTTTAATCTTTAATTTTCTAGAATGTATAATTAATGGTAATTTTTTTGCTTGTATTCCATTTTCTTATTATACTTTTTACTTATGCCCACACTTTTATGTTGTATTTTTGATCCATTTTCTTGATATCCATTAACAAACAATTTGTATGAATTTGGTATTAACTGAAAAAAAAAAAACATTTTTTTTTGCATTTTTTTTTCTTTTTTAATTTGTTCGAAAAAAAAATTGATGTGATTTTATGTTTAAAAAAAAAAAAAAATTAAATTTATATATATTATTCAAAATTTAAAAACAAAACAAAAAAAAAAAAAACTAATTGAGTAAAGGTGGGCACTGGCACCCTACAGGAATCAATTGATTTAGGTTTTCGTGAAGAAGGTGCTCTAGAATTGCGCAGCTCTACGGAAGAATTGTATTTCATGGATCCCGTGCAAAAGAAAGAGGAAGAAGCCAAGTTGTTACAACAACAACAACAGCAACAGCAACAACAACAACTAATGCAACAACAGGTAAGTTAATCGTAATTATACTATTAAAAAAAGAAGAAGAAGAAGAAAAAAGAAACAAAGATTGCGTAAAAAGCACTTCATTTACAGTCCGCACGAGATACTTAAGTATAATTACGCAAAACAAAAAAAAAAAAAAAACAAAGTGTTGCCTCGAGATTTAAAAGACTTCTTTTATTAACAAACACAAAAAGGATTTTTATTTAAATTTCAACTAATTACAGTTATTTCAGTACAGTTTCGTTGTGCTACAGTCGTGTTAGCTTTAAAAAAAAAGTTCTTTCTGCCTCTTTGTCTTGTCGCCTTAGAATGCGAAATAATTTTCTAATCTTTTCCAAACACATAATTTCAAGGCAAACAGAAAAGGCGATATGCATAATCGATAAGTAATATCTGTAGAGTTGCCCAATTTTGTAAAGAAGGCGTACGAGCTATGAGGTGTTTTGTTTTTAATGTTTTTTCTATAAACACGTGGTCAAGCTTTATAACATAAATACGAAAAATTTCCAAAATGATTAACGAATTTATGAAATCGAGTGTACTCTTTTTTTTTTTTTTTTTTGATAAGACTACGCGTGTTTAAACACTGTGATTATGAGAATGAAAAGTGTGAGAGACCCATATCCTGGGAGATGTACACCCAATAGATAAGTTTTACCGATCTTTAGCGATAGAATACTTACTACAGCTGCGAACACGCACCACTCCGTGCTTAAGTATAGTCTACTGCATATATATTTTACGGTTTATTTAATTTCTTAATTTTAGACGGTATTTTCCAGTATACCATCTAGCGAAAGGCATTCGACTTTTTATTTTATTTCGAATGGAATACAATGTATGTTATAGATTGCACACTATACATTTGCTAAGGTTAGCAGAACATTTAAGTGAATTGATCTATAAATATTGTCTTAAGCTAAACTATGGCTCGGAACTAAAACCAGATTTTTCGAAATATTATTACACTTACGCTTTTTTTTATATCTAGTTCTAGTTTTAGTTCTAGTTCTACTTCTATTACTCATGGAAGCTTATTACTACACTCTAAACTATCGCTAAATAATTCTAAATTCAATAAAGTGTCTAATGACCTCAATTTTTGAGACTTAATAGTGTTTTCTCTCTGTAATAGCTTTACTATCTTCTGGAGCAAGTTTTAGATTGGACTTGCGTAGTTACTTTTTCATTCGGCTTATGCTGTTATTTGCGAAAATTGAACTGAAGCTTAGCAGAATTATTTCTTATCGATTCTTAAGCTCTTTCACCAAACATCCCAAGAGTTTGCTTCTATTGGCCAGCAGGCAAATAGCTACATTTAAAGGCTTCCCAACGGCTGACCGGACTTTTGTAGAAAAACGAGTTTGAGGTACAGAAATTGTATGCATCGAAAGAATAGCTGAGGCCAGGCATTACAAACAAATTATATTATTGCTTTTGAACCCAATGCGTTCTTCTTTTTCAGAATTCGAAATGCTGAGTGAATTTTCTACTAAGTAAATCTTTGCTGTAGATTACTGTGCTCTGAGTTGAGAATAATTCTTTAATTATGGTGCGTGCCTAAAGACTTAAGTACGCCGGCAATTTTTAGGCGACTTATGATTACTCGTGGTCCATACCTCACCGCAGAATCGTTTTTCATATGATAACTTACTTTTTCTTGTTAGTGTTTTCAGAGACTTTCGTATATCTCAGCGATTTGGAAGTGGCTTTGAATCACCGCTACCTCTTCTTCTACTTCATCTTCTTCTTCTTCTTCTCTAGCTTGTATATTGGTTTTGATTTCATGCACTCAGTTCTTAACCGGCTAATCACGTCCTTGCAATGTTGATTTACTTCTCATCTAGTTCATCTCATCTTTGCCATTTCACGTATCATACACAAGACATCATTTAGTAATAATTCCCGGGGACTAAATAGGACTTAAAGAAGAACTTAAAGTTGCCTAAGGATTTTATGTATTTATTGAAAGACCCAAACGATCTTTTTTTATGAGCTCCTACTATGGATAAATACTCCTCTGGCCCTATTTTTTTTTAAAATAAATTACCTTAAATTAAAACTAAATTGCGTTTTAATTGAAAGATTTCGATCTGAATGCTTTTGGAAAGCTTTCAACCAGAGAAACATATTCTTTCCCATTCTCAACACAAAAAAAAAAAACATTTGCAAACGAAGATTAGGGATGTTCTGCAACCTGTGGCTTCGTTTACAACCGGTAGAGAATTTATAAAGCATCAAAAAATCGAATTAAGAAATCTCTTGAAAATGTTAATTGAAAGCTTTCAACTTTTCAACTTCAAATAATTTCATAAAAAATCGATCCCCCATTCAGGATAATAATTTTTACAAAATATTAAATTAAATCAAATTAAAATTAAAGAGACTTTCTTCACATATATGTGTATAGACTGTGCTGTGATGACTACTCTACCTACAACGAGGAGAGAGAGAATATCCGTATTCTGCTTATAAACTCAACGTCAAAACAATAAAGCCACCTTGAAAGAAAATGGGGAAAATTTTATTGAAAACTTTTCGAAACGAAGGTTACAGCAAAACAATGCACTTTTTTTTTGCTTTTAGAAAATTAATAAAAACAAAAACCAAACAAAAAAAAAACAAAATAAATCAAAGAAAGAAACTTTTCTGAATATCGTAACAGAATGTTGGAAGGAAACTAAATATATTTAAATTAAAAACTAAAATAAACTAAAACTTATTAACTTAGATGTGACAACCATAATAAATAGAAAAAAAAGGAAAAAAAAAACAGAAAAAATAATACATTGTTGATGTTATTACTTTGTTGAAAATCAATGTAGAGAAGAATATCTTCTCTCGGAATTTCCTTTTTAAACATATAAAACAACATTTTCTAAACAAGTTTACTAAATGAATAAAAGTTGGATAAAAATAAGTGAAAACTTTTAAATTTATGTTGAAAGAAGCAACTTTAAGTTAAAAAGAAATTGAAATATAATTTAATTAAGTTTCGCAATTGTCCCCAATAGAAGTTTTTTTTTTATTGTTCAACACAACGACATAGGCGTCAGTATCTAACATTAACGGGCTTAGAAATTGTGTGCGTTTGGCTATCGAAATCACCATCACCACCATCATCATCATCATCATCATCATCACAAAATCAGTTGTTCGTAAAAAGATTAATTTTCACACCTACACCTCTCCACATAACACTCATATGGTGTGGTGGAGTGGTTGAATTAATTTCTTTCGTTTTACTTTTTATAATATACTTCTTGCTTAAAATCGCAGATATAATAAAATAATATCTGACAAGCGGAAATTGCGACTAATAACTGCCATCTGAAATATTGTTTCAAGGACTTTCAAGATATTTCAAGATATCATCAAGATGCCAATTACAAGAAATGTTGGTTTATGTTAAAGAAAGTTTTGCTGTTGAAATTTCAAACCCCTTTGAAGTGTAAGAATTATCAGAAATATTAAATAAAAATTCCATATTAAAGTTGTACGATAATTGTTACAAATTTTAAAGCAATAATTTAATGATAAATAGCAATCACATCCATCAACTGAGCCACTAACAGAGGAGCTTCAATAATTGTGTGAAAAGTTGTGTTTGAAAAGTTGCTTCAAAAATATCGAGAGAAAACTCTTTTCCATTCTATTCTGTGCATTCGTTCGTTCACTAAAAGTAAATAGTTTACCGATAATTATAACCACCAACAAAAGATACGCCTGGAAATCTGAAAATATATGAGAATATTTATCTCAATCCAATCTTAATTTTTGCCAAGACTATGGTCTGCTTTTAATTTAAATCTATCTGTCTACATTGTTAGCCATGATGTAGATAGAACATTTTGCATAAATCAATTTTAGTAAAAAGAAATTAGAAGCTTAATATTATTAACTTAAAAGAAAAAAAGAACAGAACATACGACAGTTGAAGAGTGTTATCAGTAACAATTGAAGTAATTGAAACGATAATAAAAGAGAAAAGAGGGCTTATGACGTCTCGTAACCTCAGATTGCAAAACCCATTCACGATATTGAATACAGAAAAACTGAATTGAACTGTTCTACTAATTTTATTGTTCCGATGTTCATTAGACGTTAATTCTTCGGATTAATCTCTTCTTTATCTAATGAATTCAGCGAAACTGAACTGAACTATTCTACTAACTTCACTGTTCAGATTTTCATTACACTAGACTAGATTAATTCTTCGGGTGAATGTCTTCTTCATCTAATGACTTAAGATCTGTGTTTCATAACTTATTATGATATTTACAAAAATGATTGCGTATGATATGGTATAGTTAGCCTCAAATAACCAATTCCTTGTTCAGTTCATATTTCTGTCGGAATGGAAACAAAAATTTGTAATTATCGTTGCATAGCATTTTTACTATTTTTGTAAGAGATTCTCACTGAAGTAAGAGCTTTGTTCTCATTCATTCATTCATTCACAGTAGATACATTTACTGTTCAAAAAAAAAAAATAAAAAAAATAAAAAAAATGAGGAAAACGCTAAAGTTAGCAAAGAACATTATTTTTTCTAATAAATAAACGAACTTATTAAAGAAACAAATTTAGCGATGGAAATTAATTCAAGTGCTCGATGTATGATGTGAAGTGAGCACAATGAAAATATTGCTTGGATGACGAAACAGTTAACTGCATTTCGCCTTGTGTGAAGCTAACTATAAAAACAAAGCATTGCACAAATTAGAATTGATATCCTCTACGTATATGTGTGTGTGTATGTGTAAGTCACAAACACACTTACTAACTTGCCTGCAAACGTTGCTATTCACTCATCCATACTGCTTTCTCTATACGTATGCGATGTCATGTGCGGCATCTACGTGTAATTATGTGTTGGTTGTTGTTGGCCTAGCATACTAATACTAACTATTGTTTCATTTTGATATTTGTATGCTATTAAAACACACAAATGATTTTCTCTTTCGGTTATTTAAAGGAAAATTAATTAGAAATTTTTAAAAATATTTTAATAACTATTTTCATAATATTTTTTTTTAAATTTTAATAACTAATTTAATAATATTTTAACCGATCAAGAGGTATATCTTGATCTTGTTTGTTTGTTTTTTTTTCATATAAAATTTTTTTTCATTTTTTTTTTATAATTTAGATATTAATACTTAAACGTTTAAAGACTCTCGTTAAGAAAATAAAAAAAGAAAAAGAAAAACTTGAAAAGCTATATAAGGGAAAAATTCATTAAATTTTTTCTTTTTCCTATTGAGAACTCAGCGTTACTCAGTAGACTTAACCGTAAGATGAAGTAAAAACGTAATCTATTAGTAATAAATTATTATTAGTTAACTGACTTCATCCCATATGTATGCACGTCAATCAAAAACTCTCCAAGATGACTGACGTGTTGTGCATACGCATTATATAACATAAATAAGAAAGAAAATTGTATCTTTTTTGGAACGGGAGCTTGGTAAGAAAATCTTCGTTTTTTTTCTACTTTTGTTGTTCTTACGTTTTGGTTTAGTTTGTATCGAATTCGGTCTCGGTAAGAGAAATTTTAATTGCCATTAGGCAGAGAATTAGACAGAGATGTAATCTGTAATCTCTTGAAGGAGTAAGAATAACAAAATGTTTTATAGTTACTGGCTAGTTAGTGATTCTGGTCTAGCTAGATAGTGATGCTGACCTGGCTAGATAGTGATGCTGACCTGACTAGATAGCGATGTTAACCTGGCTAGGTTGAAAGAAGAAACTGTAAGAGTGGCAGTTCTTGAAAAAGTATGCCTTTTTTGTTTTGCTTGACCTCTCTTATCGTCTCGCTAAAGACAATTATTTTAAATTTGAACCAAACCAAACAAAGCGAAAACTTTCTAAAAATATGCCTCACAATCCGGTGAGGATAATTTTAATGTTTTTGTTATGCAAAAAAAAAAAAAAAAAATAAATAAATAAATTGCTCAAAAATCGCCCATAGAGTCGATTAACTTTAATTTATCACAAAAATCGCTCGATACTTATTAAAGAATTTTATTCCGCAGCTGCCGCAGCATTGTAAAAGCGAAATACTTTGGTTCGAAAAAAACGCGGTTAAGTTTTTAAGCTCAAGTTTTTTTTCTTACCACTAATCTGCGATTGCTGTCCTACACAAAAGGTTGATTTATTTATTTATTTTAAATGTTTCCATGGGCTTGGCAAAATTGTGTTTATTATATATGTTATCACCAATCGCACTAATTTTTCCAATGTAATACGATTCCACGTATCACGTGTTCGAAAATCGTTCTAAAGGATCATTTGTCCGATGAATTGAAGAAGAAAATCATTAAAGATATGATGATATGATTTCTCTGCTTCGAATTTAATAGTGTTTTAAGGAAAATTTTTAACGTAAATGTTACTTTCAATCTTGACGCAATACTCCTTTTGTTTCTAACACCATCAAGTGTTTTTAGTTACCTTTTTAGTTATGTCCTTGATGGATATGCATTAAAAGTAAGAATTTCTTTTACGCACTAATTTCATTTTGATATTCAAGGATAACAAAAACAAAATAAATTTTAATTATAAACAATCTTTTGTAACGCACTGAACACTGAAGCCCACATATAATATTATTTAGACAAAAGGAAAAGGACAGGAGGGGCGGAAAAGCTATGTACCTGACAAAGATAGATTCGAAGAAATATGTTTCAGTCTATCTTTAGTTTTGTTTAACTTGTTGCTACAACGCACAGCCATGACCATATGTTGCTTGTATGTATGTGTGTGTGTGTTTTTATCCACTTGACATAATCGAAACAAAACATTTCTACTTTTCACGCAAGACTCATACATACGAACAAATACTTATCCTTGTTACACACCTGCATACTCTTAGTTTTCTGTTCTGTCCGACCTACGACAAACGAACTGACGACCTGACAAACCGACTAACTGAGGGAAATTTTTCTGTTTTTTTTTTTCTTTTTTCTTAGTCTGTTGATGTTCAACTTGTTAGTTTACATTTTTAAATGAATGAAATCAACAACAATAATAACAATAACAACAACAGTAATGTCAACAGTTTTTGACATTTCCTTTCTGCAATAATATGTAAGCATGTGTGCGTGCATGTGTAAATGCAAGTACGGTAATTTCTAATTATGTGTATAGGTAAACGTAAACACTGAGCTCAACGTGTGATTTAAATGAAAAATAAACTGTTGTGAAAAGTTAATTAAAATGCAAACGGAAATAACTAATGAAAACCTATTGAAATCCGTAGAGATTCAATATTTAATTTGATTTTAATGTATTTTGCAGACTAAACGATCTTCGCCTCATATTTTCAAATTTGATGATCATCAGGCATATTTACAACAACATCAACGTAAGGATTCGGCCAGTTCTGAAGTTGCTGCCTTGCTATGCATATCGGGACGCACTAGTCGTGTCTCCAGTGTTGGTAGTCAAGGTTCAGCAGTGAGCCGTTTGTCGGCTGTCTCCGGGGTATCACGTTCCCCTTCGCCGCATCGCATGCTTTTAGAAACATCGTTTTGTGGACCAAAACCCGTTGAGAATGTGGTAGATGGTGGTCTGAGTATAGCGACAGAACCGCCAACAACTTCTCTACTTGAGCAAGTTCTGTTGGCACGCACTCGTGATCCGACGCAGGCAGTATTAGCTGAAGGAATTAAAGTTGAATCCTCACCGAAACGTAAGCCGCCAACTTCTTTGACTAATGGTGATGATAAATTGACAGAAAAAATTTTCGCTCTAAATCGACCCGATTCGAAAACTTTTAATCCGAAATCTGCTGTGGGAGCACAACGGCGTAATATCAAAAGTCCAGGACAAATGATTGTCGGGAAAACACCAAGCGGTACTGAGTACATACGTATCAATCTTAAACCCGATCATATGTACGATGACAAGGGTGTAGCTGCTCATGAAAAGATAGTAGAAGCTCCCAACACTGTAGCTCCGGTATATTCACGTGGCAGTACGAGTCAAAAGAAACCGGCATCCTTATGCTTGACTCAAAAGAATCTGGAAACGGAGAATCGTTTGACACCCACAGCAAGTCCAAAAACTTTACGGGGTCAAATAACAGGACCTAAAGATTTGCATGGTAGTCGGTCACCTTCTCCCGCTGCCATATCAGTATCGCGTAAGTCGTCATTTAGTTCTTTATTTCGCTTGGGTGGCAAAGATTCTCCCGATTCGCCTAGAGAGCGTTCACGCTCACGTAGTAAAAGTAAGGATCGACAAACTCCTCAATCACAAACAGCTACACCTAGCAAACAGAAATCAGTGTTGGCGATATTTAAGACGGGAAAAAGGGGTAGCAGTGCTGGTACCGAAGCAGCCAAAACCTCGAAATCTTCCTCGCCGATTGACGTACATGAATTACAAAATTTGCAATTGCGCAGCAAATCCCAAACACCAGTAATCACTTCCACTGGTTCAAGACCCAACAGTCGATTGCGTTACTACGATGATCCGGTTGAAGGATTTATACACATTCCTCTACGTACACCACCGGAAGAGAAAGAAATTCGTAAAGTATTTCAGAACATACAACAACTTAATGCGGAGCCGGTTAAGGTGATAGCAGCTCCGATAACAGTGAGCGATTTGGCTGCCGCTGCGGCGGCTCTTAAGCCAGTGGGGGCTCGTAAAGGATCAGCGGGTTCCGGGAAATTTGCAATTCCACCACGTCCTCAACAAATACGTCGCATAGAAAATCTTGATGCTATACATACATTATCGCAGGACGATGACGGTAAAGATCCTACCTGGAGCATGGAAGTGAATCGCCATAGCTCGCAAGATTCTCAAGATACAATAGGTTCTGCAGAGAGTTATGCGAGCGCTATACGGGTAACTGGAAATCGTCCCCAACTAGCCCACGTAAAAGAACATACGGGTCAAGAAAACGGTATAGCAGCGGAAGCCGAAATACATCGTTTACCTTCGGTTGAAAGTACGACTAGTGCGGCAGAAGTAAGGGTGGTGGAAACCAAAGCCACAATTAATAGTACTGCAATGCATGAGGAATCGGCAGCAGCTCGGGAACGACGTAAATTATTATTTGCCACTCGTCTAGGATCTGGTAGTCAAGAACAAGTGTTTACTACTCAATTTAGTATTTCAAAAACGGAAAGTATTTCTAGTCATATGTCAGAAGAACAAGGTCAAGAAAGTTTGACAGAGAGTCCAACGAGAATCGAGACCTTACGTCGTCAGGTTACGGTAATACGAAGGCCTGATGAAGAGGAAGCTGTTATATCTAAAGTGGAATTAACTGATAGTTATAATATGAGGAAGACTGAAACTAAAGAATCTATTAGAAGTAAAGACTCACTAGAAAAATCTGGAGACTTTAAAGAACCTATAAAGCCTATGAGCTCTTTAGAGAAAAGTATGACACAAAGACAAAAGTCATTGTCAACTTCAGAAGATGAAAAATCGAGAACTCCAGCTGTCAATATGAATGTTAACGCTGGAAATGTGATGGTACTAAGGCGTAAAATTTCTGCGTCTGATGACCAACGTCATAAGTCACGTTCGACGTCGGAAGATGATAATGAGGTGGCTATGACTAATAATCGCCATTCACGTTATTTAGAAAATTTTGATGTACGTCGAAAATATCATGAGAATATACCGCCGAATGTACCACGCAAACCCCGAAGGCAAAGCAGTCATCAGGATATACACCCACCTGAATTCCAGCAAGAGACCGTTAGATCGATTACGCATCTCAGTTATAACAACGAGCAATGTCAAAGAAAACCAGTGCTGCCTCAACCCCCACCGCCTTCAACCGAACCCACACCGCTGCCTTCACCCAATCTGAGGGATATCATTCCCTCATCGTCAAGTCCAAAAAGTACAATGCGTTCTCAGTCCCAATCACCGGTAGAGCGTTCTCGGCAAACTCCTCCTAAACCACCACGCACTTCTACACCGACAAAGCATAGTCAGAGTGAATCGCCGATCGCTACTGCTGCGGATTCGCCCCTAATGATTCCAAAGAAATCCCAAAAACATGAGAGACAATCGATGCATTCAACAGATGAACCTTTGGAGTCTTCAGAAAGCGAGAGGGACTCTGATTTAGGCGCAAATGCGATCAGTGGAAGTGGATTAGGTGCTGCTAGTCTTCCTATGACAGCTGATGTGAAACGCAAACATTTATCGCTTAATGTCGGGTATATTGAGGATCATGAAAGTACTGGCCTTGTCTCTCAAGAATCTTTTGATGATGAGCTCCCGTATATACCGACTACTTTACCTGAAGAACGAGCTCAAGGAGTATCTCTGATACCCATGAAAGAGCGTGCCAATATGGAATTGAAAATGTGTCCCGTTGAACGACCTCGCTCCACAACTCCGTTAAACCCTTCACATTTGGAAGAATATTGCGGTATTGTTACTGCGAATGAAAATGTGAACTTCGACATGTTTGGCTCAGTACCAGTTAGAGGTGAAAAGCTACGTATTAGCTTGCCGCGTAAAGACCCAAATAAAGAAAAAGCCCAAAGCACCAAGTCACCGCGGCGTTTGACAAACACCAGTGGTAAGTCTTGGTTTGAGTTCGCTGAAGAAGGTTTACGAGCTTCGGGAAACTTAGAACGAAAAGATTCTCATAAATATTTACAACAACAGCAACAAAAACAACAGAATCAAGCAAAAGAGGAAGTGAAAAATATCAAAAGTCATTCTGGCCCCTTTAGTAAAACAATAAATATAGCTAGTAAGACTACAACGACTACAACAACTTCCACTCAGAGAAAACTTTCGGGTCATTGGATTGAC